>RXPK01000126.1:3484050-3739982 GCA_004143645.1 Protaetia brevitarsis
GATCGCCGCTTGAAGTGCAAGCACTTCGAATTTAATTTAATTCTTCCCGCTCTAGAAAAAAACGATCCTTTTCAGGACCATCATAAGATTTCGTATAAAGAAAAATCGAAGGCTTGATGCATCGACAATAGCGCGGGAATGTATAGATTCATTTTCCGCGCGACATGAATAGTAAAAAGGCGTGTTTTGCAAATTTTCTGTATCTACATTTAATTCTGTGTAATTTCGATTCAATTCATTTTGTTCGTTATTTGATTAATAAATTCCTAAATAAAAAACTCAGATTCATGTGGTACCGTTTATTAACAACTAACTCCTCGGATTCGACAAAGCAAAAAGAAAACTTTTACGTTTTTTTGTAACCTACTGAAGTCGCAATCCGGTAAAACTCGAATGTTCTTATCGAGGTTTAAAATAATGACTTTGTAGATTTCGTAGAATGCTTCTTAACAAATTAAGGCAATGTTTATATTTATAAAAAGAAGAAATTTAAAATGCCTCATTTTGCTATTTTTACAAGGGCCTTTTAATTTATTCAGATGACGTTAAACGAAACTTATTCGGTTTCGGCGGGTTTTTGTTGATTATTAACGTCGTGTAGTTAACCCAAGCAAAATTTACTTTTTTATTTGATAACCTGTATTCTCATATAATGTACAAAAAATACAGTAAACTACATATTGCTTCAGGTATATAATATAACTGTGAGAAAGAATGCATAGAACATTACGAAAAAAAAAAAACTGGTATCACTTTACCATCGTTACTAGACACAAAAAATAAATATATCTCCATACAAAAATCGGACGTAGATCGATAAAAGTATAGGTTTCCACTCAAAGTCCGCGCAAAATTCGGTCCAATGAACTCGTCTAAGGTGTAGATCGTTTTAGAGTGGAGATTTCAATAATTTTCTTTTTAAGATACTTTTCAAATGCCATGTTCTTGACGTAGGCCTGGGGTGGTTGGCCTAATTTTAATAGCAGTATAACTGGTATGGTCTGAGTGCGATTTAATGCGATGGGAGAATAGCGAATTGGTTTTACTGTGGGTGTTGCATTTATGAAAGTCATTGTGAGTAGGGATACTACTTGATTTATAGTATAGATGGATTTCGCAGTTTCATTTTGCATTTTGAGATTTCAGTATACATATATACATTGTGATATAATTTAAAAGATCACAAACATTTCAATTCAAAGCTGCAGTTGTTTCACGATTGTTAATAAAAAGAAATCTACAGATAGCAGATAATTTATATTTCGGAAACGCATAGTTTTTAAGCACAACTACATATTAATTCTTTTTAAAAAATAATACAAGATCTAAGATACAAGGCCCTTTTTGCTGATCTTTTGTAATTTAATTATCATAACATTGTGTAGGATTAGAAATCCAAACGATATACACTGTAAAAAATTACAGTAATTTTGCCATGTAAACAAGAACATTACAGTAATAACATGTGATTTACACAATAAACATGTAATTTTGTTTAATGTTTTTGCTGAATATTTAACATGAAAAAAAGATGTCGGTAAAATTTATAGCTTTTCACGTAAGTTTAAGATATAAAAATCGAAAGAAAATACAGGAAAAAACATGTACAATTTTATGTTTACTATCAAATTACGTAAAAGTGTAAAAGGCAATTTTTTTGGGTATTAGAATTTGTAAAAATTTGAATCTTTATATTATTTTACTTGAATACGCCGCAAGTGATTGGTTATATTATTTAACTTACCTCGCAAATATACAGTTCATATAAATTACATACGAATTTACAGTACAATCTTTGAAAAAACACATCAGCATGGAAATTTACTAATGGTAGAAATTTACCTTATGAAGCAAATTTACTGCGCTAAATTGTAGGCAAATTTATTGTTATACTATATTGTTCTTTACTTAAAATGTAAATAAGTTATAATCTATCAGGTAAATTACTAAGGCAATTCAAGAAACAGATTACAGATAATCCTCGGGTGTACTCAGCGGCAGTCGGGGCATGACTCATCGAGGAGGCTACGACATGATGAAGTTCGTTTCGTATGATATCGTATGAAATGCTAGATAGAAGATACAAAACACCTTTTCTTTAATTTTATGCAGTCCTACTAGCCAACTTTGTTCACTAGAAGTAAGTTTCATTGAAAAAATTAATTTAGTGTGTATTGAAATAAATATTTATTTATAAACAAATTCATTTTATAGGTTTTAGTTACGGCAAAGCTTCATTTTTAGCATTCCTTTCGATCAAATCTCAAAGCGCTTTGCATAGAATATCGGGCATCATTCACGAAAAGTGATTTTGAGAGAGCGGCCCGCCATTCCCAAGAACGCCGTTCGGTAACGTATGCGGTCCTGATAGATGGATAAAAATTTAAACGCGCAGCCGACGTATGTACCGTTCGAATAACGAATAAAGCATCAACATTATTTATGTGTTTCCGGCTTAGAACACGGGATTCCTACTTTTATACACAAACACACGGATATATCGTCTCCCGTTCTGTAATATATATTGAAGAGTAGGTAGGCAGAGGGCACATCAATTTCGCCCAGGCATCAGCTCTCAGCTCGGAGGCAAGAGAGAGAGAGAGAAGGGCTGGCTTCCATTGGCTATGCAAAGTGTGTAAGAAATCATTCGAGTCGCAAAGAAGTGTATTCTTATTGGATTTCATCAATGCGTCCGCCGGTGTTTCCGATAATAAAGCGACCGTGTTCTGTTCCGTTCCGTAAATACATTTTTGGCGGAGCATATAGCGAGCTGCGGCAGTCGGCGTAGCGGCGCTCGGAGCCAGCGATCGACAGGTCTCCGGAGACAAAAGCGAAGATCAAATCGTATTTCGCGTTTGACGCGCGAAAAATTACATTTTAGGGCGAATTTAAGTTGTAATTTCAATATTTTCCCTCGCGCCATTAAATCATTTCGGGGCGCGCTTAAACGAGCGCGTGCACGTATCGACAGGTCGACTGGCGTACATACATCAGCCTGGTTTGGTGTGTGGCAGAACGAACGAACATGAGAGACGAAAGTCGCGAGCTCATAATTCACGAACCGGATATACGTGCGTAGATGTGTACTAGTGTGAAAAACTGACAAAGCGATTCTTCCTCTCGTTTGTTTACGTGTAGAAGTGTGTCGACTGACAAAAAAACTGCACTTACAATTGCCAATGTACACTATCCGACAAAATTAATGTCGTCGTCCACGGCGAATTTTCGTATTGTCCTATTTGTCTTTTTTTTTTTTGTTTTGTACGTAGGTACCCCAATGAACCTCCAACCTGCATAAAAGCCGAACACGCACTGACATAAGTAGGTACAACTCCTAAATCGGTATAGCTTTCAATTCATTTTGATCCAAATCATTTAAAATACAAGTAATTAAAGTTTGAATATGTAATTACATACTATTTTATACGTGCTTATTTCAAATTTGAACTTGAGTTTCCAGCTACTGCCAGCAGATGGCGCTACCTGTAGAGATCGCAGATTATCGTAGATAATTAAATCGCTCATAGAAGGCGTTGTTGCACTATTTGAGACAGTGCCACATTATAATGTGGTAATTTAAGTTTTAATAGTGCTTAATTCTGTAGGGATATGTAAATTTAACAACGGTTAAATTTAGACGGCCGTCAAACGAAAATTATTCTGTACAGTATGTGGGTGGTTAATTGTTAACCGGGTGTTAAAAACAAGTCGTAAAACGTTATATTTTTGAAGGCTGTCAAAGGTGCTGTTAAAAACATTCTAACCTTTTGTTGTTTGCTATAAGTATTAATTAACAAAATCATGGCTTTGACGGTGTATTCATTAATTAGTAGGAAAATTAGGAAATCGTAAACGCATTAAGATCAAATTTAGAAATTGTGTATATACAATATGCAATGGTTTAGCGAGAAAACACGACATTACAGAGGCAACTTCGGTATCATAGTAATCCATTCGAGTTACCAGAAAGGACTTTCCTGAAGTTGTTTGGGTTAAATAAATATCTTGTCGCAATTAATAAACGATGTGTGTCCTCACACACCACTCAATGCGATTGACAAAAGTACAGTCCCATTACGGTGCTCATTGCGCTCAACTTTTTTGGTCAAGGAAGTTACCAATTAAGTATCGGTCATGGATTTTGTTTTCTGTGAGTCAACCATAGTAACTGAATGAATATCATAATGTGGGTGTTCGGCGAAGAGATCAGCTACTTGCCAATTTAATATAAATAATATATACTTTTTGTTTATTATATTTATTATTCGTTTCTTACCTAATAACATAATGTTAAAATAAATGTTATATTCTTAAAAAAAAAAATAAGAAACAGTAATAAAATCGTTTAAACAAACAAGATTCTACTCAAAGAAACAAGAAAATTCTTATAACAACAAATATAAAACTGGGACACTTCGAAATGACATATATTAACATGTTTGGCCGAACAGCTAGTACAAATTTTCGATATTTTAGATCATATGGTCGCTTTCACTGTGGCATTCGCACTACAAACTCGAATATCACCGAACCGTTTACAGGCCGTCAAAACTGACTATTTAACCCAACCGCTAATTTAGTTGCTATAGAATACCAATTTTGGTTTATCAAAATTTTAACCTCCCCGTTAAAATTAACGTGTTGGCTTACAGAATAGGCACTAATATGTCTTAATAAGGTATCTGTAGAAATTAAAACTATTGTTAAATCTTATAATATTACTTTTAACTTTCTCGTAGACAAGTATTTTTATAACCCGATTCAGTGTCATGATTTATATATTGTTTTGTTACGTATTTTTCCTTAAGTCTTATTGTACTTATTATATTATATCTTTGTGCACTGTCTTAGTAATTTTTTGACATTGTTAGTGTTTAACACACGACAGTAAAATATAATATGATATGGTGTGGCCACGTGCAAAAGTATCCAAATCTTTAAAAAAACTAGCAAAGAAAAAACAAAAATTGGCCTTTTAGCTAAAATATAAGCAGCAAAATATACCTGACTATTAAAAATTAACGAAATATATATCTAAAATTTTATCATCATAATGTATATATGTTTCAGTTGAACACATGAAAGAAAAAAAAATCATGGATGAAATTTTTTTTATTTTGATACAACATTAACATTTAACAGCATATCTATGTGCTTTAATTACAATATCTTCAAATTTACACTACAGTTTCACGGTTACATTCGTGATTTACAAACTTGTAATCGTCAATAATGAAAAAAGTGATATACTTTCGTAATTTTTAATATTGAGTATTAAAAACTTGTAAATCATCTGAAGGAGACTGAATGTGAAAGCAAAAACTCATAATGTATCTAATATTTTGTAGGATATAAATATAAAATAAATTAAGAAGTGTAACTTAAGTTAGTTTAACAATAAAAAAAAAATTAATAATTATTATTTATTATAATTATTTGACAACTAAAACAACCATATTAAAAATTCGTATTTCCATAAATAGGGTGGGAAAGAGCAATTAATTTGAAATTAAAAGCGAAAGTTCGAGTGTCAAATTTACCCTATAAGTGCGAATAAGCAAAAAACTATTTTAATTGGATATTCTTCCTACGTATGGTCCAGATCGCTACGGCAAACCGTAATTTAAACTCCACCCGCATAACGATTGTCTGAGTCGCCCCCCAAAAACGTTCACCTCACACCACAAAACACCTACATACATCCATAACATGCGGACAAACGAACCGCACAAACACAGTAAAGAGCATCTGCCTACGAAAACCAGATAGACTCGAATTATTGGCATATTGTAATGATTTATAAGCGGGATAACACACATCCGAGCGGCCTTCTTGACCCGAGGCGTGCTAATGACCACGCCGCCTGGTCGCGTTATGTGCGCCCTCTCTCGGAGGCCGGCCCCGCGCCGCCGCCACCACGTACGTTTCGAACACCCTCGTGCATACCCTCCTATCCCTCTCGATACTTACGAGTCGAGTAAATCGGCCCGTTCCTGTATTAAACAATAAACTTAGTATTTAAATTATGACTTTGAATGCTTCATAAATTTCACGGCATTAGGAGATTTGCATCCCTTCGCATTTCGTTCGTTCCGTCTCTGTTCGCCCCGCTCTGCGGAGGGTCGCTTTCTATGTATGCTAAGTGTCTCGTATCTCTGCTGCTGCTGACTCTGTCTGTCGTATTATACAGCACCCAGCACCGACACAGCATCACTACGGTATACCCTTGAAGAGTCCCCGAGATATCTGTACGACTAATATCATCATGTTTGAATATCGTTGCCTTTGCTCGTTATTGTTGTCGCAGTGATTGGATTCTAAAGGCTTACTTATACATATTCGCCAATTTCCCTTCGCGTCAAATTTAGCCGAACTGCATTTGCAATTTAATTATTCGATTAAAATATTAGGAGACAACGATTTCGTAATTATGAAGAATTATTGTAAATGCAAATTGTAGGACTTAATCGCATTTTTTATAGTCGATACTTCCAAATAGGATAAGTTGTTTATTGCTTTCTACTTGCATAATGAACTTTAAACATTCGTTGATTGTGTTAAATTTTTGTCCTATACACTCAATATCATTCTTGGATAAGATTATGAAAGAATCATTTACATATTGCTGTGTACTGATGGTACCAGCATAAATGCAAAATGAAAAGTAAAAAAAAAAATTAAAATTTAAATTTACTAGCTCAGTGGATAAAAAAGTAAAGGGCGCAAAAGAATACTTAACTTCAGGGTTACCCTCACAATAAAACCTATCATGAAAAGTAAAATGTGGGCGTTTGAAAATTTTGACTTTCTTTAATTACTCTAACAATTGAAATGGTTGATTCAAAAATAAAAGAACAGAAATTTTGAATGACGTTAACAATCATTAAATTTATTTTTATAAAAAAAAAGAAAAAAAAACATTTCATTACAATTTACACAGGAAAAATCAAACCTTGGGCTGAGAGTCCTGGCCAAAATCAAAACCGGCTTGAATCTAATTTACTAAAGGACAATTCAAATCCTTTAATAAAGCAAAGAGGTAAATTTGTTCTAGAAGAAAATCCTATTTCACAAAAAAATCCACGTGGTTACAAAATTTAAAACAACCTAAATAATTCAAACGTGGACAAAACAAGTGTATAAATAAAATTGAAATTTATACACAAGCACAATGCTTCTTTTCACCTACACAGTGGTGATTAACTAAAAAAAACTAATTTGAAAACTAAGAAACGGAAAAATTTAAACTCTTAAACTAAAAAAAAACTTTCTAGAACAAATATAATAACGGATCTTATACCTAATTTGTGTACACAATAATATAATGCCAATTATTAATAAGTGAGTTTCCTGATTGATGAAATAATATCAAAATAAACGAAACAAAATTTAAAATCAAAATGAAATACACAAATGGCAGCAATGAAAAATAAATTTAAATGTACTTACACGCAATCTTTCAAAGAACTGAGCTCCGGGGCCCAAATATCGCATACATATAACAAAACAGATGCGTGCCAAAGCAGCGCATAAATGCAAAGATCATAGAAGAAGAATTCTTTTAGGAAGGACATAAACTACATGATCAAATAAAAAATATATTACAGAGTGAAATAAATTTAAATCAACTGAACATTTAAATAAACAAATCAATTCAATTAACAAAATCTTATTTAAAAATAAAATATAAAAATTGTGGAACTCTATCGCAACTTGATAAAGTAATATTGTATGAAAGCAACAAATTTAAATTACGAAACCGGCGTGCAGACACAGCAATATGTATTAAAACATATCCTCAGTATCAAAAGTAATGCCGTTGGTGATGATATGATCACCGTTCACATGTTAAAGTTACTGTTTCCGTACGCGTTACCATATATTACACAGCTACTTAACTGTTGCATAGAAACAAGTACCTTTAAAGAAAAAAAACATTGACGATCTTTTTGATTTACGCCCCATTAGATTACCAACGCTGAGTAAAAATATTAAATGAACAACTTTTAGATCACTTAAATATTTTCAATATACCGCCTACATGTCAATCTGATTTCCGACCTCATTACAGTTGCATCACTACTTTGTTAAAAGTAACAGAGGATATTATTGAAGCTCGTGATAGAAGCTGGTTGACTGCTTTGGTTTTGCTTGACTTGAGCAAAATTTTTGATACCATTAACTATCTGATGTTATTGTCCATTTTCCGTTATGTACGTTTCAGGAACGACACCGTGGAAATGTTATACTCGTACTTGAGGGGGCGATCTCAATGTGTACGCATCTCATCCCTCAAGGATCTATTCTTGGCCCTATTTTATTTTGCATATATGCTACCCAACTACCGACACGGATTTGTCACGCCAGTATTCAAATGTATGCCAACGACACTTAAATTTATATAAGTTTTTATGTTAAAGATATTAATCGGGTTGTGGATTGAATTAACCGTGATTTTTAGCGATTAATTTTTGTGGAATTATGGCTTAATTGAAACAAAATATACTTAGAAACTACGTTTCGACAATTTATTGTCTTTTTCAAGCTTACTAACTCCTCTCGTGTAATTTAAATTATTAGTTTCTATATTCAGTGATTTACACACATCTTGACTTTGTATCGATCATTTGCTTAAATTAATCCTGGCCAAGTCTCTGATTATTCTTTTGGGACGCCTAGAACTGTAGAGGCAGCAAGGTATGCACTTACATTAAAGATTAACGAATCCAACTTGCAGCTCGCCTGATTCTGCTAGAAACTTTTGGAGTAATTATGGAACAATAGCTTTCGCTTAAAATCGCATATTCTCTGGTATAGCTTCGCACAGCGTACGCAATTGAAATTTTTATATCCCCTTAGAGCGATCTTTGGCCGTCCGGGGCAAAAACTGTGTTGTGTGAAGTTTTTGTTACACCTCTCCGTTTCATTATGGCTTGCAAGTGTATGGCTCTTTTGGGATGCTGCTGACAGGGACAGAAGTGCAGCTACTTCAAAACGCCTGCATGAGATTTATTTTTGGTATAACAAAATATGATAGAATTTCACATAGGTTTGTAGAATTGAAGTGGTTAACAATGCAAAGCCGTCGTAAAGTGCAGGCTTTAAAACTTTACCACAAGTTGATCTCAATGAAAACACCGTCGTATCTCATGGATAAGATACGCTTCCGTACGGACGTACATACATAATCTTAATATTAGAAATAAGGGTCTCAATACGCCGCCAGAACTATATTTTATGAAAGATCATTTTCTTTTAATGTCTACATCTTATACAATTCATTGCCAACCAGTCTTAAAATATTGTATGTGTGACCATTCGAACGCGCGCTTGTGGGCGAAATGTGTATGAAAGACAATAACACTTAGCTACTTTTTTTTTTGTATGATTTTTCTTAACGTGCTGAAATAAAGAAATATTATTATTATATCTATAAAGAAGGGTTGTACAGTCGTGTCAGATTGTTGTTCTCTTATTCTAAATAGTTAAATAAAAGATCTCCCTGAAGAGTTCTTCAACATTTAGACTTAATGATTTACTCGTTCTGTTAGGATCTTCAATATAGAAATTGACTTATGTCGTAAATCAGAAAGAGCTTAAATTTGACTTATGTCCTGGCTTATCTAATCGAGATCGTACAAAACCTAGACTTGGATTGTAATGTGTGGATGAAATACTAAAATATATTTTCCCCTTGAATATTACAGTAGCATTTAATAGTTGAAGCCTACGAAGGTAATCTATTTACGACATTTCAATCGTCTTTTACATATTTGCCAAGTGAAGATTTTCCTTCGCACGTTTCAACTGCTTTATACATAGGAATATACAGAAAGTTCAGTAGCTACGAAAATAACTTTTATTAGCCGTCATCGTCGCGTATATCTTTTCCCTCCTCCGGTCGCATTTTCTCTTTATTTATTTGCATTAATCGGTACAGTGCAATACAGTGGCGAAGGAGTAGTTCGAGCGGTCCGACGACACCCCGATAAAACCGGGAGTTTTATGCGTTCGCCGACAAAAAAGGAGAAACGTCGGCCGTTGCGATCTTCGTAGTCGCTTCGGAGTATCTTTATAGTTAAAAGGCTCCTGAGTCATCGGCAAGAGATTTCTCCTCGGCCGCTACGGATCTGCCGAGTTGTATACAGGATGTTTCATTTAAAATAATAATAGCTATCGTTTTCTTGGTCATTTAGGTGCAATTGTGCTCAAATAATTGCCAATTTTGTGAGCGAATTGAAATACTTTTAGAACTTATAATAATGAATGACCAAATATAGGTAAGTATAAATTCAACAGCTCTAATTGCTGTTAATACGGCTTAAACAATGTCAACTTTCAGGAAAGGATACAAGTTCACTACCAGATAATTATAGACCTCAGACATTAGTCTTGACTTTATAGCATTGCCAAGCCACACTATTATTTGTTACAAGTTTATTAGACGATAAATCTCAATAGGTAAATAATGTAATAATGAAATCTCATCGGTAAAACAAGTAAATTATGGGATCCCACAAGGATTGTCCTTGAGGCCTTTTTATTTTCTATTTAAATGGCATTGATAATCGCATTACCTATAAAAATATTGTATATGCTGATGACATCACAATTTTGATAACTAATAAAATAAATCCGATAACATGAATAAGGCAATTTCCTTCACTTTCTTTTTAAATTTATGAATACGCAATTCTTTGAAATTATAAGGTAATTCATTATATAATTTACCGCCCCCCAAAAATTTGTAGTTTCTTGGAAACAAGCTAGACCTTGGCACGGTAATTCTTCACGCGCTTGCTTCTTGTTTTGCAGTTGTGATAGAGACTGTTCGCTGGAAATGTTTCAATATTTTGCTGCGCACACACCAAACTGCTCAGAACAGACGCAGGCATTATGGTAAGTATTTTTTGTCTGTTGAAATATTTTTTACAACTCTGCCTTATCTCCAGATTGTAAAGATATCGCACACTCTTTTTTTGCAGAATTAATATCTTGAGTGTTTCGAACGACATTCCCCGAAACTGAATGCCGCAACACAACAAGGAATGGAATTTGCGAAGTATGCAATTTTTTTACAGTATTAGTCTCTTCTTCCTAGTCTATGGCAAATAAGGCGGACGACAGGCTACACTGTAAAAAATTACAGTAATTTTGCCATGGTAAATTAGGAATATTACATGTAATAACGTTGTTACCACAATAAATCATGTAAATTTTGTTTTACATGTTTTTTCTAGGATATTTACCATGGAAAAAAGATTTCGGTAAAAAAATAAAAATTCGAAAGGAAAATACAGGAAAAAACATGTACAATTTTATGTTTACTATCAAAATTTACTTAAAAGTGTAAAATTGACAATTTTTTTGGGTATTTAAATTTGGGTAAAAATTTGAGGATCTTTTATATTTATTTTTACTTGAATACGCCGCAATGTGATTGGTTATTAGGTTATTTAACTGTACGCGTTCGGCAAATATAACAGTTCATATATATATACATACGAATTTTACAGTACAATCTTTGAAAAATACATCAGCATGTGAAATTTACTAGATGGTAGAAATTTTATCTTATGAAGCAAATTTACCGGTAAAATTGTAGGCAACTTTTTTTACAGTGTAGTTGCCAATATATGCTGTGATGTCATTTGAGGCTTTGGTCGATGGTGACAGCAAGGAACTTTACTAAAGTAGATTTATTGCCGATACGACAAAAGCTAAGATTTTGAGTTTTATCAATATTTAATTTAAGTTCATTGACCATAAACCAGTTCTTAGTATCATCTTGTTTCTTCAATGACTGTCGTTTTGTCCGATGATTTTACTAAAAAGGATATGTCTTCCGCATACAGATACATTTCAACGTTTTCCACATTAACAGGCAGATCATTTATAAAGATAATGAACAGTAAAGGGCTAAGGATAGGCTCCTGCGGAACCCCACATTTTATGTGTCCTAGCTTCGATCTCTCAGTTTGCTATTCCGTTATTGACATTGTATCCGCAAGGTAGATACGACCGCATTAGTTTAATTAGCTTTCACTTTACAGTACTTCATATTAATTTCTTCAACTTATTGGTGGAAGGCCCTGTATAGTACAGCCATATCTTTAAAACCTAAGAGTTCACTGTTTGCAAACGAGAGCTAAAGAAGAAAGAGCGACCGGCGCATACACGCGAAGAAGAAGAAGAAGAAGAAGAAGAAGAAGAAGAAAAAGCCGGGCGGAGAAGAGTTATTTGTGATCTCATTGCATGAGGTCAGTCCAGGCGCATTCTTACTCTATCGACTGTATCGGATATATACATAATGTCGCCGCGAGGTAACTACCGTCCGATATGCATCCGATGTGGACATTGGGTGTATACAGAAGAAAGAAAAGAGGCGACGCGAGAAGCAGCCCGAGAGCGGCGGTAAAGAGCGCGCGGTGCACTACTGCAATCGCATTGTATTCTCGCGACTCGTGGTAAATCAGCCCGGGTCGAACAATGGGATCCGCTTTAGACGACGGACGGTGACAACGGGGGATATATGAGTGTCAGGCAGCTTTTTGTGTGTACGGATAAACAAGTGAGGCGCGTTTGTATGCGAGTGTATGTTTATTTATAAAAGAACGTCGGACCGAAAAGGAGCATACATGGTTCACTATCTATACATATACCGGGGTTCATCGAAATGATTTTCTTCTCCGTAAAATGTAATTCGCAAAGAATATCAATTGCTGATATACATTTACGAATCAAAAATCATTATCTGCACAATAATAATGATACTGTTTACATTTATTATAAACATTTTGAAGGTTATAGAAAAAATATTTGTGTAACACGCTGTGAAAAATAAATTGACATGATGCCGTATGTCTAAAACACATCCATTTCGCAACTTGTTACATAAATAGCTACTTTAAATGTTTAAATTTTAATATTATACGAATTAGAGTATTTCTAATTTATTTTCGTATATTACTGTAAGAAAATTCAATACTCTTTCTTAAAACACCTTTATTCTTTTACATATACATTTAGAACTGAGTTCAACTTTGGCCACTTCGACACCCTCTCCTTGTTTTTTATCGTCGAACCCTCGGCATAACCAAACATAAATGCGCATTCCAAGACAAATGACATAACGTACCAACAGAAATACATTAACAAGATATATAGTCTACTATACAGAGTGGCTGATTGGAACCGAATCTTACATTCGGCCATCCTGCACCACGGTATGTCCTCATACCGAATGACATATCTAAAGATCTGAACAATACATAACGCATATAAAATATGGACAATTAACATTGCTTACATGTGTCAATTTCATCATAAACTTTCGGTAACATACTGTGCACATATAAATGTATAAATCTTGGTTTTATTTACAAAGGTGTTCAACAACAAACAGTAAATATTATGATAATATGGCAAATTTACATTTTATATAGGCCTTTCGAACTTCAGATAATTTTATATGTGGCGCCACAACAAATTCTACATAAATCTCAGCAATTTTTACTACCGGTTTTACATAATTTTCAGATAAATCTTAACTAATCAAATATCAATTACCAATGTATATTCTACTATTTTCATTAACAATTTCATATAACTCTTAGATAAACCTAAACCAATCATACTAGCTAACTTAACTAAAAATATACATCTTACAATGTTTACCAACTAATCAAACTACCTGCTACTAAGCGTACATCTTACATTCGGCCGAAGTTACAAATTGTTTTATGAACTGGTTATGGTAATAATCGATTACGGTACCTTATTTATAGTTGCAACTACTAATATCTTTGTGATTGTTACACACATTATTCTAATTTCAATCAATATGGCCACAACCATTCTCATCTGAAACAATGCGGCTACAACCGCCTTCACCTCAACCAATGCGGCTACAACCGCCTTCATCTCAACCAATGCGGCTACAACCGCCTTCATCTCAAACACTGCGACTACAACCGCCCTCATCTCAACCAATGCGGCTACAACCGCCTTCATCTCAAACACTGCGGCTACAACCGCCCTCATCTCAACCAATGCGGCTACAACCGCCTTCATCTCAACACATTGCGGCTACAACCCGCCTTCATCTCAACCAATGCGGCTACAACCGCCTTCATCTCAACCAACTGCGGCTACAACCGCCTTCATCTCAAACACTGCGGCTACAACCGCCTTCATCTCAACCAATGCGGCTACAACCGCCTTCATCTCAACCAATGCGGCTACAACCGCCTTCATCTCAAACACTGCGGCTACAACCGCCTTCATCTCAACCAATGCGGCTACAACCGCCTTCATCTCAAACACTGCGGCTACAACCGCCCTCATCTCAACCAATGCGGCTACAACCGCCTTCATTTCAAACACTGCGGCTACAACCGCCTTCATCTCAACCAATGCGGCTACAACCGCCTCATCTCAACACTGCGGCTACAACCGCCCTCATCTCAACAAATGCGGCTACAACCGCCTTCATCTCAAACACTGCGGCTACAAACCGCCTTCATCTCAACCAATGCGGCTACAACCGCCTTCATCTCAACAACTGCGGCTACAACCGCCCTCATCTCAACCAATGCGGCTACAACCGCCTTCATCTCAAACACTGCGGCTACAACCGCCTTCATCTCAACCAATGCGGCTACAACCGCCTTCATCTCAAACACTGCGGCTACAACCGCCTTCATCTCAACCAATGCGGCTACAACCGCCTTCATCTCAACCAATGCGGCTACAACCGCCTTCATCTCAAACACTGCGGCTACAACCGCCCTCATCTCAACCAATGCGGCTACAACCGCCTTCATCCTCAAACACTGCGCTACAACCGCCTCATCTCAACCAATGCGGCTACAACCGCCTTCATCTCAAACACTGCGGCTACAACCGCCTTCATCTCAAACACTGCGGCTACAACCGCCTTCATCTCAAACCACATGCGCTACAAACCGCTCCATTCCCATTTTTTGTAGTCATGAAACAAAGAGAACAAATAAGTAAAATACTAAAAACAAAAACAAAGATACAAGATATCGATAATACTAAGGAGATAATAATATTAAGCAAAAGTGATGAATAAAAATACTAGAATTATTTTTGGTAAGTTACCTAAGGTTTCATTTTGTCCACAGCTACTACTGTGCGCTGTTCGCTTCTTCACTTGTCTCAGGTCTTCCACTTCGTATCTAATCATTTCGTAATGCTCTAACTACTCTGAAAGGGCCCTTTTTGGAAATAACTTCCTGCTCGTTCCGCAACTATTTTCACTAGTGATGTACACTAAACCAATTCTCTTTCTGCACATATTTTAGCATCTTTCTTGATTTCTCGAACCTTTCCTTCATCACCTGCTGATTTATTTGAATATGGTCTTTAATATTCTCTCTTATTTCCTCTATTTTATTTCTATTTATTTCATGCTGTACAGCCAATAGAAGATGTCCTTCATCTATAGTTTGAGGTTGGTAACCAAAAAGAGCTGAGCCGGCGTAGTTTTAATACCTTTGTTATAAAGCAGTGTTCATAGCTAATTGAAGGTTTTCGCCTTGGTGTCCCACTTGCCTTCTTTTCCTACACATTTTTAGTAGCGGTCTGCAACTTTCTCTGATTTGTATTAGAATGGTAATAAAACAAGGGCTCGGCGGATCATTTATTAAAGTAACAGTCTAAAGAGAATGCATCTTTGAACGGTCCTAACATCCGAACGTACGGAGTATTGTGTTTTTTAAGCATCACAATATCGGGTAAATCCAAGAAATCGCGACGACGATACATTCCTGGATAAATCTTCATCATTTAGGACAATTATTTCTAAGTTCGCGACGTTTCTGCACTTTTACACGTATAGTACCGATACCGGATATTAAGTTACCAGAGAAAACCGCGCAACATTGGGGCTGATCGCTTCGACCAAGTGGTAATTTAGTTTATCTAATACACATTTTTTCATTAGTGTACACGAACTTCCTGTGTCAATTAAGCACTTGACCTTAATCCGTTCATAAAGTTATTTTTTCTGCATAAACATTGTTGCCCTCAAGTTCGTTATCTACCTGATTCACTACACGGCATTTCACGATCGCGACGGTCCTGCACGATTCATCCGGCACTGATGTTGTTTATGTCCGAATTTTCCACATTTGTAACACTCTATTTTCGATTTAGGACATTGTCTCATATAATGATTCTCTTGGCAAATAAAACATCTAATATGTTCAGACACGGTTTGTCCAGTGTTATTAGCAAATTGTCGGGTATTGTATTAGCATTGACATTAGTTAATGTACTCAAAAAACGCATATAACTCACCAGTGTTTCCGAGCGTTGATGACCTAGCGGCACGAGCAATGCTTTCGTCCGTAATACCGTGAATTACAGCATCTATCAAATTTTTCTCACTTATCTTTAACTTCAGAGCTTTCAACTTTTCCAATTTATCGAAGCAGTACTCAGTTAGGTCCTGATTGGAGCTACACCATTGAAAGTTTGCCGCATCTTGCAATAATTTTCCAAAAGGCATCGGCCGCGTAAACTGTGTCAACAACATTGCTTTCACCCTTTTCCAGCTAACACAGGTATCATCCAGAGTGTCATACCATCTTCTCGCCATTCCCTTAATGCGATTCGCCACAAGTTTTAACACTGTCAAATCACTCCATCCGTAATTACCTCGCAGTTGTTCCACCCTTCGCACCCAATCTTCTACGCTCTGGCCGGCTACTTGTGGGTCAAATTCCGGTATTAATTTCTCATCGGCTTTTACCAGGTCATAGTCTATTCTTTGACTGTTTTTAGATCTTACAGATCTTCTTCGTCTTCTGTTAGTCGAACTGCTACTCGACGAACTACTGCTGCAACTACTTGACGACGACGACGATTCAGATCTTCTGTTTTTCTTTTTATGTGATCGTCGTGATCGGCGTGATCGGCCCATTTTATCCAATAATACCGTACACAGAATCAATACACTTTTGTTTACAAATTAATTACTTAACAGTTTTTGCAGGTAGCAATATCCCACTTCTGAATTGTAAGAAAATTCAATACTCTTTCTTAAAACACCTTTATTCTTTTACATATACATTTAGACTGAGTTCACTTTGGCCACTTCGACACCCTCTCCTTGTTTTTTATCGTCGAACCCTCGGCATAACCATAACATATGCGCATTCCACAGACAAATGACATAACGTATCTAACAGAAATACATAACAAGATATATAGTCTACTATACAGAGTGGCTGATTGGAACCGAATCTTACATTACTTTATTCAATTGTCACCACCTTTATTTATTCTTATAAATAATTTGTCTATTTTATTTCGTCTTAGTGATCTCTCTGATATCTAATTTGAATATCTTGACTAATGATCTGATTTATCTGCTCAAAAGCATTTGTGAACGCACCAATCCACCTGTCAAGATACCTTTACAATTGCTTGCTAACGAATCGATAGTGCACGTCAAGAGTGTATTCTCGGATTGTGTGCAAAAGAAAATTTAAAAAGGACATAAGCATTTTTCTTTCTTAAAAACATCTAACACTCCTGATTTTATTTTATAAGACTCTTTAATCGCAGGTATGTACAACGTATATTAAATTTATATAATATGTAAAACAAATTTATATTAAATCAAAATATCTATTTAGACTTGCCTGGTACCCTCATAAAATTCATTGAAATGTCAAATACTATTGAGTAGATTTTACTAATTCAAACTATTAGAATCATCTACTAATATTCAACCGTTATACCAACTGCGTGAAGGAATCCATAATTTCGATGCAAATATTTATTGATAAATTTGAAATTTCCTACAATATACCATACTATATACAATAGATTTTTGCGAACATAAATCTAGATACAGAGAAAAATTCCTAACAAAATACATAAAACTGATGGCGGTTCTTACAAACTCAACCTCAAAATGATCGATCGCAAACACATATACAAACATATAATTTAATTGTTTAAAATTGAATCAGAACTAATTAATAATTTTAATTTTTAGGTGTAAAATTATGGATGAAATATTTGGGTACGTAGAAATGCCTCATTACAGATGTGATTCCAGGTAAATTACCGGCCAAATCCGGCGTATTTGGGGCCTCAATGGTAAATCGATCAGAGCTTCAATGGCAATCAGGATTTTTCTCAGGATATTTTCATAGGGAAAAAGGTCGTTTGGCCAAATATGGATTTAAATACTATATATCGAAAGTTTTTAGGTATAAAATCTGTGGAACTCGGGATATTTCTGAAAACGTGGCGTAAAATTGTAGGAGCAGCGAGTCAAATAAAAAAGAATGTCTCATTAAAACTTTTCAAAAAGAATTGTGTAGCTTCGAGTGTTCGACACCAAACGGATAACCAACATAAATTCAAACATGAGACTATAACCGACATTAAAATACCGTTATTCATAGTATGTCATTAATATTTGACATTTCGAGTATGCAACCAAGCATGCACATTAATTGTCATTGTCTCCTATATTATGCTGTAAAACTTGTTTTAAACGATTATTAAAATTAACTAAATTATGTCCGGTAACATAAAGCGTGTGTAACCAAGTGATTAGTTAATCATTTGTTAGCACTAACAAATTGTTAAGTAAAAGTTGAGTAACATAAACTTAACCATTTGTTAAATGTCGAATAATTAGTTAAGAACTGATTAATGGCTGTTGTAAACTAGTTAACTGTAAATTTACTAAAATTGATAGTTCATTTTGGGTCCGATAGAGAGCCTACTTGAAACTTTGACGTTTTCACCTAGAAATTCAGTAATTGAGGTTTTGCTTCATTGTCCTCCAATGAAGAACTATTCAATATACTAGACAACATATATGATAGACGTCATAGACCACGACTGCTCAGAGAAGAATCATGAAAATATAAGGAAAAAAAAGGCAAATAAAACAATGATTTGATCGTGTTGATTGTTCTTTTTCATAAAGTTGTATAATGTAAATAACTGCTCTTTCATCCTTAACCCAGTAGTACTATGACAATTAAATTCAGATGTAATTTCTGCTCATACTTCGTTTTTTTTTTGTTTAATAGATACTCCATCCGTTTTTTTTAATTTTCAACTACTCCTTTATAATTTTCAATGATCGCTAACAATGTGTGTTTCTCTTGTACCGGAAAATTTCTGGCTTTCTCACGGCATCCTGCATTTTCCTACTCATTATGATGCATAGTGTCAAATTTAGTGATAATATTATCAGAAATCAAATGTTGAAATTACATCTACGTAGCTTCCATAATTATAAAAATGTAATGTAATAATCACTAAACGTATATATTTCAAACTTACTGCTGCTATCTTATTCCAAATTAATTGAACAGTGATAAAATTGAATCAAAAATAAAAATTCTGTCAAAATGTCAAATAAATTTTCCGTCTAAGTTCACATGGTCCGCCATCTATTGATGCAATCATGCATGGCAACTTTCGTTGGACATTCGGCACATTTCGTGCTTTGGTAAATCTTAACAAATGTGTAACTACCGGAATAGCGGTGGTTAAGTTAACAACTGATTTAACAAATGATTGTCTCCTAACAAACCTTTATGTTACTGATTTTGCTGTTATCCATTGATTAACTTTGACAAATTGGTAACTATTGTTTATGTTACCGGGCATTAATCTACACACTGTTTAAAAAATTATATCTAGTGAAAATACTTTGCAACTTAAATTATTGGCGAAAAAATCATAATAATTTAGCAACAAAGCAAATCTAATACCTCCGCTTCTTAATGTGTTATGTGCGATTTCGTCTCGCCTTTAAAATAAATTAAGGGATAATTTTACAATAAGAACAAAAGCCGACAACCATGTTTTTCTTTTCTCATACTATGAAACTATCGTTTAATTTTGGGTAGCTGGGTAATTCGCTCAGAGAGGTCGACAGTTATCCGTGCGAAATACCACTATAAATACGGTACCCCTGCACGTCAACATTAGGCGCCTTTAATGCCAACGTACACTAATTAGATCGAAACGTGCTCGTTTTGCAGCGCCCAATTGCGATAGCGTCGGTTTGTAAAGACAATGACGTCCAATCCCCTGAAGTAGGCGCGTGGTCACCTCGCAAGAAATCTGGAGAATCTCTGGACGAACAACCATCTTCGGCTGTCCAACGGGCGTTGTCTTATATCGGAGAATAGGATACTACGTCTACATGTGCCTGTTATGAAATATTCATAACGTTATTGTGTGAAACTTTGAAGAATTATCATAATAATCGACAAGACAGAGAGAAATTTATATTGGCTTTGTTTGAACGGAAAAATCGTTGACATGAATCTGTTCAAATTATGAGGAAATTCAAATTTTGATGGTTAATTTGTCATACATATTCAAATACTTACTGGCTGCTAATCAATTAGCAACAGTTAAGATAGCTTTTTGGTAAGTCACAATTGCAAAAGGTCAAAGCAAAATCCATACATTTGCACATTTCACACAAATAGAAAGTACTTACAAAAATACTTAAATAATAGCTTTAAAACAATGATAGGTAAGTAAGCTGTTGAGTACATTGTAATGCATCCATCAAGAATAAATATTTTTATGTGCATTGTCCATCCACGCGAACCATATCCTCTAAACTCTTATACCATCGTAAACAGCCAGCTTACCTACAGCACATTTACATCTTAAGGGGCCACTTTATTATGAGTTAAACTGTAATTAACGCGTAGTATATGACGGGGATCTTTGAGGTTATACGAAGAGTGCGTAATCGGTTAGTTATGGTTAAAGTTAAGATGGGCACGTTTCTATCTAATTAGCGTGCGATAGCCTATCCCCCACGTCTTTGTTAGTATCTGGGTGATTATGTGGACATATATGTGAAGGTCTACGATTACAGTAAATTTTCCGAATTGGATTCAGTTAATACCTACACAGTAATAAAAATTTTTAGCTAAAATTAACAAAAATTTAACAAATCTTGTTGTTCTAAAAAGTCTACGAAAAAAGAATTGTGAATGCTGCAACTACCCAAAATTGTTAGTACCGAAAAACTTTATACTTTAGCTTACAGTAAATAATAAGTACATCTTGCTATCCAATTGTAAACGGGATTATTAATTTTAAATTAATTAATTTAATTTTATACATACCTAACTTTCACTGAGGTTGTTGCGTATATAGTTATTTCTAAGTTTCAAATTTTGCTGGACAAAATTTTTGCGGGTAAGATAAATTGGGGCAAGTGCAACCCCAAAATTGAGTAGTATCACTAAACAACAATAAAAAGCAGTTACAATAAAAGTTTTAATACAGATTTATTTGGCAGCATTTTGTGATTTTTCTAGTTAATAAATCAAATACTAAGCCTAAAGAATCGAAATTTAAATTTTAATAATTTAAAAAAAAAATTACAAAAGTACTCTTGCCCCAATAAGTTGGGCAAAAGCGTTAGAAGTCTATCTAACCATTTAAAATAAGAACAAATACACTGGTTAGTCTATGGCTATTCGCAGACATGATTTATCCTCTACGGTCTAAATGTAATCAACTTTTTATTTGTTAAGCTTCCGGACTAGAACCATGTCTTGGATATTCCTCTGGCTGACCTCTTCGCCTTTGTCCGCACTCGCAAGGGATATCTTCAGGGCCGCTGCTACTGTTGAGTTTTAGGTCAACAGCAATAGCAGCCCTGAAGGTATCCCTTGCGAGTGTGAACGAAACGTCGGCCAGAGGAAATTCAACATAACAAACTTCTTTTATACTACAGTTTCTTAAATCAACGTATTGTTGTATGTTACTTCAACATCAAAATTTTTAATTCTGATATTCTTTCTTACTCTATATGTATAATAAAACAATTTGCAACAATAATTTTCTTATTAAAGATATTTAGAATATTTCGCTTAAGTAAATTACGTTCACATGGGCGCTGAGTTACTCCGAAGCATCTAGAATCCAAAATAAGCGCCGTAACTAAACATCTAAGCCATGTATTGTGTTCAGATGTTTCTAATAAATAGCTCGCATCCGCATCAACGGCGGCGACGAAACCTCTGCGCACAACCAACCCGCTATTAAAGCGTTCGACACCAGAATAAGAAGCAGACTGACGCGATCAACATCACATATACATCAATTTGTCATCTCCGTGAATGGTATAAATATTGACGCCATTAATCAGTCGTCGCCCCCGCATGATGGACAGCCGGAGGTTTTACAAATAAGCTTCAAACTGCCTCTCTCTCTCCACCTCTCGCCCCTCCCCGCCCCGTTTAAATATCTCCCGCGCGGGCGTTTGGTTCATGTCTTTTCGATACGTTCGTAAATAACGGACTCTTTTTTTTTTCTCTCTAAACTTCCCAAGTGAATTTATTAGAATCATTGTGGAATCATAAATACATCACGCCGTGTTATTCTCTTCTCTCGCTGCCCGAGACGCGATAAAAATATATACATACATAATGGAAGTACAACATAGTAGCAGTAGTATAGATACTTGCGCCTATATGGAGCTATGTATAGGTATATAAGTTCGGACATCTTGGATTTAAACGTGTTCGTCGACGATTTGGTGTTTGAAAGTTTTATGCTCTTTATTAACAGGATTATGCGGCCTACATTCTAATCCGTGAAATACGATGGTAATTATTGTAATTTATCTTTCATTCGAATGTATCTTCTATTTAACGAGAGAAATAAATAAAGTATTTAACACTAAATATATTTGTATACTCTAATCGGAAGGTTAAATCAGTAGTGCTATCTGTAAATGTTATTGCTATTATTAACTACAAAAATGCGAAAACAACCAATGAAACAATATCACCGTTTCCTTAATTTAACCTGTCAAATCGCGTATTATAATGATGGAAATATAATTTACTACACAATAAGAAATTTCGTAGTTTAGTGAAAATTTGTTGGTGTTGCAAATTTTAATATTGAAGCAACATACAGTACAGGTTGATTTAACAAACTGTACCATGAAGGAGGTTTCTTATGTCGAATTTCGTTAATATACACAACATTCTCGTCAACTTAGCAAAATTATTCAGAAAAGTGATAATGTACGCAATATACATCAGGCTTCAAAAAATAAGCAATCTAAGAGAATCTGGAAGTAACAAATATATTTCAGATATTTAATAACAAAAGTGTTTAGCCTAGGGGCCTCTCCCACCATTTTTCAGGCCGAAATTATTCCCATCCAAACTTGTGCTGAGGGCATCTTACACTGTTGAAAATATTACGGTGTTGGCGTTAATTTTGCGCTAGTCAAATATTTTAGTGTTGATTTTTACAAACTTTGCCCGAGGAGTTGACTACGGGTATTTAGTACAACAGAAATTACTAGAATTTCGTGTGAATTCTTTGTTCAGATATGAGGATTGACTATTTTTCTAGACATTCAGAAGCGTCAACCAATCAGAATTTTTCCCTCGGATAGAAATATAGAAACCCCACCTATTCTAATACAGTATTGCATTATACGCACCACCTGCATTGCACGTGTATCTGTTTTCGTGTTTGATTCTCCGTATTAACATATCCAAACAAACCACCAAATGTTGACTGACTTGCAAAGTGTAACCTCGTGTTATTAAACATTAATTCCAGTGGGCATAAAAAATTTCAACATCTTAAAGATGTATTGGGAACATCTATTTACGCAATTAGTTTAAACTTGAATCAAATAGCATAAACATTCACTTAATTTTATAATGGTTCTCAAAAAATCATTTTAAAATTGATACGTTTAATTGAAACCAAAACTTGTGAATGAGTGGTTTTGCATATTTATAATTGGAGAAAACGTCTTAAAGAGAGAATATTATAGCACTAAGAAATAGGAGTTGCATATTAAAAAGACGTTGTGTTTAGAAAATGGTGTTAAAACACCCAATAGATCGCATTCATTTAGTTTAAACAGCCAGTAAATTTGTCTAGTCTAGATCAAATAAAGTGTGACTAGAAGTATTGTATAATTCCACGTGTCAGTTGGACAAAATAACCCCTTAGCAATAGACAATACTTGACTATCTTTGCTCGTCAAATTTAAACTTCTATAGTTCTCGACAAAATAACGCGAAAAGAGTGTGGACCTCTCCTGACTATTAAATTAGTCAAAAAAGTGTTAAAATTTTCAACACTGTAGCTTACGCAAGAATGGAAGGGTAGAAATCATCTCCGACAGCAAGGCTACCTTCAAAGCTTTGTGGGCTGTCAGATTTGACTCTGAGGTGGTGTTGGGGTACCACAGAAAGCTTAAACAGCTGGTGGAACATGTAACTGTGACATTGAGATGGAAGCCAATCACTCTGGGATCAGAGGCAATGAACTAGCTGACACGTTAGCAAAGGGCGCCAGTGAGCTGCAGTTCTTGGGTGCAGAACCAACGTGTAGTAGCTCATATGGCAGCATCAAAACGTTTGTCGGGTCCCAACTTGCTGCTAGGCACTGCTCCTTTTGGAATGGACTTGCCGGCGCAGGACACTGTAAATCTCTAGGGCTTCATCCAAATGAGGGAAAACTCCAAAAGGCAGTCTTTATGAGCAGGGATAGATCGAGATTATTTAACTGGGCACTGCGCACTAAATAAACACATGCATCGCATGGGGTTGTTAGTGAACACTCCCTTGTACAGAAAGTGTAGGGGGGCGGAGGAAACTCCTGCTCACCTTCTTGTTAACTGCCCGGCAGTGGACGAGGAGAGGCAGACGCACTTTGGGGTCGATCGGTTGGACGAACCCAGAGTCGGTAAGTTAACTCTCAGTCAGATTGCAAATTTTTTTGATGGGGTGCAATCTGACTGATTGTGAGAGGGCTGAAATTGACTTGGAGGCACAATAGATCTTTCTGGCCGAGTTGCCTTCTTCGGGTCATACCCGCCCATGGAAAGAAAAAAACAGAAGTGTTAACAAAACTTGTCTGTCAGATTTATAACATTTCTATGTCGATTAACAAAATGCATTTGTTAATGTTTCAAAATCTGAAGTAATGAGGATAATAGTTGCATGTTAATATGCTAGTCGGATAATGCATCCTCACAAATTTTATTTGTTATTTTGGCAAAAAACATTACAACTTTATTAGGAAAAATTTGGCCAATTACTTTTGCTATTCCAACTAAAAATCGTTAACCTTAAAAAAAGCATAAAGTTTTTCGATAACAATTTTTGATAGTTGTTAAATTAACAATTCTTATGTTGTAGACCTTTTGGAACAACAAAATTTGCTAAATATCTTCTGTTACTGTGTAAATAAATAAAATAATTCGAAAACACACATTTTTAAAGAACTATACATAGAAGTAACTACATATTTCCTTACTATTGCGTGTATGTTGTACATATGTGTGCCCCGTTTAGCGAGTAGCTTTACGAATATTACGCTAATTTGATCTTGGATACGAGATTTTCGATCAGCATTGCCGTAAACCTTATACCAATTAAATTCAACCGGCGCATCTCAAAACGGTTGGTTGGTATAAATTGCGCTGGCATCGCGCAAGCGAGCTTTCAACACAGAGAATCAAGATACGACCGCGTGCATGCAACTATACAGTGGCGAAAGTTTACCATATGTGCGCATTGTATAAAATGGCAGTGTCCGTGATAAAGTAGTAGTAGAAGAAATCTGAAAACCATATGATTTCTGTCATGGATGTGGTTTAAATTACATACCTAATAGGTATGTGCTGTAGTTTAAGCTGATTGAGCATGATTTTTCTAATGACAAATGATATAAATATTTCAATAGCCTCTAAATTTTGCCAATAATAAAATAGGTATTATTAAGTAATTTGTGGATCTTTTTTTTTTCTTTTTCAATGGTGAATTTCGACTTTTTCACCTGGGGTAAACTACGCACATACAAGTTATTTCTTGCCTAAAAGTAGTTAGCCCTACTAAACAGGGTCATACTACTTGTATCATATTTGTATTCATTATAGAAGCACTTATATAGCTATGGATGTACCATAGTTATTAACAGATAGGAAATTTGAAGGACCGATGAATATAATAAGTGCTGTATTTTTAGATGATGTTAAAAGTAATGAAATTAATTAATCTTAATTGTGATAGTCCAGTGTTATTTTTAATTTTCCTCCTCCTTTCCGTGGTTGGTTGTGGGACATTATTGAAATAAGTGTTTTGGTGCTCGTCAGAAATTTTAGATTTCACGCGAGATACTGTGCCCTGCTAAACCTAACGACTATACATTACTGTAAAGTGATTTCCACAAAATTTGTCTCGAGAAAAGTACAGTAATACATTTGTAAGTCTATTTAAAATAAGTTATTGTTAATTTGATTTTGTATTTGGTGTAATTCTTAATATCAGGTGTTTTAGAATTTAAAAATTATTTAGCTTTAAGCGTAATACACAATGCAGATATATTAAATATAAAATATAAGGATAAAAATTCTTTCAAAACACATACTAGTATTAACAGATTCGTATACAGCCAATCACGTTCGACTTTCATCAATCTGAACTTAATTCATCTAATGCGTTAATTTCTGTCAAACCACTGTCAAACCTAACCTCGAATTATCATTCTGAAGATCAATTATTTTAAAATGAAGAGAAAACATCTGATACTTATTGGCGCATTGCAAATAGCAAGTGTTGCAGTATATATATACAGCATGCAAAAGGCTATATATTATATATTAATAAAACGACATGTAAACCAATGTAAACTATACAAAAACAAACATAACCTGTAAAAACACTATTTTCACTTTTCGTAGTACAGTTTATTGAGTGTGTTGTATGTAGTAAGGTCACAGTTTATAGTTTTGGGCTTGCGGGTTGTAGCATTATAAGATCCTACGTAAATTTTAAGCTAATTTGTAATAGCGACTATATTCAAACGCATTTTTTTTTGTCTAGTTCTTTTTGTTATGGTTCCGCTCGTTCACAACCGATTTGTCCGGGTTTAAATAAAACACTCACTTGTTCTAAACTACGTTTATTACACAGAAATACAATACGCGGTTTCGAAAAGAGTAATTTTACTTAGGACAATTTGCAAATCACTTGTCTAACACATGTAACAGCGGAGATACGCGGAGTGTTTGGACAACAGGATGATTCTCTCTTGTTTCCCTGAAGGGGCATCCTTATATAACCTTTAGGTCGGCAATATTTCCTAGAAACGGACGCAATGGTTGGTCCTTCGCTGTTGCATGAGTTGGTAAACAAACAAACTAAGAGTCGGAATTGTGCGATTGGAGGGTGCTAAGGTTATAAAACAGTAAATATGTATTGGAGTATAGAATTGGCGGTGAATGTCAAAGTAAGGTGGTTACAATTGTATACGATCTAACTAATATAAACAGCAAAAGGTTTTTAGGTAATACAATGAATTTGGAACTGAACACGTAATGGTAAAAGACAGAGTAACGTTAAAATTGGACAAAGAGTCGTAAAATGAAATGAAGGGACAGTTCAATAAACGTTGAAGGTAAATATAGAAATAAAACTAAACTAAAATATAATAAACAATGCGTGTAGTCCGCGCACAACAAATCCTTAATATAAAACTAACAATTAGAACTACTACTAATAATTACACTACACAAATCGAGTTTAGGTTATGTTATAACATTTTCATGAGTGCATTGTTGTTTACATCGCAATAAATATCATTGTTTCCTTGTTTTCCGAAGACGTTAAAAGCGTCCCATGAAGTATCGCATAACATTTCCAAAAAATTCCATTATTGCTCTCCACATTGGCAAGAAGGTGAGCATCGCGTAATCGTCATCATTCTAAATTCCCCAGCCTCCTCTTTATTCGCACATACTGTATCTATCGGACGAGATAGAGCACGCCACGCTATCGACGAAGACACACCGGTAAGCAACGTTCGTTCGCTCGTCGGGGGCATGCACGCGCGGCGAAATGCAGACCGAATAACTCAGAGTCGTTTAGATTAGATCGGGGTGTACGGTTATTTAGTGGCGCGCTTCGTTCGCTACTTGTTTTACCAAATTACCGGGTAGAAGAGAAGGAGAGGAGAGAGTGCACGCCGAGCGGGAGGGTGGGGGACGAAAGACTTTGACTTCTCGGTTTTAACATCGAACGTGATGTCGCAGAAATGTTGGCCGCCGCTCGCCGTGCGACGGTTACTACTTCCACTCTTATATACCGCATTTATAAACGGAGGGAGTCGAGTCGAGCAGCGCAGCGCTTACAACTAGTTTACAACTGATAAACGCAATGATGCGCCTCACAGGTACGGATCTACGGTCGGTATGTCGCCCGTTGAAAGAGGATTTCGTTTTACTCGTTCGCGTTTCGCTGGTGCAAGCCTTTATCCTGGGCTCTGGTGGTCATGTGCGAATCGAGGCGATTGGAGGGAGATAAAGAGGTGTGCTGTTGAAATTAGAGGGAAATAATCTTCCTCAAGTGCCGTTTCACCTTCAATCTTCTTGTAATTTCTTTTATTTAACCTGGAAAACTAATAGGTGTTCTTCTTTACCCCAGCATTTAGGGCAAAATGGAACAATGGCAAAAATTAAAAATATATATTGCTCTGTTTTTCAGAACACAATGCCCGGGATTTCAAAATTTAATTTTTTTTAAAGTTCAATACCAATTTATTATTATATTCAATTTATATTATTTTTATTTACCTTGTCCGTTTAAGATTTTTTTTTTTTTTCAAGCTTAAATGTTTATTTATTTACCCAAATGCTATGTTTCCTCATCAATTGAGACTCTATGATCACAAGGTACGTAAATTGGAATCAGTAAAATATTATATAAGACAATTTTTAATACAAAAACACGTCTTCAAACTCTCCTGGCATTTTTAAAGACTAAATGAGGTTATGGAAACGTCATATAAATTATTAAAATTCAAATAAGTAACGGCGCCATCTACCCGTAAACAGCAAATACTAAAATTTTAAAGCAAACGATTATCTATGATTATCAATATTTGTTAAAGATAGCTATTTTATCAGAGATCAAACTCGGTGATATTTTTATACAACCCTTACATATAAAATTTACTAAAATAACTAAACTAAATGGCGGTTCTTATAAACTAACCCCAAATTATCGTAAAGTGAAAATAAATTACACAAAAATATAAGTTTCTGATTAAATTGAAAGGGAACTGAATTAATTCCGTTCTGTTTTTAGGTGAGGTGATTGTATTGAATACTAACTTGAAAAGGATACGACGCTTGGCAAACTCTGGTGCTGGAACGGTGGTTCAGTTAGATGGGCCCCCGGTCTCGGTCAATGGCATGGTAAGGCGATCTGGTCGGGAAATCTTCGTAGGATATTTTTATAGGAAGTTTTCTTGGCAAATTTCAGGTATTCGATAAGAATTAAATAAACAGGAGTTGTATCGATACTTTTTAGGGTAATACTTCTTGGAACTTTGATAATATTTCTTAAAATTGTGGCAAAAAACGTTATAGGAAAATTAAGACAACCATCGTGTCTGGTAGCCACCAACAGAATGAAGATTCAAATCATATTCAACGGTCAACAGCCTTCGATTAAAAACAAAACATCCCGAGGAAAGAAAAATCTCCGAGCAAAATATATACGAACATAAAAAAGATACCAGGTCAGTTTGAATTAACATATAAAATACAGTTTACAATATAATAAGCCAATATTTAGCATCTAAAGTTCATATTGTCCATTTTAAATAACTATCTTTAACACATTCATAAGTAGCCTGTAGAGTAGGCAACCGAGTACACGCCTCATTTTTGAATTACTAGATAATTTAGTTTAAAACCTTTTTGTGAATGCCTTTAAAATAGATTCCCCACCTCAGATATCATAGCAATATATATCTCCGAAGTTATCTACAGTGTTGGGCTATAATTATGCATTTAGATAGCCAAAGGTGTGTCCTTAATAAACTACACGTTAGAATTCGATAAATAAAATATTCTTTATGTAGTATCAAACAATATATCGGAACGTAAAAAAGTGTACCCAATTACCCTGATTGACCTTATCGCTTGTGTCGACTATTTGAACCCGAAAACGTAATAATACTAAGTTGAACGAAATGGACATTCTGATCCCTGTATGTACAATGTGATCTTATAAATTTTACCCGATCTCGAAATACTGTTCAGTATTTTTGTTCAACATAATACTCAACAATTTCTTTGAACATCACCTCAAGTAAATCTCTAATTAATGACGAAAATTTGTCCGTGATTAATTGCTGTAATAGATTCAGCTTATCGCAATAGAAATTAGAGAAAAAATATCCTTGTTTTCAGATCATCGATCAATTCTTAATCTTCAAGGTGTCGGAGATCCACGAAGAAACCACTACCTTATGAAACGCGCAGTCGCATCCACGCGATACCGTAAAGTAAGCACGCAGAGTAAGCGTGTGTGTGTGTGTGAATAATACCCGCACCCGTATATACATACGTGTTCCATTACGCAAGGTTTATTCGTTAATTTGTACTTTTCAGGCGGCTCGGCGTTTCATCTCAATCCCTGTCAGGGACCCTCGAATCGCCTTCAATCATAGTCGACAGGATCTGATCTCTCAATTAGTCTGCTTTAGAAATTATGATGCTTACGTACGTTCATCACGAACGGGCGATTTATCAAAGGTCATTTTCATGGCTTAGGTGAGCTGCCTTTATCGTTTGTAAGAGGAAAAATGCCCGCTAAATTGAACCGACAGATACGGCCGGCTAATTCGACAACGTTGCTTGTAGCTATATCGCTACCGGCTAGGATAGGTTGTTGTGCGCGGATCTCGTTTTCGCTACCGATTTGAACGGTCGCTGTTATGAAGTGAAGATTGTTGATGGATGAAGTTGCAACATAGATGGCCAGATAAGCGCTTACAATGAAATAATGTTTTAAAGTTTACTTTGCTTTTCTTGTAAAAAAAAATTAAGGGTGTATAGTTACCACATTATTTTAAAAGACGTTCGTTAGAACAAGTATTAAAGTGTGGACGTAGTCTTTACCTTAATAGTATTAATAAAGAAAAAAATTCCTAAATAATGAACCGAAGAAAAATGCTACCAAATGGAGGTTCGTAATCTATTTTAGAAATCGCCTACCAGCAATAAGAATGAAGGAGGAATAGCACCAGAAACGAGCTCCAGTTTTCGGCTACCAGGTGCCATCAGCGCTCCTTCGAGTGTAAAAAGCCGCTTTTATCGCTATCGCATTCCAAGGCCTATACAGGGTGTATCCGATATAGTGGTAAATATAATAATATGTAGCAACTGTAATCATTTACGATCAAAAAGTCTTAATGCACAGGGGGTCTGTCTGTAAGCATTAACGAGAAAAAAAATATTTTGTAAATGCCGTGGGCTAGAGCGCACCTGTGCCAACTAAATTGTGCCCGAGTATACCCCACATACATATCATATTAGCCATTACCGCTGTTAGTTTTTGTGTGGATGCGCCGCTTGGAGTGCAAGCCACTTCGAACGTTTATTCAAATTCTTCCCGTCTCGAAAAAACGATCCTTTTCAGGACATCATGATATCATATAAGAAAATGAACTTGATGCATCGACAAAAAGCACGGGAATGTATAGATTCATTTTCGTGCGACAACAATAAAAAAGGCGTGTTTGCAAATTTTCTGTATAATATCATTTATTTCTATGTAATTCGATTCAATTCATTTTCGCGTTATTTGATTAAAATAATCCAAAGAATAACTCAGATTCATGTGGTACCGTTTATTAAACAACTAACTCTCGATTCGACAAAGCGAAGAAAAATATTTACTTTTTTTGTATATGAAGTCGTATATCCGGTGAACTCGACGTCTTATCAGGATATTAAAAATAATCTTTGTAGACTTACGTAGAATGAAAGGAATGTTTATTTTATAAAAACAAGAAATTTAAAATGCCTCAGTTTTGCTATTTTTACAAGGGCACACTGGCCATAATATTTCTTGCATCAGGCCCGGACTAAAGAATTTTTGGCTTTAAATTGTTTACTTTTTTTATCTTTAAATGATGAAATCGATTTTGGCGGGGTTTGTGCTTTATATGTCGTGTAGTTAACACCCAAGCAAAATCTACTTTTTTATTTGATACACCCTGTATATTCTATCACTCACTATATGAACGAAAGTTTAGGATGTACGCCCTCTAGGAGCTACACGACAAACTCTTATCCAGCAGACGGTCGTAGCATAAAGCCGACAATGCAATTATCGATCTAGTTCGAGCAATTCATGGATTGCCATTCTCGCTAGATGGTTCGTACAAAACGTGGCCATTATTGTTTTATTAGTGTTTTGGTAGCCACGTGGTCCTAAATACATTAACAGCTACTAAAAAGTTATGGGACTATAGACAATGTCCTACTGTTAAGATCTAAATCGGAGTAACTGTTACTACTAAGTCAGACATTTAGTAGCACTTACGTAATAATTACAGAATTATCGAAGTTCCTGTCACTTCGATTCTGGTTGAGAATATTCGTACGCTCGAATTAGTTTAATTTAATAAAGAACAATTTATGTAACAAGCTTCATGTATAGACCAAAGATCTGCAATAATCCACTTGATTCGTGTATACTTGCTTATATACTTGAAGTTGGCTTGATTTGTTTTGATTCGATATAGAGTTCAGAGAGTGCAAAATTCATGTTTGAGATTTGTATACAATATCAGAAAATATGATCGCATTTCATATATACTTTCTTATTGTAGATGGCTCAACATGCATAATCGCTGTTTGTTATAAACGTATCACGTTTGTATTATGCAATTATTAAGAATAAATAACGTTTCCATACGGATGTTATAACAAACAATGTTCGCTCACTTGGGTTAATTATACCACCACTACACAGAACCGCACTATTTTAAAAAAAAAAAAATTATACCAATTTGCTAGAAAGGTTGACGTGATTAACAGAAATATTTTTCTTTTAGCTGCATTATAGTAAAATACAGGAAGAAATTAATATTTTAAGACATAAATACCATATTAATACCATATCAAGAAATCAAAACGAGGAAACTTAACAAGCAATCGAGGAAGTCATTAAAAACGTTCGTGGTACAATAGCAGTTAAATAAGTACACGTCAATGTTCATTTTTCTCAGATCACCATTATAGAGAAGCGCTAATCGAAAATACCATGGCATTATTTACAATGTATAAGGCGCGTCATTTAAATTAGAAATACGTACTACACAGAAATCAATTAAATTTAGACCGGCAACTACTGAGCCTCGCTAGGAAATTTATTACATTAAATTATACGTATCCTTCATTATTAATTGCCGTCGCAGGAAATGAAATCAAGGGTCTCCCCGTATGCTAACGTGTGATCAACATTACAACTCACTATTTTATTGCGGCAGAGTTGTTCGTTACAGTGCACCGTCTTGCGCATAATTAGTCGACGAATGTATGAAATGTTATAAATAGTATGTTTGATGTATGCGGTGCACCTTTCGCACATAAATTTCGCTCCATGACGGTAATAATTGTGGGTATGGATGTAGAGTTGCATCGACGTTGTGAGAGCGATCTTTGATAACAAAAAGTAGGTATTTGTAATTATCGGCGAAAGCAGGAATTATAGAAAGGTTATAATAAAGCTGAATAAACTAGAGATATCGGCCCTTGCTTAGGTATAGATTTAGGTACTACTTTTTTCTAAAGTAGCTTTACATACAATATTAAATTTTATTTCAATTTTGTGATCTTTATACCTTTCTAGTTAATACTTGATAAAAAAAATAAAAAAAAAAATTGTACGAGATTGGTACTGTGCTGGTTGAGAAAAAATTTTAAGAAGATTGGTCAAACTGCTGGTATGATGATGGCAGTAAATAGAGGAGTACCACAAGGAAGTATTCTTGGTCTCCTTTATGAATGATATAATTCCATGCTTAAAAAATCCAAGTGTTTAACTAGTACTACATGCGAATAATTTTATAATTATATCAATGTAGTTAATAGTTTTGTTATCTTAAAGAAATCTTATTCTACGAATTCCATAAGTTTTATTACTGACTACAGCTTTCACAAATATAAATATCGGTATAGCAATTTAATTATAACCCCAGTGACCAACTATATTTATTTCATATTTTATAAATATTTAAATCTTTCTTGAATATTAGTTATATTAATATAATATGCATAAAATATATTATAGAAAATATATTAGTAAAACATTTAAAAAATATATATGTTATGTAGCATTAATAATATTTTATTGCAAATGTTTCTCAATATATTTTTTATAACTCTGCAAGAATATTTTGCTTTGTATTTCTATAAATATTTATTTCATATAAAAAAAAGGATTGAATTTTTGCTTTTGTACATTTGAACGACGAATAATATAAAATGGGTAAAATATGCATACATATTAAGTAGGTATGTACCTATTTAAAATGATAGTTTAAAGATTAAATTAGATAATATATATATATGATTTAATTAGTATTAATTGAGCACTGTAGCTTTTCTATTAACATATCTGCGTTTTGTATTATATTATGTAATATTTGTAAGTTGCGACATCAACACAAACCTCTATTCATTACGTGCGGTGTTTTATGATTTAGTATTGTTTATGCGTCTATGGATTAGGTACATAGAATGCATACGCGCACGTGCGTATCATCAACATTTCATTCGTTTGTCGTTACATGTTATAGTATAATAGTATACGATTAGGCAGATTAGGGTTAACTGTGTAATCAATTGTTGGGGGGTGTGTTTTAGTTTTTGTGGTGACTACGAGGTAAGCAAAAACTTTGAACATGTCATGGCATTTATAAGATAATTGGAATGCTCAATCTGCTATGTACAGAAATCGTTTAATAATATAATTGTAGGAATTTTATGCATCATATATGTACTGCATCTACAGATAAATTGCTAGTTGATTTGCTTAAGAGATTCATCTCGGTAGATAAGCGTCATAACCTCAAATAGAGGTTAAATACGTTGTGTTGTTTATTGTTTTGTACGTAGAATGTTTTCAAATATTATGAAATAAAGTAAAAATAAGTATCGTAAGTATTAGAATGTAGCTACCATCCAATTATTGTTAAATGCTCCAAATGTATTAGTAGGTGTTGATAATGATGTATGATCTAACACAATTGGCATTGTTTTAGAGGCCACAAGGAAACGCCATGAGAGCGCCACTGCCGAAGATATGAAAAAAGTCATAGGGTTGTACCTGGCACCAGCCAAGGCTAGACTTAAAAATGAGTATTTTTCATTTTTGTTGGCTTATTCAAATAAAATGATAATAAATACGTTTGTTTTTTATTTAGAACACTTCAATTAAAAAATAGTGATTAATTTGATAAACCTTCAGTATGTCTTAAAAGATGCCAGAATTATTGATTATTAACTTGTATGGTGAGTGTGAAAAACAAGTTCTTCCTTTTAGACAACTCTATGTATGTTTCAACTTTTCGTTATCGACGTTATACATTCTAATAACAAGAACAATTTTAGTTTATTTTGACAAATTAATAGATTGCTAACAAAAAATCCAATTTTCATATAAATATTTTAGAAAAAAAATAGCGCTTACATTAATTTTAAAATATGGAATAAATATTTTAATTGAATATTTATCTATATTTAGAAAAAAATATGAAAAATATTTCAAAACCTCTCACGAAAATATATTTATAAAATATATTTTTAAAAATTTCTATGTAATTTTCTGGCTGTTAGGGAGCTCTTGAAATATGTATATTAGTTTCATTTGTAAAAATATCATTATACCATATATTCATCGATCTAGCCGAAACCTTGTCCGAATTCTCTTCGAAATCCTCTCTCCAACGCCGAATTAATAGATAAAACCGATAAATTTTCCCGGGGCAACGTATACAAATTACGCCATAAGCATTATTCGTCTCGCAGTCCGTAATAATGCCGTGAAAGAATAAATGTGTACGCACGCAAAGTAACAATCACTGTCTACGAAAGAAGACGATAGATGTCTCTATCAGTCCGCGGAGCAGGAACCCGCTGCGGAGAAATATGCCCGTGTCGTCCTGCGAGGACAGCCGCTCTAAATCTCCGACCGCGAACGTGTCTTCGCGCGCCCTTAAAGGTTCGGCTACACAGACCACGACGCCCGTAATGATTCCAATATGCGAGGACCGGGTTCATCATTGTCAACGACGCGTGTTTTCGTGTAATGGAGGCCTGCGCTGCCGAGCCGGACCCAGATCTGATGGGGATATTTTATTCTTGGTTTCCAATCGTCGTCGGCCTGGTCTTTTTCTACTTCTTTTTGTGGTGTCTTCGGAGTAAGATTTAGTAGTCTCTAAAAATTCATTGGTTTTCTGGCTGTAACAAGAAACATCAGAGTGAAGTGTGTCATGCTTGTATAAATTTTGTTGTGTTATTTGCAAAAGTACTAAATCAAGTAGACTTTTTTCTTAATTCGCTGTTACATTTCTTATAGTAACAGTAGATTTTCTTTAAAGATTTAGAATGGGCAAACATAAATAGTGTTTCCCCTAAATTTTCAATGTTCGGCAAAATATATTTAATTTTTGATTATACAGAGTGACCTTCTGAAACTTGCGGAGTATAGTCATAACTCATTGTGAGCTATTTAAGAAAAGTAATTTTCGATTTTATAGCGCCTTCGGTATACACTTTATTTATAAAATGATAAATAACTACAATTCGTCCCAAACCTCGTGTTCTGCCTAAAGGTACACTTCTCGCAGGAAAAATCGGGACACCAGCAATCGAGAATTTTAAAATTTCTTGGGTGTAAATGCAGCTTTAAACAGAAATATAAATGTATAGAGAAAAAAAGATTTATACACTGAACAAACACATTGGAGTTTCAGCGGCGGCGTTTCCTTTAGAGATACCGAATAGGAAAATATTCATGCAAAAAAAAAATACCTAACAAAAAAAGGCCTGCTTGAATAGAGGGCTTCATTTAGAAATATAGTATATGTAGTTAACTTATTTGATGTTATGTAAAGATAATTCTTTTTTAAGAAAACATATGGTGATGGGATTTTAAAATTATATTACTTGTTAGTGCTGCTTTGATATTACTCACTTAGTTCGATTTATGCGCGCAAGTATAACTCTAGCAATAGACAAATCAATCAGTCTCCTTAGTTTCGGGAAAGTGATTTTCATAGATTTATTGATTACACAATTATTGATGTATGAACTATTATTGTTGGTTAATATTCTTAAATATTGCATTACTATCAAGTTTGCAAATTGCCAAAAATAATTTTAAGGTTATTTATAAAATTCTTGAAGCAATTAAGTTCGCAAAGAAATTAATTATTTTATTAACTCTGCGTTATTGTCAAAGAAACATATTGCAGCTATGGTCTGTGCAATCCAAATTGTTCTATTTTCTTGAAATATGGCCAACGCGTCTGTTTACAAACTTGACTAGTACACAGGTTATTAACAATTATTTACAATATATTGCAGTTACATACATAACAACATCGTAAAAAACTATTGTTCGTCATCTCATTTAGTGCTAAAATATTGTTTTTGGATTGATTCATTTAAATTTAATATTTTCTCATTTTCTACTGCCTGGACTGTGCTACAATAACAATAAACGGAGCGTAATACAAAAAAGAATTAATTTGCGAACTAAATGCTTTAAATCTTAAAACTGTTTTGGTGATTTTTATTTAATAGATAGACGAAAACATTAAATCAAACAATATTCAAGAATACTAACAATAACAGTGTAATCAATAAATCTGTAAAAATCACATTGTCCAAAAGTCAGGAGCCTGATTACATATTGTCTATCGTTAACGTAAGTAACTACAATACAAAGTAGCACGAACAATATATAATTTTAAAATCCCACAACAACCTTTCTTAAAAAACAATTATCTCTGTATAACATCAAACAAGTTAAATACATATACTATATTTCTAAATGAAGCCTTCTATTCAAGAGGCTTTTTTGTTGTTATGAATCTTTTTTTTTGCATGAATATTTCCGTATTCGGTATTTCTAAAGAAACGCCGCTAACCCGAAACTCCGATTGTTTATCTATATATAAACCTTTCTCTCTATACATTTATGTGATTTATGGCTTTGATAAGTGAATATATTCTCTAAAAGCTGCATTTACACCCAAGAAATTTTAAAATTCTGAATTGCTGGTGTTCCGATTTTTCCTGCGAGAAGTGTACTACACGAGGCTACTTATTTATAATAGAGATGGTTAAAATTGCTCTTTTTTCAGAACTGATCTTGCTGCTTCTGTTCCGCTGACAAACCAGTTCTTAAAAACAGCTCCTGCTCCGTTTAGTTGCTCCGAGGAGCAAATGTATATAATACCACTTATAAGAGCAAGGGAGCAAGTTGTGTTGAAATAGTCTATTCAATACTTGCGCTCTTATCTTATGTCTTCCACGGTGTTTCATTTATTTATTTTATTTCATAGGTATTTGGTTTTGTTAACAGTTAATTTTTTCTTTATATGAGTGATAAGCATGTAAGTTGAATTATTGAAATAAATCTATTTTTTTATATGAATTCATTATTGTATTAGCTTTAACTAACCAGTGTATGTATACAAATTTGTGATTTAGAAAGTACATTGTTCTCACAAAATGATAGTAATAATTATATTAGCCGACATCGTCGATATCCCTTAAGCTTTATGTATTGCTGTTGCTGAAGCCAATAAATAAGCCGTAGAACTTATAAAAATTACTATTATTTTTGTTCCCGCCATTCCCGATGTTATTCCAAAATAACGTATGAAAATTTCCCCTAAGGCTAGGAAGTTAATCGGTTAGACGACATGACAAAAATTATATTCACCGACAGCTTGAATAGCTGAGAATTACTATGTTACCCAGAGAAAAATAAAGTGGTCATAATAGCTAATTGCCATTAGATAACTGAACAGTTGCTGAATCATCTAGATATATAGCTTACTTATATATTCATTTTCGATGTATTAACAATTTAAATTAGATGATATATAAATAGGTATTAAATAAAGATAATTTAACAGTGACTAACTTTAGTAATATACAATGAACTAATAACTTGTATTCAATATTCTATTGTTATAATATTTTATCCATACTATAGTTAGACAACCGCCTACAAATAGAAGGATTGTCCATATTAGCCGCAAATATTCAGAAAGATATATTGTTTGGATAAATAAACTAAGTAAATTGATAAAAAAAAAATCTGTCTTCGAGGTTCTACATTGTTAGATATTTACTTTTTGTGTGTGCGCGCGCAGCGAACTTACTCTGCACATCCTTCTCAGATCAGTGCTTACTGCGTTGTTAAAGTTAATGGTATATTAATTGAAGAAAAGATTCACGGCAAAAAAATAATGCAACAGCATTAAAATATTATAATAGCATTACAAGATTGAACTAGCTCATTTAATAGAGATCTTGAAAAGAAAGTGTCAGTAAATAAACTGACTTTTAAAGAAAGTTGGATGCAGGAAGAAATATTATAACATCGATGACCATATATGACTTTTTAACCTTAATGGTTATGGATGAAATGAATTAGAGTTAAGGAAAGTCAGTAATATTTTTATAAAGCATTTGTTTTAATCGAAACTTTTTTATGTGAAGCTTGAATAAGTTTTTATTTAATGCTTATGTCTATTTACTTTGTCTGGTATTTAAGTATCACACATTATAACATTTACATATAAGCTTATTATGTACCTACCTGTTTACAGATAATCTTTTGGGGCTATAGATATGCATAGAGTTTCACATTAATGTTACCAAATGGAGTATTTTTACTATCATATATATAAAGTAAATAAGTAGATATAGTAAATAATCTAACATTCATAGTTGATACACCCAATCTATAGTTTTAAAATTCTATTTGTGTAGCCGATCAGTCAGAAAGAATAGTAATATGCCTAAATAATTTGTAAAACACCTATTAAATGCTAAGAGTCGATTATGATAATAAGATGATACTTTTTCATATAGAATGTCAAAAAATGTGCTTGTTGCTATTTTTGTAGAAGTCAACACAGCAACAATATAGCAAAATACAAAATTAGTATTACATCTATCTTTGTTTAGTTTTACACATTATTTTTCTCTGTGTATGGTTGAAGCCAATTAGAACAACTTCTTAAACTTAATCTCGCAGACATAGAAGACCACCACCATCCATCTATTGGTAAATAATGGCCAATTATTATGTTACATTACGATCGAGTTAGCGATATCTCTGAAGGAATAAATAAACAAAAAAAACTGTTTTTCTTCCTAAATTTGATGTTACGATAAAGCTATAAAACCACACTAGATAGAGTGCGTTTATGAGTTATAAATCTGCACTAATGGGTAAAGGATTCCTTATAGGCCTTTCTAGACTCGTCTTTGACAAACTCGTCTACGCACTATGACAATAGTTTTTTTATTACTTTTCCGTGTTGAATTATGTAGGCAATATGCATTTACTGCGATATTTACTACAGGCTGTTCTCAACATATGCATAACCAATTTTACTTATAACATGAATTGATAATTGAAAGAGAATTATTTTCAGTAATAAATCCTATTGTAATCGATACGCGCCTTCTTTTACAAAACAAAAAAAAATACGTCCTCGTTACCATGATTAATAACTCTGATTTAACGGCCGAAACAGTTTCGAAACCAAACACGCACACACAATCCCACACACGAGTATGATGTTTAAATTGCGATGATTTATCCTACGAAATGCAAATTATTCGTTCGAATTGAGTGCCGTTTGAAAATGATCCTTTATTCTCTCTTTCTCGTCTCTCTCTCTACAACGATAATAAAAACAATATAAAGAGGTCACGTAACACAAATCTTCCGTAACCGTTATGTTCCCGGGGCCGCGCGCACTCAAACGCCCGAGACTCGGCCTATATACCTATTTCCCGATTTTTTTTTTATTGGCACTGGCTTTCAAAAATAAACGTGTTGCGAGGGATGACTTATACGTTTGCGAACGTAATATCTTTTTCTGATAATATATCAGTGGAAAATTGAAAATAATACCGGTGCCGGGGGTATAATAGGATGCCTTTCGGTAATGTTCCGATGTAAGCCGAATTTAATTTACGGGAAGAAAAAATAATAAATATACTTTTATGACGTTCTGAAAATAAAATTACCCGTTACTTGACATTTTTACCGGCGGAATATTCGCGTGCTCTTGACTCAAATATCTGTTTCGGGAACTTGATTAAAAGCCATACGCGTCGATCGACCAGTAATAAACCCATATATATATCCACATGGAACCTAAGTAGTTAAATATATGTATATATCGGTGTTTCTCAAACTAGAAGGCCCTTTTTCCTCCCTCACAATCATATACTTATACCATATTAATTGTTATTTAATAATTTTTCAACAAAAGAAAATTTTATTACATAAGTACAGAAGTTAGAACTACAAAATGCAACCAATTAATAAATTATCAAAAAATTAAAAATCAATTTACGCATTTAAATTATTATTATGCTTCACTGGTGTTGTAAAAAAATAATAAAAAATACAATTTAATCATTGAAAGAAAATTAATCCCTTCTGCGCCACACGCCTCCCAAAGTCATCAAGACGATCTAAATACTCCTATACGACAAAATTTGCCCGCGACTCCGATCCAAACCAACGCACGATACTCCCTTTAAACCACATTTTTAGAAACATTTATAAAAGCAGGTTGTAGCTGCTAACGTCAAGAAATAGTTTTATACAACACTACATTTTATACATTGCTTTATTGATATACAGGTGGAGGGTAAAAAAACAGTTGTCGATATTTTACCCATATAAGTACTGGTGGAATAAACAAAAAGTCTTAGTCAACATGGGTCGCATTCAATTGTTTTTTGACACATAGTGATTGCATTTTTAAAATAAAAAAAACATTTTTCGGTTTTGAGAATAGTTCCGTTTGTCAAACAACGATTGTGACTAAAATTAGTTCTGTCAGACATCTATCATCAGATTATTTATCATTTGCGTCATTTTTTTTTGTTCTCAAATTATGCATAAGTACACAAATGCAGAAATGGCCGATATGCATTTTATGTCGGTCGTGCGAATGGTAATGCCACTGAAGCAGGCGTATATATGCCGAAGAATTTCCAAATCGGTTGTTACCGAGTGATAAGATTTTCTCAAGACTTCAATCCGGCTGTCGAAACTGGTTCATTTAAATTAATGTGGTTCTGGTAGACCTAGATCAGTTTCTTTCCCACAGTAGAATTAGATATTTTGAGACGGGTAGAAACACCAAATATTAGCACCGAAGACTTACCGCAAACTGAACGTCAGTCTCCTCTCATTTGGAGAGTTCTGCGGAACAGCAGTCTTTATCCCTACACATTCACGCGTGCAGTTCTTGCTCCTCTCGATTATGATGCACGTAGGGTTTTTTGTCATTGGGTTTTACGAAAGCTGGCAGAAACTCCTAATTGTGGATTCAGATTTTTTTTAGTGACGAGGCTGGATTTAACAAGAGACGGAATATTCAATTTTCATAACATACGTCTGGGGAGATGAAAATCCCATGCTGTTGTTGAACTACTCACCAAAACCGTTTTTCGCTAAATGTTTGGCTTGCTATTTTTGGAGATGTTAAGTGTCCTAGTATCTCCCTAATCGTTTAACGGGACAAGTATACTTGGACTTTTTTAAGAAATGAATTACCCGTGTTTTGGAAGACGTGCCACTTTTTAACAGATTAAATATGTGTTTATGCACGATGGAGCTCCTGCGCTTTTTTCCATCGTAGTTAAAAATTCTTAAATCAAGATTACAACGAGAGATGGATAGGACGGGGTGGACAACTACATGGCCTCCTAATCCCCTGACCTGACACCTCTGACTTCTATGTTGGGGGCATCTAAAACAATTAGTGTACGCACGATCTGTAACAATTGGAAGAACTCAGGCAACGAATCGTAAATTGTTGCGAGGAAATTCGGAGGACTCCAGGAATTTTCGAAAGATTGCGTCGATCTTTATAGAAGTGTGAAGCGTGCTTAGAAATGAACGATGGACATGTAGAACAATTTCTTTAGTTTTACTTTAAATAAACATTTGTTTATTTACATTGCGATCAGAATTTCTTTGAAATTTTAATCCTACTAAAACCAATGCAATCGACTATATGTCAAAAACAGTTGAATTGCGGACCCATTTTGACTAAGACTTTTTGTTTATTTCCACCAGTACTACAATTGGGTAAAATATCCAACAAGCTTTTTTTAACACACTGTATATACGAATATACATGTATGCTTCACAGCATTTGCACTTGTCTACTATATTAGGCAACTGCTACAAAAAGTAGTAGCTTCTTTTGATATTAAAAAGCTGCTACAAACTGCCAACGGTTGCTAGCTACTACGAAATAGCAATTTGCTTCGTAACAACCTATCACTATGAAAAAGTAGCCGACCCTGCTTTCTATTTCACATCCGATATTTTATAATTTCTTAATAAATTGTCAAATTTAACTGTCAAGGGAAGCAACAAGATTGCTGGTGCCCATATGTGATTTGGCATTCTTTATAGCACAAAGTCAAAATTAATCTATAATGAACAGTAAAATATGTTTTGATATGATACGGAGTTTATGTGTGACACTGTATATTATACTTTAATATAATTGAATAATCATTCAATAATTCCAGTTCCCAATAATACAAAATAATGTTATATAGTTAAACATATGTATATGTAATTAAATTTTGTTTATTAAGTGCTAATGGCATAATGTGCACATATGAAATAAAGCAATTAAATTAATTACCAAATAATAATAAACTAATGAATTATTAATAAACATTAGAGTCACCGCAAATCAAATGCATTCGAACGCCCTCGCATCCAAATCGGAAATGTGTCGTTCATAATCCGTATATATTATAACCTATATTGTCCTATATGAATGATTATTGTATTTAAATTCAGTGCGAGACAATCCGCTGACGTGGAATACGTAAGAGATTCCGCTTCGGCAGATATTCTCGGCGATATTTTATTGAGAGGTCGCCATCGCCAGTGCGGTGCATAGAATGCGAGTGTGTTTGTATATGCGAGAGCGTTCTATTCTAATGAAATATTCACCTCCCTATTGTATTCCGGATAAATAATTACGAGTTGAACATTCCCGGACGCCGAATAGTGCGAAGGCATTCTTCAAGATTTCCAACGGGCGACGAACAGGAACGATTTATTTCAAGTATTTGAAGTTTGCCTTTGTTCCGTGCTGTATGGCGCATGTATGTGTATGTAGTTGCGCATGGCGTCCCAAGATTACCTATGTATGTATGCAGAAAGCGAAAACGAACGAGAAGGAAACATTTTAGAGTTTATCTGGAGCTTTTATCTATGGCTTTTCTGTGATATGGAACTTTTATATTGTTTATTGCATTATTAAAAATATAATTTCTATCGTAAAAATTTTAATGAATACAACAAATTTGAAATTGTAAATTTCGTGTAAACGGTATTGGAATAGATACGTTTTCTAAAATAATATCAACAAAAAGATATTGCAAACACCTTAAAATATTTAAATCTATATGCTTGTAACCACAATGAGAACTAGTTATAATAAAACTAACAAAGAAACAATAAGAAAACAAGCGTAATTGATACAAATTAACACAGACTTTAAGGAAGCACGTTTTTGGAATATTTAAATTTTGAAATGACTGTTTGCTTCAAACAAACACTTATAATAGAATTTTCATGAAAACTTAATAAATTGATTGAATATATTTTGCTTATTGAACAAATATGGTTTTTTTTTCAATCTACATAAGTAAACAAAGTTTTGCAACAAACTAATTTAAACAGAAAAGTAAGGTCGAAATAATCAGAGAAATGATTGTTTTAAATAAATTGATATCTGTAACTAACTTTTTGTATATAGAGAAGTGGATGAGGTCGGCTGGTTCTCGTGTTAAACCACATTGAGAAAAATAAATAGATATCCAGGGAAAACATTATTTTACATAAGGAAACTTTATTTAAATTGAATATAGCAACTTGATTGATGTTGCATTCTTTGAATAAATCAAAATATTCCTTTAAAAGAACATCCCTTAAGTATATCAAATGCATTAGAAAATTTTTAAATCGCGAAGAATTAATTAATAACATTGGGAAGGTAAATAAAAAAGTTTGGGTTGCTTATTGTCTATGTTACAACTTAATGACGTCATTAACTGAAGTGATTCATTCATTAATTTTCGCTAATGCTAAGAAGTGCATCAATTTGACGCATAGCATTAATAATTATCTCCACCGATTTCTTGGACATCTCTCATGATTTACGTATTGTTGTTATTGAAATCCATAAACAAACCTCCAAACTTATGAAAACCACATATATTTTGTCTGATAGTATTAGCACAACAATATGCGCTAATGTTGGGAAGCGCATCTGTTTGACAACATAGCAGTGATAATTACATCTGGCGACATCCGAGACATCTGTCAAGATTTTCATATTGTTATTACTGAGATTTATAAACAAACCTTCTAATTTATAAAGACCATATTTATTTTTTGTCTCACAACTCCCGATGACCTTAAAAAATATGAATAACACTAAATAAACATTTCCGCTAATGTTAGGATGTGTATCCATTTGATGCATAGCAGCAATAATTTTATTACATCCACCCACATCTTAAACATCCCTCAAAATTTACGTATTGTTTTTACCCAAATCTATAAATTAACCTTCAAACTTATAAAAACCACATATGTTTTTTTTCCCACAACTTCCAAGATCTTTTAAATATGTCAGATAGTATTAGCATAGCAATATGCGCTAATGTTATGAAGTGCATCTGCCTGACAACATGGCAGTGATAAATACATCTGTCGACATCCTTGACCTGCGTCAAGATGTACGTATTGTTGTTATTGAAACTTATAGAAAAACCTTCAAAGTTATAAAAACCGCATATATTTTTTCTCCCACAACTTCCAGTGTCCTTCAAAAATATTGCGAAAGGAATCAAAATAATTGATATAAAAAGGTTTCAATGTATCCATATTATGTATATTTATTATTGTATCTGTTACCATCAAAAAACAATTCCGTAACTCCTTCACAAAAATTAATCTCAACATTAAAAAGGAAATCAGCGAGCTTCATAAAAGCGAAGGAATTTTAAAAATTGGTCCAACTATTTCGAATTCACGACATATAAAACAAGCTGACCGTAAGCTGCGTATGAGAGACAAGGAGATACCTCCTCCGTCTTAAATCTATCCGGGAGTTTTAGAATTCACGTCAGCACATATAACGTGCAACAAACGCAACAGGAAAATTACATAGCGGCGCGCATGATAGACAAGGTCGTAGCCCATTTTATCCCCACTCCATCGTCCCGTTTTTGTCTCTCCCATTGCAGCTGAGATAGGAGCGCGGAGTGCTGTTCACGAAAACGATTTTCACCCCAAGTTGATGCGCATTCCATTGACCGATGCACGGTGCATCGATCTACTAAATCGTCTATAACTTTTTTATTTATTGATCTAGATTCATGAAATTTGGTGTGTATGTCAAGGAAGGTGTGGTGCATAAGATTCTGAGATCAATTTGAAAATATGATTTAGGTTTATATTTATTGTGTGATAAACACAAAGAAAGAATGAATTTATGTATTTCAAACACTCTTTTTATAGTCTAAAAGACTATTTTAGTTGTAATTTGATATTGGAGTAGCTCTTCACACTTCTTAATATGTACTTTTTATTTAGTGATATATTGTCTTTTTTTTGTATTTGTATTTGACGTGTTCTATACTGTATTGCACCATATAGGAACGAATAAAAACTAAATTAAGCTAATTTACTTTGAAACCAATATGAATTATTTTCAAGTCAAAGCTATATTTTTTTTATAAGAAAGAAGTATACTTATTAAACCACTATTTATGATCTACTGCCTGATAAGTATTTTTTGGCACTATTTAAAATAATAGTTTATTTGAATTAATGCATATTCATTAACCACAAAGAGATCCTGCTCTCACTTCAGATGAGGTTGATTGAATATACTTAATTTTCTGACTAAATCTGTTTTTTTTTTTTCTTCAACGTCTGTAAGTAGAGGAATTTTAGCTATGAATTAATTTATGTAAGTGGAAAATAAGTTCGGATAATAAAAAAGATGATATCGCCATTGCTCTTAAAACAAAAAAAAAAAAACGGCGCGCATACCTTAAAGAAAACAGAAAGAAAATACATAAATTCCCACCTCGCACACCGTACACTCGATAGCAACACGGGTGTCTGTTCAATAACGCCATTCGCTGTTCCGTTTTAATCGTTTTCGTGAAGTATTTTGTTTGCGTCGGTGACTTGGACTTTCCGTTTTGTAGCGGCGCTGTTTCCGAATGCCTTATTTCGCCCTGCCCGCTCCCCGTCCCGCCGCCGCCCCAACAGTTTCGATTCCGGGATGAAATCCCGATGAGAATACATAGTAGAGAATTATGAAAATGACTCTGTATGCGCCACGTTTTATCCGAACGAGTGATCGTGAGATAGTGCGCGCAAATATCCCGGGAAAACGGATGCAGATATAGGGCGTTTGGAACGGTAAGGAGAACGGAGCATCTATCTACATATACAGGGCATTTCAATTGGAACGAACCACCAAATAATTCTTTACCTGTTGTGATTTTTATAAAATTCCGAAACCTGCCAATTGTCATATCAAGCGGAACAGCTTTTAATAACGGGCCTGACGATTTAAAATTTGAATAGGAAATCAGCAAGCAAAAGGTGCAGAATTTACAATTTATGTAATAAAATACCATTAGAATGAAATGGCTTCAAATGCTCTCCCTATGTGCTCTCTTGACATTTTGCATTTTTTTTTGTAGTAACCAACATAACTTCTAGATTTTTTTTTTCACTTTCGCGTTTCTTTGCTTCTGTTTTCAGCTTCAGACACTTATCTTGTATTAACATTGTTTAGTGGAATATTCATTAGTAGAGTTCACATTTAGTGTAATCGTGAGTTCACTATAAACTCATATTGTTTATTCTATCCAAGAACGTGTGAAATTAGTGACTTTGTATTATGAGAATGAGAGGTGTGCAAGATCTACGGCTCGCATATTCAACGAAAATCATGCAGGCCCAATACGTATTGGAATTAATCCAAAATTTTCTGGAAACAGGCTCTGCACATAACAAAAAACATTTTCATCGGGTTGTCAATAATAAAGATATCAACGTCGACGTCTTAGGTCAGGTCGCATTGCTTGGAAATGCGAAGTCGATATAACAGATATCTCAGGCATCAAGATATGGCGTTCATATACAATGACCACATAAACTTAATGTATGGTATGCATGTAAATAGAAGGGTGGTGTTACACTGTGACCTAAAAGATCTATTGTGTCCCCTATTCTTGCTGCTTTACAGCTGGCCTTCCAATCCTATTCCTGTTAGAAAGTCTAGGATGTCAGAAGGCCCCAGTCTAGGTAAGTCCCTCTCTTCGATCTCACATGCTCCCAGGTGCAATGCCCTCGAGTTGCACAGTGCTACGCAGTTTGAGAGGAAATGGATGGGTGTTTCATCCTGTTCCTAACAAAATCTACATTCAGATTCCTTTTCCAATCCAAGCTTACTCAGGTGTCCTTTCAGTCTACAAAGCCTGAAAGTATTCCTGCTAATATGCGAACATTGTTCTTACTCAGGTTGATGCATTCTGTAACTCTTCTGGTTATAAGTTCCAGAAGAATTTTACTTTGCCTCATTCCCTGGAGATTTTCCCAGTAACTGGATTTTCTCTGGCTCCATTTCTATTTTAGTTATTCAGTATTGTACTGCTACTTAACCCGCAAAAAGGGTTCAGCCCTACAAAAGGATTCTAGTCCCTTTTTTGCGAGGTTATCCGTTATTTCGTTTCCTTCCACTCCTGTGTAACCCGGAACGCACAGGAGGGTTACTTTATTTCTTTTGCCTAGCTCATTTAGTTTCCCTAGGCATTCCCAGACCATCTTGGAGCTGATTTCATATGAGCTCAGCGCCTTGGTGGCTGCTTGACTATCAGACATGATGATAATCTCCTGCTTCCGATAGTTCCTATCCATAATTGAACTGAACACATCTTCCAATAGCGTGTATTTCCGTGTGAAATAAACTTGGTATTTTCCCAAGCTTTCGAAATATGTAGTTCTAGGCCCATATATTCCTATTCCAGTTCCTTCTGCCGTTTTGGAGCCATCAGTGTACTATTTGATGGCATTTCTAATCAAGTTCAAGATGGTGTTATGATCCCACTCGCTCCTGTTACTTAGCTTTATGGTGAATTCCTTCACAAAGCTAAATTTTTTAGCATATCATCCCGGGGCATATCCCAGGTGTAATGTGTGGTAACATTGGCGATAATCTCATAAGAATTTTTTTTTTAAGAATGCCAATGAATAAATCCAGAAATGTTGCTAAATGTCAAGAGAGCATTTGAAAGAACATTATAATAATAAATAATAATAATAATAATAACAAAAATATATCTAGAATCTAATTGTTCTTTTTTGAAAGACGAATACAAAACCATATTCTATAGCATATAAGAGAATGAAAATTAGCGAAGTAAGCCGCGTTTGCCGCTTCATAATTGACGATGTGCAAGAACCTCCTGATAGCGAATAATGCAGATGCTAACCTGGGTGCTAGATTGTCGAGATGTTGGTGTCAGCTTAAACATGAATCTATGGAAGTCCCACGAACTTCACTACCGACGATTGGCCTGTCTTCTTGGTGAAAACAGCAGACTCTGTGTTTTATCAATATTTACTTTTAACTTGTTTGCAACAACCCACTTCTTTGCACTCCCAACAGCCCTACTTGACGTTTGTGTCTCTGGATCCGGAGCTGTGACCAGCAAAAATGTGTCATCTGCGTATAGACTGACCTCGACTTCGCAGACACTTGATTTTAGGTCGTTTACGTACACTGAGAAAAATGAAAATGTCGGTACAACAAAAATTATTATTTTGAACTTTTTGCATTCACTCAACCAGTTTTCGTTTAAATCAGCACACTTAAATTTTATTGCAAAACAGTAACCTCATTGAAAGAAAAACGCATATTTTAGTGAATATATATGTTGATTCAACAATTATTTGCTTTAACCGTCAATGGAACTACAAAATTAGTTAACTGAATGCATGTGCGGCCGATTTGAACAAACATTTATTTTAATTCAACATTAAGATTATTAGATGAACCACAATTGTAGATTGATTCAAAACATTAGTGCAATTACTTCTGCGTAATTGATCTAAATATTCCCGTGGTTTGAGCATATTTAAATACAAAAATTTGTTGAGTGAACCAATTATTGGTTGAATCAACACATCTTTTTTTTTTCTCGGTGTAGATGACAAACAGAAGCGGACTGAGAATTGAACCCTAAGCAATACACATTCGCGAGCTTGGATCTATGATTTTTCCATTCGGTAAGCTGTAGTCTGTCTTTTAAACTATACTATGGTATGGACGTTAATGGTGATCATTTTGAACATTTACTAAAATATGATCTAAACCTTTTCATTCTAATCGTATTTTATTACAGATGGTTGCAAATTATACACTTTTTGCTTACTGTTTAAAGAGAATGATTTTTTGATACATGTTGCTGTGAAGATAATGAGTGGCCACAAGACCCATCTTCCCTATTGAATTATGGGTGGAGGGAATATAGCCAGGAATAATTTTAAACTGTTAGGCCCGTCACTAAAAGTACTCCCTCTTGATATGACAATTGACAGACTTCGGATTTTTTTTTAGAGTTATCTGAGGTTGCTCGTTTCAATTGAAATGTCCTGTATACACGTTTCAGGGATACTTTCCTCTAACACCGTATTAGGTATTTGTGTGTACAGCAGCTACGAACTCGCTAAAGGCTAAAAGTAAAAACTTCCCAATTAACGATTACTTTTCCGTTCGATACGCGTGTGCGATATTTTTCCCTCCTCTGATGTAGTTACGGAACGCTCGAAATACTACTCGGAAAAGTTGGCGCTGTGGTTGCGTTTTCTGAGCGTTCGCTAGATGGCGGGGGAAGAGAGGACCGGACGGTTACACGTACATACTAGAGGAGCGACGAAGAGAAGCGAAAGAAAAAGGAAGAGGACGAGATCGGGCGAAACTGGAGGTGGAGCCCTTTCGGTGATTGATGTCGGAACAGCGACAGATAAACGCAAAACACATTGATTTAATGCTTTGGATTGTAGTTTGTTCCCGAGGAATGAGTTTTCCTTTTAGTAATTATCGTTTTTTTCCCTCCTGTTCCACTCTCCTTTCTCTCTCTCTCTCTCTTCTCTCTCTCTATCCTCCGCGCTTCGTAGAGCGGCGGGCGTAGTTCTCGAGGGGAGGGGAGTTTCTGTTCGGATGTGTGTTTGATTTATATTTCGGTGATGCGCGAATTTTAATCGCGTTGGATGTTTTTCGGCGCTTAAATTCGGGCGAATAAATTTTCCGAATTTTCCCGTACTTTTTGTGTGTGTGCGCGCCGAGATTGCTGCCCCGGAACGTCGGGCGGCGTTAAGAGAGGGGATCAAAAGAAATTAGCGAGACACTACGTTTGGATTAGTTTGATGTGTTCGCTTTCTCGGATAACTTCACTTGCAAATATCGTGATAAATGTAGTTCTAGTTGTAGGTAGTTTTATGAGTTGATGCAACTTTGCTTTAATATACTACACAGTAAGAATTTGTTTGCACTATTTAACACTGGAAATACACTAACATTTATACAGGGAGATCCACTCTAAATAGTGTTAAAAAATTTCCCCGAACCTAGTGTAAGTTTTTTTCAAAAAAAATTTTAAAAGTTTAGCAAATTCATTTAATAATTTCTTTTCAAATGCTGCTCTTAACCTTATTCAAAACAGAAATGTCACGTCGTCTCCTCAAATTAGTCATAATTCACATACTTTTTATTTTAAACCAGTGGTAGCGTCAGATTTAAAGGAATACATTTTAACATTAAAAAATAAATATAGTTTTGGATTCGACGAAATCCCTCTAAACATTATTGAAAGCTGTTATGATACAATATGCGAGCCTTTGTGTAACATCATAAATGAATCACTCTGTTCGGGAATTTTTCCAAATGCATTGAAGTATGCTATCGTTAAACCTTTATTCAAGACAGGTGATAGGGAGTTAATAGAAAATTATAGGCCAATATGTCTTTTACAGTCATTTTCGAAAATTTTAATTTTTATGATTGTTTATCAACAACTTTTATCTTATTAAGTTATTTAATTGTCATCAGCACAGTTTCTTGTCCGGCAAATCTACGGTTACCGCTTTGTTTGAATACACTGAGCTAATTATGGATGCATTTGAAAATAATTACTTAACTGCAGGGTTATTTCTAGACTTGAAAAAAGCATTCGACTCAATGTATATATTATAACAATGAAATATTGTACCTACCAGTAAAAGTAATTCAAAATAAAATTTTACTAACTTCAAATGTCACAGGACATTGTTGATATAATTTTTAGTTTTTTGTCGGTTGCCATTTCAACTTCCTCTCTACTAGTCTCGCTATAAGGTTAGGTATCAGCTGTAGTTATGCTTAAGCAATACATACAATACCAGTTATATTAGTTTTAGTGTACTTTTTCAACAAATGTCCTGGTAAAGTATTACCAAATTTCTAGTGTTTAGGTCAGTGCAGATTTAGCACTACAAATGTATATCTTTCTACACTAAAATTTTATCCAATATACTAGCCAAAATTAATGTATTTCCGCTAATAACTGTAATAATTGAAAGGAATTTTTCGGTATGTATTAAGTTCCTAATTTGTAAACAGGTCAATTCATTTTCTGAGTTAAAGTTACACAATGGTGTATGATAATTTAAACCCAAAAATTTTACGTTAATTTTCTGTATCGCTTTTATTCATCACTACACTATGCCTTACTATTAGAAACTATCTTCTTTTTAGAGTTTAAGGTATTGAAAAACATATAGTTATAGTATAGACAGATTCATGTCTAATATATTAATGTTAAATCACTATCTTACGTCATTCAGAAGCTTCTTTGCGTTTTTGCACACTTCTTTTGTATTTATATCGGTTACCACGGCAGATGTGTTATTCAATTAAGAATATCTTTAATGAACAAGATAAAAAAATGGTATCCCGAATGGAGCTTTGGTGACATTCTCATTGTAATAGCTAAATTAATTGATACAATATTTCTAATAATACCACTATTGTTGTCAAAGGTTATATATCGTGCGTGACTCAAATTCGACCTGGATATTGTTATGAAAGATTGAGTCATAGGTATCTAAATTGCTAAAAAAAAACTGTAGTAAAAGGCATTATTTCTGAAGAGAAAGCAGATGTATTCTACTTTTTAATTCGTATCTAAAAGCAAATTGAATTCCAGTTTTTTACATTGCCTTAAAGCACTATTACTCTCCTTCAAACACATATATTGATAGGCATTTAGTTAGTTACGACATACGTTTAGATATACATCTATTCGACATACATCAGTAGAAAAGATAATTAATTTACTTGAGCTAAATATACACAGATTTGAAACGTCACGCGCTTGTTGTTTTCAGCCATCAATTTTTTTTCTTTCTTCTCTCCTCCACTCCGATGAAGACGGAACGCTCGAGGCAACAGTATATAGACTTAAATAATGTATGGCGTTCCGCGCACCTGTTTTGACGGGAGAACCTTCAATCACTGTCAAGCAATCAATCGTTCTTTGAAGCCTCGATCCATGACATTTCCTCTAGTTTTGCAGAATGCCTGACAAATGTGATTGATTGAACCTGATCCAGATATCTTTTACTTGTGAAGTTCATATCTGGGAATACTTGGTCGATAGACTTGTGTGTGTATGTACGAACTTAATATAATCTACTTTACTTTTCAATTTTTGCTTTGAAATTAGTTTAAAATCCGGTATCATTCTTGTAATTTTAGCATCTGATTTCTTTCTGACTTCGTTTTTTTTTTTTTTTAGTGTGCGGATATTACAGGAGTGTTTCAAATTATTTTGGCTATTATTACCGCCACTATTACAAATACAAAATAAAAGTTGTGCTTCTACCGAATACAAATTTAACAACTAGCAAAATTCCGTAGAGAAGAATATCGATAAGAATAAAAAATTGGCATACTGAAACAGATATTTATATATTCGTTATTTAGATAAACATACCTATTTCTAAAATAACCTTGTACACTGTAAAAAATTCCAGTAATTTTACCATGGTAAATCAGGAATATTATATGTAATAACGTTGTGAATTTACCACAATAAATCATGTAAATTTTGTTTTACATGTTTTTTCTACGATATTTAACATAGAAAAAGAAATTTCGGTAAATTTATAGCTTTTTCATGTAAGTTTAAGATGTAACAAAAATTCAAAAGGAAAATACGGGAAAAAACATGTACAATTTTGTATTTACTCTCAAAATTTACTTGAAAGTGTAAAATTTGAACATTTTTTTTGTAATTAAGTGACTTTAAAAGTAATTTTACTAGTGAACTATTAATTTTGCTGTAAAAATATAAGGATCTTTTATATTTATTTGTTTTTACTTGAATTTTCGGGTAAAACTATAGATATCATTGAAAATACGAAATTCATACGGCGCAATGTGATTGGTTATTGGATTATTTATCTGTGCGCGTAGTAATTCTATTCGTTTGTCGAACTTATTATTGGCTCAATGATATCATGTACGTCACAAACAATCGTAGGTTTCGCGTAAGCGTGTTCATTCTTGATCTCGGTTGAGCGATTTCAGTATGGCTATTAGGTGCTATAAAAGAATTAGGTAAGTTGCTTGCTCTCTTATAAAAAATACATATGAAAATTACTTCAGTGTTCGGTAAATATAGAGTTCATATAAATATTGCATACGAATTTTACAGTACAATCTTTGAAAAACACATCAGCATGTGAAATTTACTAGATGGTAGAAATTTTACCTTATGGAGCAAATTTACCTGTAAAATTGTAGGCAACTTTGTTACCAATGATTTACATGTAATTTTACTGCAACTTTTTTTACATTGTATAGGGGCATGCATAATAAAGCTTTCATAAACGCATATAATATTTGTTTCGACGAAAAATTCATTGCTTTTCCAAATTGTTGCAGCGTGTGAAAAGCATTTGCCAACTTATTTGTGTGCCATTTTGTAATTGAGGTAGAAAACGATAGAATAACTGAAGGAATTCTGTGGGATTATGAATTAGATTTCAAATCATAATTACGTATACAATTTGCAATATATGTATATGAAAACTATGTGAAATAACGTAATAAGTATTGATTAAAATAAAATGCAAAAATATTAAATATTTATTTATAATTACGCCTGTTATTTTGCAATATACAATCATTTCACCTATTTGTGGCAAACTATTTTCACTGTGGACTTTGAATTAACTGTTTAAAAATTAATCGATTCTTTCACTGTTATCCAACATTTATACATTGTTGTTTTTTTTAGGACAACAGAGTGCGAACTCGCTGGCACCAGCAACAGGTGAAAACTCGACGCAGCCAAACCCGGTTCTCTTTTGCACAAGATTCCCCAAACACTTTTACTTCCCAAATGGTCGGCGGTGTGCCGGCGGAGTTTCGTAGTGGCTGCGCGTCGTCGTTCGCTCGCCCGTAAGTGCACAGAAAAGGGAAAGATTCGCTGCTTGCCGGCAGCGTGACGGAAGAGAAAATTGGAAGAACGTTCGGAAGCGAGTGCATGCCGCACCACACACACAGGAAAAAAGCGCCGGTTTGGTTAGTTACTAAGTGAGCTGTCATGACGATACTGTGCTGGCAGCGTTGAGTCGGTAGCGTAACAGGAATTTAGGCGACAAGAGAAAGAATGGGCTGCGTATTAGAACGTTTCGCTGTGGTATTAACAGGTTGAGATTTCACGGGGAATTTTTAGAAAATACGATTTTAAAACATCGCTAAAAAGTCGAGGTCTGTTTAATATGACAGTCGTAATAATAAAGTATTGTGTTGTAGGCCATAATTTACAATCACAGTGATGCACACTTATAACATAATGATTCAATTTCGCATTCCACTGATAGTTCAGTATTTTTTTTTGATAGATAAGCTGACAGGAGAAGTTATTGACTAGGAATAAATCTGCAATAAATTTATCTGAAATCTATGCCAATGAGATGTGTGCAAGAGAGAGATTTTGGATAAAAACTACGTGCAAGAATCAATAGAGATATTCAAGGACACTCAGGCGGTGCTAAAAGCACTATAAGCGCATAAATGCAACTCATAACTGATGTAGAGGTTTAAACACACTTTAAATATATTGGGGATGCTTAATAATCTATCCTTAATTTGGGTATCTGGGCACTCACTTATTCTTGGAAATAAGGAACCATACATCCATGACAAAAAGGATGCTGTAAAACAATTTCAGGGACCAGAACCCTAAGCCTTTGGGCCTTGGCCTAGCACTTGTGGTAGGTAACCAGCATAGCAAATTCTGGGCAAGTTAGGAAGTGCTCCAGTATTGAAAGAACTCTCCTGATTTGGTGCATGCGAAAGAGTGTATTACACCTATCATGGTCTTGCTAGAACTGAAAAAATGTCAAGGTGATTATCCCTGTCTCTACTGGTCACTATAAACTCAGAAATCATCTACACAGGATCGGGCTTTTTGATGTTACTGAATGCCGACTGTGTTTAGAAGACGAGGAGACAGTTGAGCATTTTTGAGAATATAAAGCGATTCAGATTGTAAAGGATGCAATGTCTCAAAACATATAAAAGGGAATATTCATTTATCGAATTGTGAAAACTTTAATAAAGCAGATAAATTTGCAAAGATACGCCCTATATTTGAGGACCTCAATAAAAATTTGAAACAAATTGATGTTGGAAAATTCTTTCGAATATAATGTGGCTTACAATGTCAGCAAAGAGTTTCTGCCGTGCACCGAAGCTTCGATTTTACATTACCACAGTGGGCCCGCTTGCATTCACAGCGCGAAATAATTGTAATTTACCAAGTTGCAAGAATAATTTGTAAATTTCATAATTTGCATACTACGTATGTTGAAGTATAACTATCAACTCAAAAATTTTGGGAATATTAAGCTTCTGTGGTTTATTTGCTAGTAGAAGTCAACGTACTTGAATTAGGCGTTTGAGTTGTATACTAAAATAGAGGCTAATAATTGCAGATATTTGTATTTTACCGAATTTGTTAAACATGGTAGACTTTTTCAAAAGTAAATACGTCATTTGTTGAAATACGTTGACGTTGTACTACAGCTCAAAAACTGTTTATTCGAGGTGGCTTATAAAAAATGGCAGACATTTGCAGATGTTGATATTTTATTTTAAAATTGTTCATAGTTCATTTATGGTGTGTACTTAAAATAAAGTGCGTCCGAGTGCGACCGTAATCGTTATAATTTTTTTTTTGGATGAAATGTTCATTGCAGTTAAACATAATGTTTTGTTTTCGGAGTAGCACAAACACAAAAATTTAAAAAGATCTACGCTAGCACATACGTTTAAACAGTGTATTTACGAAAGAAACTATAAATGAACAAGAAGCTGATAAATTATTAACTAATGTTATAAGGAAAAGATAGAATTTCCTTGGAAACAAAGTTCTCGCAACGTACCAAAGGCCACAAAAAGCATTTGATGAATGTAAACATCAATACTAACTAATACAAAAGTAGTACAAACGTATTTATTTCAAATCTCATTATCTTTTATATATATCTTTTCTATTATCTATTTTCAGTGTTATTTTATTTAATATGAATAAAAATCAAAGGTTAATATGTTGTCCCTGAGTAAGTGTCAATAAACATTATTATTAGTATTATTACCTGTACAATAGCAATATCACAACTGCAAAGATTATAAATATGTAAATGTGGACTGGATTTAGACATAAACGGCAATTATTTCGCGCTACGAACGCAATCGGGACCACTGTGTGCTAGTGGGAATGCACTGTCGAATTCTTGTCGTGTTTAAGCAGGCCGCAGGAAAGCTCGATGAGGTGTAAGTCAGAATACTCTTTTAGGCTTAGGAGGTAGTGTTGTGAACTATTAGAACTATTCCTAAAGTAATTAAACTCTTTAAATTACATTATAATTTAATTGAGCACCTTTCTGTATTGTCATGAATGGCCTACACTAGACTCTGGCAGTTTGTCAGTGGAGTTCTGGCACGCTCTGTACATATTGTCGGCAGCATTTCATCTAACTTTCCCGCGAAAAACCCGTAAAAAGCGTTGCAAATTTTTGAATTTAGGAATCGTTACAAAGCATTATCTGCCCCCAAACCGTATCTGTACCGGTACTGACATGACGTCTGTCTGTCGAATCGCATTCGAACGTGTTCTCAGAGTAGCAGAGATATATCCCTGCCGCTATACAGATAGAGTCCAGTTTATTCGCGGAAAGTTAAAACCAGTAAAGTGTCAAATTTTAGCGGCGAACGCTCGCGGCAACCAGACCGGGCGGCGGTCCGAATGCGGGAACCCGCAAGTATACGAGGCAAGGGCGGCGGTGTATAGGGAGAGAGCCCGGGAGATAGAAATATCAAAAACAAACGAACATATCCACGGTGGACAAAGCTCATCGTGAAATTCATTGGTATTGATAAGCTGGAGGGTCTCCAGCACGCTACACGCGCGATATATTTCAGATTAATTAAAGCAACATCACATTATCAACGTGAGGATCTCCGCTGTCGTAATAACTTTATAATTTAGTGCAGTTTACACGAGGAGCGGTCGCGCATCGCGTAAACGGCAAGTTAACCGCCTGCCCCCCTCCCTCCCTACCGCACCAGTGACAGGAGGACGCCTCTCTCTCTCCCTCTCTCCCTCTCCACCCTTTTCTTCGGCGGCCCTAAATTACGGACGATAGTGTATAGTCATTACGTTCAACTTGGGTCATATATAATAGATTGCTTATATTTTACGAATCCTTGAAATTTACCGGGGACACACCACCTTAAGCCGAAGGTGTTATCTCTTATGTAGTTGTAGGTCGGCGGCGGGGGCGCCCGAGATAACTGGGAAAGATCACGAGGTGAAGCAACATTAACTGTTTATTGCAATTTACTGCGTTGATTTATGGCGGAACTTGCCGGCGACATCGTGAAGAACTTCTTATTAGAGAAAATGAAACTGGATCTCTCCCCTTCTCTCTCTCTCTCTCTCTCTGCCGCTCTCTCACTATAGCTGGGTTTGGGGCCGATAAATCGAAACGCATTTGGATATTCGGCACTCATTTCGCTTCCTACGTCAACACGTTAAAAGGAACGCTAGGCATCGTAATACAACGGTTATTTACTCATATACAGGGTCACTACCAAAACAAACGCGAAAAGACATTTCTTTTCATTTCACCGATTTTACATTTTCAATAACAGAAAAACTAAATAAAAATTTTGAAAAAATATGATGTTGCGTTTGACGGTAAGCCCAACTCGTAATTGTAAATAGGCATTGTACATATGTACACTTCTCACAGGAAAAATCGGGACACCAGCAATCGTGAATTTTAAAATTTCTTGGGTGTAAATGTAGCTTTCAGAGGATATATGCACTTATCAAAGCCATAAATTACTTTTTTGTGTGTATTATTGTGATCAAAGGTAAAGACTAAAAATTTAAACAGAAATATAAATGTATATAGAGAAAAGGGTTTATACATTAAATAAACACATTGGAATTTCGGTGGCGGTGTTTCCTTAGAAATACCGAATACCGAAATGTTAATGCAAAAAAAATACATAACAACTAAAAGGCCTCTTGAGTAGACGGCACCATTTAGAAATACACATATCTAACTTGTTTGATGTTATGTAGAGATAATTCTTTTTTTAAGAAAACATGGCGATGGGATTTTAAAATTATATTACCTATTACTATGATATTAGTTGCTTTAGTTTGATTTGTGCTCGCAAGTAAATACTTCAGCAATAGACAATATGTCAATCAGCCTCCTGAGTTTTTGAACAATGTGATTTTCACATTGATTAATTATACTATTATTGATGTATTCATTATTGTTGTTGTTTAGTATTCCTAAATATTGTATTACTACAAAATATTTCTCTATGTATCAAAAAATTACCAAAAACAGTTTAAGATTATCTACAAAATTTTTAAAGCAATTAATTTCACAAAGAAATTATTAATAAATAATTTCTTTGTGAAATTAATTGCTTTAAAAATTTTGTAGATAATCTTAAACTGTTTTTGGTAATTTTTTGATACATAGAGAAATATTTTGTAAACAGAGGGTTAATAAAATATTATTAACCCTCTGTTTATTGTATTTTCAAGAAATATATCTTAACTATCGCCTGCGTAATCCAATGTATTTCTATTTTATTGAAATATAGCTAACACTTTTGGTCTGCAACACAGCTTCGAGCAGTAGCAACGAAAAAGTATTAAATGTATCAAATTCAACAACAAATATTTTAGTACTAACTGAGATTGACTAACAATATGCTTTCTTACAATGTTTGTTAGTATTACAAATCCAATAATATTTAAATAATTGTTAATAAACTTGTGCTACATAAAGACAGTTTGTAAAGAGACCCAGTGTTGGCCATATTTCAAGAAAATAGATCAACGACGTCAGATTACACAGGCGATAGCTGAGATACATTTCCTGAAAATACAATAAACGGAGGGTTCATAAAATAACTAATTTCTTTGCTAACTTAATTGCTTTATTTAAGAATTTTATAAATAATTTTAAACCTGGTTTTGGTAATTTTTTATAGATAGAAAAAAACTTTATAGTAATATAATATTTAAGAATATTAAACAACAATAGTAATTAATACATCAATAATAGTGTCAAAAGTAGTCAATAAATCTGTGAAAATCACATTATTCCAAAACTGAGGAGGCTGACTGACATATTATCTATTCCTAAACTAATACTTGCGAGCATAAATCCAAGTAACTAATATCAAAGCAGCACTAACGAGAAACATAATTTTAAATAATAAAATCCCATTACCACATGTTTTCTTAAAAAAGACTTATCTCTACAAAACAAGTTAAATACATATATATTTCTAAATGAAGCCGTCTATTCAAGGGTTCTTTTTGTTGTTACGTATTTTTTTTTCATTGGTATTTCTAAAGGAAACCTTTTTCTCTCTATATATTTATTTTTCTGTTTAAATTTCTAGTCGTTCCTTTGATCGCAGTAATATACATAATTAAGTGATTTATGGCTACGATAAGTGAATACGTTCTCCGAAAGTTGCATTAACAATCAAGAAATTTTAAAATTCTGAATTGCTGGTGTCCCGATTTTTCCTGTAAGAAGTGTACAATATAGGCTTAGTAGATGAAGATAAGAGAGATGAAAAGATATTGAAAGAAAGTAAACAAATTCATCAACTTTTGATGAAGAGCAGTCAGAAACGTAAAAAATTGTTGACCAAAGTGAAATCCCTCCATAAAAGAGGCAAGAATAACAATATGTTAAAATAATAACAATAATAAATATAAATAATTTAAAAAAATTAATAGAAAGTCAAATCGTTGTATAATACAATGTAATATATTAATTTAGAATTTTATTGTAAAACTGCAAAACGTTTATATTTTGTAGTGCCTTACATCGAGGTCAAGAAATCTCGACTGATCAGCATATAATTTTTTTATAAATCTGGAGGACGCAAGGATGAATAATTTGGTTCAGCTTACGAATTATTTGTCAGCCCATATTTAATTCATCCATTTTTCAACATATTTGTATGTCGTTTCACAATCAGTATCTTCACGGTATATGCTTGTATGTTACTCACATATATGCGAAATTTATTGAAGTTTGATTGTGTTTCAGATATATTTTACCTTTAATCGCACGTAAAAGTTTTATATTGTTACACAAGTGACTATAACCGCAACATTATACACCTTATTTATATAACATTAAGTCTATAAAATACCGTTGGAAATGGAATATAACATACTATTGTGACGAGAGGAATGAAGTTAACTTTTAATTTGTAATCTGTACGACCCTGCAGTACCACCTACGTCTTTACGTCTTTTATCTTTTGCGTTCGTGCACGAACCAGTGCAATATCTGTACGCATTTCGACTGACGCACACGAATATACAATCACAAAGGGCGAACACACACTCACACACATGTTCCAAGATCGACCCACTATTTAAACAGATCTGCATAAACAGCTCTCAAACAAGTAGTCATTTATGTCACGTTCGTAATTTGCATACTTATTCACGGACAGATACATGCATATAAGAAAGTCGATAATCAACAACTCTACAACGCACGTTTAACGTTCCCTGGCACTTCAATAAATAAAATACGGTTAACGCCTAAATGCGAGAGCTTTGTTGCGTGCGGCGAATAAAAATCTTCGATTAAAAACAAGGTTGATTTATGCGTAATTTGTCTTCGTCATTGTTCGCGCATAACTGTGTATATACAGACGTATGTACCTACGTATGTGTATCTGGATGATGGGTTCGGTTGAATATCGCGTGGGAAACTTTTCGAAAGCCATCATCTGCGTTACAGTTATTAAACAGGGTACTGCGGGTGAACGCTGATCTTTGATTGCTCGTTTGCTATTGAAGTGAGGTGTTTTACTTATTAGACACATAGTGAAAGTAGACATGAAGGAAACCATCTAAAACTTATTATAAATTACACCTGGTGTTCTAAAAATGGTTAGCGTAATTGCACGATATTTTTTTAATGATACCCTCTATTTTTTTTTACTTTTCCAACAGTGACTAACTATAGGCTACATGCACCCATTTTATCCTTTTTTTATATTGAATACATCTGGTGGAAATTCATATTTTTGATAAACAATCGATATTTACATAGTACTGTTAATAAAAATATAAAAATGAATGAAAATTCTGTCATGGAAGGATAGAAGACACTTGAGACAACATTGTTTAATTGTCCGATTTCGAAAACTCTCTTTACTCTTTAATTTTTTTTTTGTTTTATTAACGTCCTGTGTATTTTTACACACAAAATGGATTGAGTGATTAATTACCAGCAATTTTTGTTAAATTAATATGTCCATCTGAGTATGTGTAGTCGTTTTTGACAAAAACGCAAACATATGGGCGAATTGCGCTACTGAAGTGCATGTTTTTATGTTAGCTTTATATATTTTTTATAAGTGCCCTTTTTGGTATATTTTGTACTGCACGATTTTAACAGTGCATATTTCAGTTATTTCATTACTGCTCTGCTTTAGAAGTTTTCATTTTGGTTTATATTCATACTGTACTGTTTCAGAAGTGTCTTTTTTTCGTTTATTTCGTCACTGTCCTTTTTCCGAAATTCCATTTTCGGTTTATTTTGTTAGGTACTCTCATATTTTTGGAGTATTTTTTAGAGCTTATATTTCTTTTTATAATTTCATAATATATTTGATCCAATTTTACTATGTACTTGTTTCTAAATATTTGTAATTGATTTATGCGCAACTTTTCTTGACTATTCCATGAAATAAATTACAGGATCCGCTTGTTGCATGGAATACAACGCATTCTTCAATTTATTCGTGAAGAATTTCCCGATGTTAATTCACTAATTACTAACTCATTTGAAAAGATTTTATTGGAAGCACCAACTAGGATAAAGTTATATAAAGAAGTGTGCCCGAATATACCTTTGTTACACGATGGGGGAGATAAACTCGTGTTTATACGCGTCATGACTGGGGAGTAGCGTTGGCCAGCAGTTTTCCGAGAGCCGACGAAACACGAGTATGTCTAATCGCTGTAGAAATTTAATCGCTTCCCATAACTTGCCTAACACTGGTTAAAAAGTGCATTTTTTTATGCCCAACGCTTTCGCATTTCAAAAATCTTTTGTATTAAATTTAAACGATATGCTTCCAATGTTGACGGCAGTTGAAGTATTCATTGTAAAAGAAGATTTAGTGGAGCAATTAGAATTTACTAATAAACACTTTTCAAACCTAACAAAAAGGATAAAGTTTCTAGAAAACAAAAATTTCAAATAAATTGAATCCTTCAACACTTGGAATCATGGTTTAGTAATTTAAAAAGTATAGAGGGAGCGATTGGCCAAAAAAATATACGGGACAAAATTAATGCGGTTTTACAAAAAAATCGAGATTAAAAGAGACTTACAATACTACTTTTACTACCCCAAAATGAAAGTCTATATTTAAAATATAAGGATTTAACGGGATACTTTCATTTCGCACCAGTTACTTGGGCTATTGTCACGTAGAAAGATCTTTCTCTAGATCTAAAAATATATCGACTTACCAACGAAACCAATGTACAGCGAGCAATTTAGAAAAATATACAGTGTGTTAAAAAAATATTGTTCGATATTTTACCCAATTATAGTACTGGTGGAAATAAACAAACAAGACTTAGTCAACATGGGTCCGCAATTCAACTGTTTTCGACATATAATCGATTGCATATTTTAAAATAAAAAAAAAACATTTTTCGGTTTTGAGAATAGTTTCCTTTGTCAAACAACTGATTGTGACTTAAAATTAGTTCTGTCAGACATCTGTCATCAGATTATTTATCATTTGCGTCAATTTTTTTTTGTTCTCAAATTATGCATAAGTACACAAATGCAGAAATGGCCGATATGCATTTTATGTACGGTCGTGCGAATGGTAATGCCACTGAAGCACGGCGTATGTATGCCGAAGAATTTCCAAATCGGTTGTTACCGAGTGATAAGATTTTCTTAAGACTTCATATCCGGTTGTCCGAAACTGGTTCATTTAAAATTAATGGTGGTTCTGGTATACCTAGATTATTTTCTTCTCTCCCAGTAGAATTAGATATTTTGAGACGGGTAGAAGACAACCCAAATATTAGCACCCGAAGACTTGCCGCAGAACTGAACGTCAGTCATCCTCTCATTTGGAGAATTCTGCGGGAACAGCAGCTCTATCCCTACCACAATCAACGCGTGCAAGTTCTTGCTCCTCTCGATTATGATGCACGTAGGGTTTTTGGTCATTGGGTTTTACGAAAGCTGGCAGAAACTCCTAATTTTGCGACTCAGATTTTATTTAGTGACGAGACTGGGTTTACAAGAGACGGAATATTCAATTTTCATAACAATCACGTCTGGGCAGATGAAAATTCCCATGCTGTTGTTGAACTGCATCACCAAAACCGTTTTTCGCTAAATGTTTTGCTTGCTATTTTTGGAGACTGTTTAATTGGTCCAGTATTTCTCCCTAATCGTTTAACGAGACAAGTATACTTGGATTTTTTAAGAAATGAATTAATTGTTGGAAGACGTGCCACTTTTTAACAGATTAAATATGTGGTTTACGCACGATGGAGCTCCTGCGCATTTTTCCATCGTAGTTAGAAATTTCTTAAATCAAGATTACAACGAGAGATTGATAGGACGGGGTGGACCAACTGCATGGCCTCCTAGGTTCCCTGACTGACACCTCTAGACTTCTATGTTTGGGGGCATCTAAAACAATTAGTGTACGCACGATCTGTAAACAATTTGGAAGAACTCAGGCAACGAATCGTAAATTGTTGCGAGGAAATTCGGAGGACTCCAGGAATTTTCGAAAGATTGCGTCGATCTTTCATAAGAAGGTGTGACGCGTGCTTAGAAATGAACGGTGGACATGTAGAACAATTTCTTTAGTTTTACTTTAAATAAACATTTGTTTAATTGCGATCAGAATTTCTTTGAAAATTTTTATCCTACTAAAATAATATGTAATCGACTATATGTCAAAAACAGTTGAATTGTGGACTCATGTTGACTAAGACTTTTTTGTTTATTTCCACCAGTACTACAATTGGGTAAAATATCCGACAACTTTTTTTAACACACTGTATAGTTAATAATTAATTATAGTTAATTGCTCTTGCAATCGTATCGAAAACGTACTTGACGATTAACAGCATATAACTTTCAATTTATCTACTTTATTATATACATCCGACTGACGCTTGGCTGACTAACACTTGCTAGCGAACTGCACCCAATGTCCTCACTCTAATAATGGAGCCACTACCAAAAATGTAAAAAAAGATACATGATATTATATTAGTGAAACGTCCTCCTTTCAATAGTTAACGTAAGCAATCAAAGATCGAACTTCGCGCGCAACACCTCTTGTATACTGGTGGTGTACTCGCAGAATTGCAATTAAATATATTCCGAAATCAATCTATTCCTCGTCCGAAATTTCCACACCTACGCTTATATCCACGGCGAGAGTAATTCTGATTAAAGCATCTGTCAAGACGCTAATTGTTAAATATAGTTTATCCATAGCAGAAGTAACGGGGGATGACAGCGATAATTAATCTGTGTTATTTCGCCGCCTAAGAAGCAGGTCTCCCCGAGGAGCCATCGTCGTTTGGACGGACCGCCGTTGCCGCGCGCCCGCGGTCGGACGGACTCTCGGCCCTATGGGAATCGCCCAGTGAAAGACGCATTCATCCGAACGTTACAGCCATAACTTCCAGTTTTCCCGCGTCCATTTCAATAAAGCCCGCTGACCGGAGGAACGTCCGAGGAACCGTAAACGACTCCTCGCCACCATCAAATTTCATTACAGGCGTTAATCTGCGACGAATACCTTATTACGCGGATGACTTGCCTGGCCCGCCGCCGTATATCGAAATACCCCGGAATCCATTTGAATTGATACCCACTCCGATTCATGAAAATGTTAGTAGATGTTTGCAGTTATATAAACATATATGGGCGAATCAGATATATTTTATATGATAACGAGTACTAAAACATATCTTTATACAAATGAATGAAATAGAATTATGATCTAGAAAAGAAAATAAAAATAGCAACATTATGTTTCTTCTTTTTTCTTGAGATAGCGGCTTTTTTGTTTAAAAGTGTTTTAAATTCTTTTCAATTAAACCATTCTTTGACGTTTCGACAAGTTTTATTCTTATTGTCTTCTTCAGAAATTTTTTAAATACAATTTAATTTTTTATAACATTTAACGACGACACAACATTTTAAAATTACTTTAAAATTTACATTTTTACAACAATACTAACATAGTTATTTGTCACATACAATTATTGACTGACTGTGAAGCATACTACGTATATTTAAAGTACACTTTAATTTTTTTTTAAATTTAAAATGTTGTGTCGTCGTTAAATGTTATAAAAAATTAAATTGTATTTAAAAAATTTCTGAAGAAGACAATAAGAATAAAACTTGTCGAAACGTCAACGAATGCTTTAATTGGAAAAAAAATTAATTCACTTTTAAACAAAAAAGCCGCTACCTCAAGAAAAAAGAAGAAACATAATTTTACATTATCGGCTAAGAACAATTCCATCAAAAAAGTAGCAACGTACCTACTATGAAAATTTAGAGATCAGTGCTTGCATTGCTAGAATTAACCCTTATCGAAATGTTACGTCGTGCTTTTTGAATTAGTTTGCGTGAATACTTTCTTTTAATTACTTATTAACTTTTTAACATTTTTTTCGCTTAGCAGCTTATTGAGTTATGCGAGCACTAGTTCTTCGAAACAATATAATATCAATGTATTGGCTCACAAATATGTAATATGTAATATGTAACATTTTATGTATATGGGCCAAAAAGACTGAATCACCTAATAATGTTCTTCCTTTAGCTTTAGTTCATCCAAATTTTCATACATTTTGGCTGAAAGATCATTTCCTGTACCGGATAGCTCCAATTTAATCCTTTCTGTCATGTAAGCACTGTTCTTCTTTAATTGATATTATTTTTAGGTATTACTGCCTATTCCATAGAACCAACTCGAAGCTTATTTTACTAGCATCTTTCTCTGCAGAAATAGTGAATTTTAGCAAATAGTGATCAACATTGTTTGTTAACGTAGACACTATGATACACGTAAAACTAATTTAGTTTTCAAAATAAAAAATTTTTGATAAAAAACTTAAAATCTCCATAAATTAGGCCGTGTCACTCCTACACTGTAAAAAAAATACAGTAATTTTGCCATAGTAAATCAGGAATATTACATGTAATAACGTTGTGAATTTACCATAATAAATCATGTAAATTTTATTTTACATGTTTTTTTCTAGGATATTTAACATGGAAAAAGAAATTTCGGTAAAATCTATAGCTTTTTCATGTAAGTTTAAGATGTAACAAAAATTCGAAAGGAAAATACAGGAAAAAACATGTACAATTTTGTATTTACTCTCAAAATTTACTTAAAAGTGTAAAATTGACATTTTTTTGGGGTATTTAGTGCACTTTAAAAATAATTCTACTAGTGAACTATTAATTTTGCTGTAAAAATATGGATAGGATCTTTTATATTTATTTGTTTTTACTTGAATTTTCGGGTAAAACTATACATATCATGGAAAATACGAAATTCATACGCCGCAATGTGATTGGGTTATTGGATTATTTATCTGTGCGCGTAGGTAATTCTATTCGTTTGTCGAACTTATTATTGGCTCAATGATATCATGTACGTCACAAACAATCGTAGGTTTCCCGTAAGCGTGTTCATTCTTGATCCCTGGTTGAGCGATTCAGTATGACCTATTAAGTGCTATAAAAAAATTAGGTAAGTTGCTTGCTCTCTTTATAAAAATACATATGAAAATTACTTAGTGTTCGGTAAATATAGAGTCCATATAAATATTACATACGAATTTTACAGTACAATCTTTGAAAAACACATCAGCATGTGAAATTTACCAGATGGTAGAAATTTTACCTTATGAAGCAAATTTACCTGTAAAATTGTAGGCAACTTTGTTACCAACGATTTTACATGTAATTTTACTGCAATTTTTTTTACAGTGTAGGGACGACAACGGTTTCTAGTTGCGTAAAAAACAGACGATTATATTGTGCTTTCCCGTCGCGCAGCACCCATCTACAGTCCGCAGATGAGCGGAAAACTAAGCCGTGTCACCCCGAAGCACGACTATAGTCTCTAGTCATGCGAGAAGCGGGAAATTATGTTGTGTCACACAGAGGACGATTACAATCCACAGCCTAGCTGTCTAGTATAGCTAGGGAATCGAGTGTACGTGAATCAAATTCGTCTGTTGCTTCTACTATGGTTGGGTAAAGACAAATGACTGTGATGTCAGAAATCAGAGTTTTGGGGTAAAAGCATTCAGTTTTTCTCATAACTCAACTGTGCATTTATTCTAATTCTAGTAAAAGATATTGCTGCTCCTTCCCTACAGATCAGTAATTTTTATTTTGAACTACTTACTCTTCAATGACATTAATAAGCGGATGTAGGTTTTTGCACAAACATAACAAAGAATCTTTTTAAATATAAAGCACAATCCAGATGGTAGTAGTTATAATAATAATACCTTGTTTGCCCAACGAAACAAAATCCAAAAACAAGGCAATTATATGACGGAACATATTTATATGAATACACTGTCTGGAAACATACAATTAAATTGTATTACATAAAATATATAATTACTTTTCTTCAAAAGAGGACAATTACTTTATTGGTTTATATTTATCTGTTTGACTACTTTTCTTCCTCTATGACACCTATTACCATAATATTATTGCTTTGCTAAATATCTTTTTTATTTATAGAACTCCAATATTTACACAAAACAAACCCTAACTTCCTGAAAATAAAAAATTGATAAAGGGCTCCTTATTAGTACCCCCGTTTTTTTTTGGTATCTCATTACAAAACACCAAAAAAATGTGACGGAGCATCGACAAATCGGCAATAACCAAGAGGCAACAGCAGCGCAAAATAGCCTTTAAAAAGGGCCCCAGACTCGGGATGAAAATGAATCGAATGACGTTGTGCGTTGACGATTAAAATAGGGCGATGTGACAATGTACAACGTGCAAGAGAATCGGTTGGGGAGGCGGGTTAATGGCGTTATACCAAAGCCGGGATAATCGCCCCAGCAACGGAACGTTATAAACAAAATTGCACTTGACAAAAATTAACCATTGTTAAATGCGTCCGGTAACGAGACTAAACTGGTAAGTGTACGCCCGCCACCGCAGTAGCCGGCAATAGCAGTTCCTGGACAGCTCTCCCCATTATATGACTTCCAATTTCAAAATCCGTTGTATAATTATACACTGCCGCTATATAGGAATCACAATTAGGGCCTCGCCGTATCTATCTGCGCTATTTTCTTTCCGTTTCACTCTTCTATACCGTGGGGCGGATATCAGGAATCGAATCCAGAGACGGAAAGAACGATTAAAGCAGTTTTCGCTCAAGCTAGAGTTCGTATTACCGCAGATATTTATAGTAAATGTGGAATACACGGGCTGGGGGAAAATAAAAAAAATAAGAGAACGTGAGTACAGTTTCAACGCGTCGTTACTTCTCTGCGGAAATACTAACAGATACAATGGGAGAACGGTCGGCAGTTATTAGCGAGGGCTGTTATTTTTATCCCGACAATTATACCAATTACGTTTAGCGGCGTCGCTGAACCAATAATCATGTAATTTATTTTTCTGCGCTGTCGCTTCGATAATTAGGTGTTGGTGTAATTAGAAAAGGGAGAGAAAATCTTCACATGAATTTGTTTTACGCTTTTTGAGAGATGTAATAGTAGCAAATGAATTTTAGTAAGAAATTAAGAGAAAATGGATTTGAAAATTAAATGTGGGTACACAATCATCTGCTAAACAAAACATTTTTATGATGATTTAAATTAAACTGAAATAAGAATTAAATATCCAGACGGAGAAATTAATACAATTCAATACTACTGCATTTGAGACGGATAGTAAAACATAGTATTCTTAAAAAATAAATAAAATTAGATATCAAAAACCACAAAAACACTAAAGCATTAATTGTACTAACCTTCTCTCCAAATGAGTTTGAATTTTGTACTTTTAAAATGTAAAGTTACTGTTGATTTGAAAAATCATATAACGTTACAGATATTGAATTGTAAATTTATATTTCTGTTTGAATATTATTAAGTTTTTATGTAATTTTACATTTCGAAGTAAATTTATTCTGATGAGCATTGTGGATCTAATTGCAACAATAGCCGAGGTAAAATTACATTTTATCTATTACAGAATAATACAGTAATGGTATTACACTATAAGTCGTGCTAGTGGATTAAAATTACATCCATCACCTGTCATTTAATACTTTTCATCTCAAAATTTTGCAGTCAATTATCAAAACCACCACAGAAGCTTGTAGCTTTATTGGAAGACTAGATTATTTAAAACGCTGGAAAGCTGCGAGTTTTTGTGGAAAATTATACATTGCTGTGTTTCATAAGAGGGAAACCACCAACCATATTGAAATGTAATTATTATTTTATGTACACACCTGTTTGTAAGTCCAGTATAATTTGGATTAATTCACACTAGTAATCATGGAAATTGAGTATAATTTATCGTCTGGCAACTGTACGATATCCTAGTATCCTAGGTGTTCACTTGACTTGAATGGGGAATGACCGAATGTAATTCGTTGTGAAAAAAAGGATGAAAATCCTTGGTGACGAGGTTGTTGATAAAAAAGCTGCTAAAAAGATATTTTTATTTTTATCAAGTGTAATGAGTTAAGTGGTTTTTCCTGTCTTACGTCTGGTATTGAAGGGGATCTTCTATTTAAATTCATGTAATTACTCTATTCTGGAAATATACAGAAGAAACGTGAGGATTGTTCGACATTATAAGAAACTTTGCTGTATCTACTACACCTGGGTGTTTGTTCTACATGGGAGTGTGCATGTGTTTGCTGTTCCGGGTCTAATCATACATCCTGAATGTAACGAGGCAGGTCTGTTTCCTGAATTTTCCTGTTACCGATGTTATTCCTCCTGGTCTGGCCCTTTTAGCTGTATATACGAGCGAATCTGGATTGTCACTACAAGGAAATCACATTTGGAGGTATTCTGATGTCCGTGTAAACCGGTAAACGAGATATCTGATCAAAACATTGCTTAAATTTTTGTATAAATGAATTTATAATGTAATAAGTTATTATTACTTCGTATGAGATTAAAATTCTGAACTCTTAAAAGTTGGCAAACGTGGTTGGTGGTATTTAATTCTCTTATGATAGCGCGGGAGATTTTAAAAGTTCATATTTGAATAAAAGAATTTAAATTATACTGGATAATTGATAATACTTGTTTGAATATTCCAAATAACTATACTCACCTTGAGTAAGAGTTCTCATGCTATTTATATGTCTTTGCTATAAACTTAATAATAAATTATACATCTTATTAATGATTACACTGTTTTATTAACGAAAGTTCATTTGATACTTTGAATTATTAAGAGTTAAATTATAAATTCAGTGTTTAACAAAGTAAGGGGCATAATAATAAACAAGTTAGTGATTTAGGAGAACCGAGGCGTACAGCCGTCAGCACAGCGGGTTCCTAACTGTAAAGAATAATAAAGGTAGTCATTGGTTAGTAAGAAGGGGGATCATTAGTGCGCATGATCTGGAGTGGTAAATTTTAGATATCTTGGATATATACGGGATTTTATAGCCATCTAGTGGATTAAGTTCGTATTGTGTCTATCATTGTAGGAAGGTATCTGCAAAGAAAAGGCAGATCTATTTAGAAAGTTATTTATTTATTTTCTCTTTTGCTCGTAAAAAACATATAGCCGGGAAATCACAATAACATATATATAATGCTAGTACCTACATTTTATAGTAATTTTAGTTTTTGGATTTGCAATTTCAGCAATTTGTTGCTTATCAAGCACGCTTGCAGAGCCAAATTTTCCTTATAATCATCATTACGGTTACGGGAAAAAAAACCGGTAATTGACCAGACCGACATTCGAACTTGCTACCGTCTCGCTCCAGTTGAAACCTCAAAAACACAATCATTTTTCCTATGTCTAACCCTACAAAAAAATCAATGCCTTGGTGACGGGCGAGTAGGCATCCAGTTGTACTAGTCATTAGCTGTTTGACATTTCACCATTATTATTTCTTACATAATTTCATTAAGCATTAATTAAGACACAAAACAACATAAAGCTTCCAATATTGACATAAATTTACACATAGAAACTCGTCGCAGTCACTAATAAGACCCGCCCTCCATTGCTCTATATGCAGTCGTTTTATAAATGAGCTAATATTAACATTGCGTTCCTAACTAAATATGTGGACGGCCCAACTCGTATACATGTACAAATAAGTCTAACTAAATTCTTTCTTACAAATAGATATATTTCTTTTTGAATATGTGTTAGATATTATTAAAGAATATTTCGAAGACAATTACAAAAATAATTTGACAGAAAGGACATTCACTAAAATCAACATAAGTAAAGTTTTTAATCCAACAGTTGATGAAAAGAAAATACAGTATAATAATCATGCTTCAATGGTTAATTATGTTATAGTGTCGTAGGTGTCATTCCCAACGCGAGAATTCAGTGCCGTAAATGACTTAACGCACCACATTTGCATGATTTTTTGACCGAGAAAAATATTCAAGACTTCTTATATACCTAATTAAATAATGAACAGATATGCCAATGTTATCTATTATATCTGTTCCTTATCTTAGCAAGACGCTAACTCTTGTTTATGAATCACAAAATTGAGATGAGGATAAGTTTTCCTTCTATGAGTGAAAGATGAGTGTTAGATGAGATGAGGATGAGGGCTACATAAGTTGCGACTAAGAATTCGGCCCTAATATTTGTATTACATTATGAACTGGCACTCACTCTTCTGACGATAATCACACTTAGTGCATGACCAGAGATGACATGTAAAAAAAAATCAATTTTATGAAGGAATTTACCACAAAGCTTAGCAAAAAGGGCAGATGTGATCAAACCACCATCTGGAAATTAAATAGAAATACCATCAAATGGTACCCGGACGGTATGAAAGCACATGTGCATAGAACTTAGTACCTCTAAAGATTGGAGAAATATCCTAGTAACCTCCAAGTGGAAATACACGCTTTTATAAAAGATGCATCCAATATTCAATATTGACAGAAATTACTGAAGGCAGGAGATTATCATTGTCTGATAGTTTGAGCACCCATCACTGCACGAAGCTCATACGTAATCAGCTCCAAGATGATCTGGGAGTGTTTAAACGAACTAGGCAATAAGATTCAAGTAACCCTTTTGTAGGTTCCGACACAAACAATTTTGAAAAAAATGGCATTAATACACCATTCGTAGGGCCTTAACCCTTTTACTGGATAAGTAACAGTGCAATACTAATGTCAATGTAATGGTCAATAGATGTGGATTGGTACAATTGCGTTTTGTCAACTCAACTCAGCCCTAATTAAGTCTATGTTAAAGTGAATTTTTGGATGATGATTTTTTGACAATAACAATTAAAACAGCAATAAACATATCAGTAAATATATTTTTTTTAAAACTAAATTAAAGAATATTATGCATATTTTACATTAGAAGTAACTCTGAGAATAAAAATTGCAATGGCGCCATAATATCCGAAAGTACAAAATTTTATATTTCTAAATTGACTTCCACACATTCACGGTAATGTGTTATATATCTATTTCCCATTTTCTACATAATAATTTTATGTAATGTACCTATATTAATTTTATTTTTGTCCTGACTATACAAATTGTAGCATCTAAATAGGTAGACCATGTGTATAGATATGTTGCGATAAGTAATCATGACTTTACCACGACAGCATATCCAACCTGATTTACAACGGCATATGATTAATTTATTTACTTTGAAAACCGAATGTATCTAGTTCTTCCACTTATAACGTTTATCCTAGTATTTTATAATATAGATATAATATATAATAATATAATATAAATTAAGTACGTCTAACTCTAAGCAGCCTTTCTGTGCAAGCAGTACGTTAATTAGTATATTATCTTCGAGTCCTAATGATTTGCGAAACATTATTATACTGTTGATAAATTCATATTTCGTTCATATAATATATATCTTTTAAATTGCACTTATTCACGAAGTTATTGTGGATTATATTATTCATATATGTAGGTATATAGACGCTCTCATGCAATAATAACCAAACAGAACTATAATTTGTCTAGATTAAGAAATATTGAACGCAATTCCTGCACCTAGCAGCTTGCCCTATACACTATTCCTTCCCTTCCTTCGTCCGTATTCATCACTCCGACTCCCGGGAAAGGACGACTCGTCCGTGACGTTACATCGCTGCATGAAACCGAAACCTAATCCACGGGATCGCATCGCATAAGTCCTCATCTAGCACTACTTACGGCCGTGATTTGTTTCTGTTGATGTGTTTGAAGTTTAGGGATGGCGACGACTGCCGTTCGCCGCCTCACGGAGGTACTGGTGGATTTCCTGCCAGGATTTAGAAGGTCCGCTGATGAGAATATGTGCTGCGGTATTCCGGTTGATAAAATTTTATCGCCGACAGGACCCTCTAGCGCTCTCGCTACCTGCTTCCGGATCTTTGTATATCACTCTCCCGGCCTATATATACGGAAAGAAGCCTGCTCTGTGTTGTTTTTGGCATAATATTTACGTTGTGAACGCGATAGATATTTCTTATCTTTGTTGGGTTTTGCTTATCAAGGAATACGACTGTAGTTAGTTTGGGTAAGTAGCATTGTAGATATTTTTTTGTTTACATTACTTGAAACTAATTGTGCCTTCTTCTATTTACAATTAAAAGAAACTAAAATTATAAAATGTAAGTATAGTGAAGAGTACCTTAATTGACATCGTACATCGTTATAGAATTTCATAGCCCTTGCTAGCAAAACGGAATGGAAACGCCATAAATGTATATCTATGAAATACAAAATTGGTCAACTAGGTATAAGTTTATAATACCTGCGATCCGAAAGAATAATTAGCTATCTGTAAATACTGCGTTATATCATTTCTTATTATTAAATAATATTGAACATCTGGTGTGTTTTATTTGTGAAGACAAATGCTCGTAGTATTTTTCATGTATGGATGACGCTTCTACGTTTTTTAATTAAAGCAAGAACGAACCTACGTAAGAGTGTGAACATGGAAAAATAATCATCCTGATTGAGATCTAGGATTGAGCAAATTCTAAAGTGGACGTATACATAGAATAGAATAGAATAGAATAGAATCTTTATTATTAATGACACAATGGTGTGTATAATATGTCAAATCAAAAAACAATATTAATATAAAATAAATAAACATACTGAATTACATAATAACATTAACAAAATAACAAAACAAAATAACATAATTCTCTTGTGCAAAATAAGTAGCATTGTATAAAAAAAAAGTATTTATAAAAAGAAATCATTTAGAGAAGAACAAAGACGCTCAGAGAGGTAGGATTTTAACCTGGTTCTAAATACGGAGTAAGGTTTAGAGTTCTTTATTGCTTGTGGTAGGCGGTTAAATATTTTGATTCCTTTAATGTGTACACTTTGGCTAACAAGAACCATGGAGTATGCTGGCAAGTGGAAATCGTCTCTTCTTCTAGTATAGTATTCATGATAGGTAGCGTTAGTACCAATATTATTCTTTTCTTTGTATATATAACTGGCGGCATCGAGAATGTATAAGCGTGGCACAGGAAGGAGTTGAAGTTTCTGGAAGATCATCTTACTATAGCTTTTTGTGCTAAAAATACATGTTGTGCTGCTGTTGAACTGTCCCACAGTAATATTCCATATTGGATTCTAGAGTATGCTTCTGCGTAGTACAACGAAACCAAGCAGCAAATAGAGATTTCAGATCTTAAACAACGGAAGGTGTAAGCTTTAGAATGCAGTTTCCTCACTAAGTGATCACAGTGTTCTTTCCACGATAGCGTCTCATCAATGCTAACCCCCAAGAAATTGGTTTGTTGACATCTATCCAAAGTATTTCCATCAATGCTTAAACTCATATCAGATACACTTTTCTGCCTAGCATGAAATACCATATACTTTGTTTTCTCGATGCTTGAAGATAACTTGTTGCTACAAAACCATTTGTTCAAAACATCCAAAATGGCATTCGCTGCGACTGTGGATGTTGCTATGTCTGCTTCAGGTGCTATGAGCATTGCAATATCATCAGCGTAGATGGTAACATATGCATCTGATAAGAATAATACAATATCATTAATATATATGCTAAATAATATGGGTCCTAAAACAGACCCCTGTGGTATACCGCTATCAACAGGTAACCAGCCGTTGCTGTAGTTCTATTATTGGCTTTAAATTTTATTTTCACCATTTGGATCCATACGCATCAAGTTTATTTAGTAGTTCCGAATATTGTACACAATCAAATGCTTTCTATAGGTCACAAAAAACACCAATTCACATTTGTACATCATGAACAAAAGGCTTAAGTAAAATATGTTTAATGAATCGTATAAAAAGAATTAATAGGGTTTTTATTTTGAAATGATAATTATTGCCACCCTTACCTCCAATTACTTGGTCGAAAGATTTACGACCCAAGGGACAAACGAAAGTTAATAGTATTTTTCTACGCATGTCAGTCGCGATGCGGCCGTATATTCGCCTGACGTGGACAGTGTTGGGCGTGCGTGGAGTTGGGTATTTTATGTCTCCGAGAACTATAATTAGTGACCAATAAATAATCGATGTCAGATGAAAGCGAATGAATCAAGTTGAAACAGAACTCACACCGCATCGGAAAGGGATAAGTCAATGTCTCCCCGGATGACAGACTGTTAATGTTGATGACCGGCCCACCGTTACCTCCTCGGTTATTATTACCCTGCCCGGTAATTATAAATACCAAATAAATTAAAACTGCCGGCCGTGTAACGAATGGTCTATCAAGATACCGTCACTCGACCTGGCCCAATCAATGCGCGCCGTACTCCTCGCGCTTGTCATTATTTATGGCGAACTATATTTCACTTACCCGGCTTGAAGAAGAAGTTTCTCCTCTCGCCTTTGTTTCTGAGGGCACGACCACGCCAGGTCGTACATTACGTGCGAGGGAAATGCACGTGAAAGATCAAGGATATGTACTAACGAAGTAGTTTTAATAAATTCCTATTTATACGTTTTGCATTATTGTAAGTATCCGAGAAGGATCTATTGTTCTGTCAATGCAAATGTAATTTACTCAAATATTTGTCTGTATACAAGGAATTAAAAAATATATTTGGATATTCGTCTGTTCAATAAAACACTCATTTTTTCATAAAATCTCAATATTTCGTTATAATTTTATAACATCATCAGAAGGCGTTAACATTGTACAATGGTAAATGATTCAATATGTGAAATTACGATAACACAATTGCAAAGTCAGGATTGTAAAATTGAAATATGTATATGACAGCTGACCAAAAGTCAAACAGGAATAAATAATTTAAATACAAGGCAAGGCAAGACGAACCAATAAAAATTTGGTTTACAATTAGAGATATTATAAAATAATTTAAAAAAATATGGATGTGAAATATTCCAGTAAATGCTATTTAATTGATGTGTCTTAATTTTAAAATTTTTGCAATTATTTATATATACTATTACCAAAAATAGTCATTTTTTATAATTTGATTCCAGTTCAAGGATGGAAATACCGCCACAATTAAAACTATGCTTAAGATTTTGGATATGTAAATCGCATGAATGTTTTCTGATACGAAAGTTACTCTTACGCTGGACTACTCTGATGTTGACAATTTGCGACATCTGGCCAACATAACAACTCTGGCAATCACTACATACAAGGAACGTTATACACTACATTCTTCTGATTGAGAGTAGGAGTTTTATTCTTAGTTTTAGTGAAAATATACAAATGTTGTTACTTGTTGCTACTTAGGGATATGGATGCAATGTCCAGCAGACGTTACTAAATAGACCGATATTTCTTCGAGATACAATAACAGCAGCCAGATATGGACTTATATTACATGAATTTGTGGAACAATTATTTGATGATGAATTCCAGCTAGACTATTTTCTAAATGACAATGCTACTGCTCATACAGCAAGAGAAACAAGAGAGTATTTGCAGGAATTTTTTGATAACAGAGTTGTTGGCTTTGAACGTTGGCCACCTAGATTACTCGATCTTACAACGCTTGACTTTTCTTTATTTGATCATCTAAAAAATAAAATTTATCAGAACCGTTTACGTAATATGGATCAATTGAAACAAATAATAAGAAATGAAATAGAGAATACTACAAATGAGCAATTAATAAATATTTCTGAAAACATGAAGAAGAGGGTAGATGCTTGCATAAATAATGGTGGTTCTCACTTTGGTCACAGCATATAAGCAGTGCAGGTCTGTTAAAGAAACATGTTCCCAATTTTTTAATTTATATTATATTTTTGTTGTAAAGCGTATGGGTATGAAAAGCATCCATCCATTATTGTGCATTCAGTACCTCGTATAAATTATGAAGAATGTCTGATATAAGTTAAGATATGACATAAATGTGTATTTGTACAATATATAGGTATATATATTGTATAAACCGTATATACTTTTAATTAAACCGGGTTGTATTTGTTATCAATATATAATGTTTTAAAAATGTTTATTAAGTTATTTTTGCGCGGGAGTTAGTGAATGACTCATACCCATAGATGCAATTTTGGTGCACTATACTTGTTCTCCGGGTTGACATTAGTGTATATTAAGTTGCATACGCAGAATTAGACAAAAACCGCACAATGACTGCACGTTATTGTGTTTTATTAACTTAACTTCATTCGAAACAGTGGATGTAAATATTGTTATAATCTTCCTGGAAAGTGGAGTAGGACCACGACAGTCTTATTCCATCTCACGGTATAATATCAAATTTCGAATTTACAAAATTTATTTGTGTGTGTAAAGTTTATAACGTCAGTACACAAATTTGGAATTTCCATAAACAAATTCGTGAGCGAAAGGGTTAACTAAAAAAAATATTATAATTGAATTAACCATCACATATATAGGATGGGAAAGAAAAGATGTTACGGTACGATGAGAAAAGTCAAAGCGCGGACATAAATATGAACGTTACGAGGTATTCTCGAGCATTGTGTTTTGATAAAATCTCACGAATCAAATAATACATTTTGAAGGAAGCAACGGTAAGAGAGAACGAGCGCCATCTACGTTTATAAAATGGAAGGAAGCGGAGAAGAGTTTGGATTTATAAATAGCATTATAAGTAATTTATATCCGTTGCGATTGGGCGTTCTCCTTTTGACATTCCGGAGAGATTTATGTTAACGGAGTGATGGGAGGTGCCCCATTGTTCAACATTCGTATCAGTTCGACTCTTACTTCAAACCGGGCAGAAATATTATTTATGCCTGAGATATCGATAAAATATATTATTTCGAAATATCCTCTCGCAGAGTGAGAGAGCGAGAAAGAAGGTGAAAGAGCGAGAGTATAGAAACTCTCTCTCTGTAAGCTAGGGAAGAACTTTTATTTGTGTGCAATTGCGGCCGGACGGCGATCAATTTTATCCTACAACGGCGACGGACGACGCCGTCCTTCTCGGCAACTCGGGAACATCTTTCCGACGACGTCCTATGGGTCTGTCCGTTGGGTAGGTACTTAGTGATACTTCTCGTGTGAATTACCGGCATCGATCACTTTGTAGGGATGGAAATTAAAAGGTTTTTAATTAAACGATTCTTATAATTGATAGTGTGCTATTAAGGCGAGCACGCAATCGTTAATGAGAGAGAGAGAGAGAAGAGAGAGAGAGAGTTGAATTGATTTGCAATACGATTATTGCATGCCTCTATTAATGGTGCTGATAAATAGTAGCTTTATTAAACCTTCTTATTTCTCTAGATCTAGAAGAAATGTAGGCATATAATTTATCATTGAAAGAATAGAAAAATAATTAACGGAAATAAATTTTACAGCACTTTTTATACGACACAAAAATTTGACTTAAGTTACTTATACCATATCGGCCTATGAACATTTATTATGCATAAAAACTCGCCGTAGTTTTCAAACATATTACAGTGAGGAACGGGAACTACACCCACCGCGCTTTACTGTGTCTTTCTAAACCACAAGCGGCAGTACTAATCTGGCCTGCATTGATGAATGTAGGTCTTGGCTGCTATCAATTATTTCTTTTATTTATACCTTTTTTATTTAATTTTTTTATACTCTTTCTAGTTGTTTCATTTTACTTTTTTTTTCTTAGTTTTTTATTATAAATCCTTTTCGCCGCAATGTTATGCGACGCTTTCCGCGACTGCTACCACTTCCTGTGAGGAAACAGACCTCACAAGGAACTGGTTTAAACCCTGGCGCTACTTAAATCGGAGGCTGGGTGTGAGTTCGTGATAAATAAATTTTAAAATGGGCGCCAACCGATGACCAAATGGTGGGGAGGTCGGGATATCAGCAACAAAAACAACAGATAATTATAGTTAATATTTAATAATAAAGATAATAAATGATTTATATAAACACGACAAATAGTAGTAAAAACAAACATTAATAAAATACAAACAATGGTCACCCACGGTTAGAGAAGAGCTATGCCACTCAAACAACAACCACGCATTTATATTTTAGGTTATTTAAAATTAATGATTGATTTTAAATTAGAAATATTTACACATCAATGTTAAACATTGAATTTTATTAAAAATATCCGGCATATGTATATTAAAATTAGGAAATTCGCACAGTATAACAGTTAACTAGCATGAATGCTGCCGCATTAAATCTGAAAACATATGACATATATATGTCAACAATCAAGCAAGGCTGTCTTGTTGAATAATTATTAAAAGATTGAAAACTGGTTGTAAAAAGAAAAATAATGATCAAAGTACAATTTAAGAAGAGCTATAAAAATTATGTAAGTATAGTAATAATTTGTTCTTTAACCACAAAACAGCTGTTAGGTGTTACATGAGAAAATTCGGTAAACGCTTACAAACCAGTACAATATGTTTCATTTATTTCTACAAGTACCTTAATAAGATTCAGTCTTGTTGTAGAACCTCTGTGACTGGTAAACTTTGTACTAGTGTTCCCAAATCGGAGAGATGGAGTTATTTGTAAATTACATTGATGGTGCAATCCAGGTAAAAGCCTTTATAATAAAATTGCCTCGTTGTTAATTGTTGTTTATTTGTAGTGGGCTGTGGCTCCACTTCTATACATATCAAGCGAATGGATATGGACTTTTATTTCGGCAACAATGCCCCTGATCGACACAGGTTCCTCGCCTTTGACTTGATTTATCAAATATCGTTGGATATAATTTGTATCGTAGAAATAAATACTGAGTATTTTAAAAAAGCTGTCTTCACATTATTAATATTAAATATGCCCACGATGTTGCATCTACCATTAAATAGCAAGTCGGCACAGATGTGTCATCCTCGACTGAATTTATCGATTGATATTGGGAAATTGAAAAAAGAGGCTTTCTTCCCTTAATATATTTGTGGTAAAATTGCCCAAAATGTGGTACCCTTAACCCGATAGCCTGAAAGTTAGAAAAACGTCTTACCATGTGCTCATTAAATGAATTCTAGAAAAGGTCTTTTTTTTTTTCTTTTCTCTTAGTCACTCAGTAAATTAAAATTAAATTATTTACAGCTTGAGGAGTTAACTAAAAGTAAAATCAATCTATTAATCAAATTAAACAATATTAAATAACTACTTAGTTATAAGCACTTAACTAACTAGCACCTGCTTAACGTGCTACGAGGTGTGACCGAATGCCCTTCAACAATTCTCGCGAACCAGCCAGGATCTTAAAACTTTTTTTTGGTTTCAAAAATTTGAAAAGTTCAGTATGACCAACAGAAAACTTTTAAACAGAATTAACAGATGATAGGTGTTGCCAAAACTAGATTACTAAACAAAGTTGATAAACAAACTACTAACAATAGTGAGCACATGACAATCCGCCTTTCAGTCCATCAAATGAAATTAAGACTAATTGTGTACCGTTACAGTTAGTTTACACACGTGAAGAAAAGAAGAAAAATAACACTGCGTCGCACGATTTTCGTACCTGAAAAACTGATTACTATTATGGTTTTCATTTAGTTACTATATGTAAGCAGTGGATGTTTTTTGTTTCTATCACGTCTTGTTTTTGAAGTATACACTGATGGCATTAGATAGGCTATGCCGATTCTGGCACAAAATCTTGGGATTTTCAATGGAGGTAGAGTTCACATTTTATCCCCTCATAGATACAATATGCATATTTACATGTCACTTCGTGCTCGTAGCGACAGATTGAAATATTCTACCTGATATACATACCGGGTGTCCAGCCTAAGATGTAACGGTCCATAGCCGATTTATTATTGCTTTATTGGAAAAATGTTTCAAATAAATGTTGGCTCGAATCATATTCTACACATTTTAAAATTAGTTTCAGTAATGGCGGACTTCCGGTTGTACCGGAAGTAGATACTTTATTATTTTAAATGGAACACCGTCTATTATGTTTTTTTTGGATTCCTTGTTAATTTAAATAACAATACGTTAGGCATACATTGGGGCTAAGCTGTACCGTTTCCGAATTACATGACGCTTTTTCGAAGAAAAAAAAAGAAGACATTTGCAAATGTCTGCAAATATCTCCGGAAATACGAAAGTTAGAAAGATGTGGTTTTCAGTTTTCGCTTAATTATGAAACAGCACACGTCTTTTATTTTAAAATTGTAAAATAGGGCTCTGTAATTTTCGAACTCTAAAATCATGGATAACTTGATTTTTTGTTAAATTGAATGGCATAGCAATTTTTACATAAATGGATGTAAAACTTAATTTTCTTTCGATTTTATCCGAGTGTCATTGTGTCTATCTCCAAAGTTTTGGAGATATTCGCGATTTTTCAGTTTTTTCATGATAGATACGTATGCGAAGCGCCGGCCACCTTCCCTCGCATTTCACCAGGCTTGGACTAATAACAAAACAAAATAAGTTTGTCGTTAGTTTTAATTTTTTGTCGTTAATTTAATCGATATATTGATAATTAAATAAAGCAATGTGTATATTTTTTAAGTTTCTTACAAATAATTATTAGTTACCGTACCCAAAAACAGTACGTGATAGAAAAAAATACATAGTGTTCTTATTAAGCGATTTGTATAAATAATAACAGAAATATTGAATGGGTATTCATTTTTTTTTAATTTGTACGTAGTTGGACCTATTAAATGAATCACCGACAGCAATGTTGAAGAAGTAATTGGCCGCTTTATATCTGGTTTTCAAAATAGGCCAATCCCAACTATAGTGTGAATCCACATGTTGTGTCAGCAATTGTCAAAATGTAATGACAAACAATTCCCTCGCTTACACAACAAGCAAATTTATTGTTTTTACAAAAAAAAAAAAACCGTTGGTGATCAGCATATAAACATGAGATCCGTAATAGCATGACCTTCACGACTCCCAATTCGATGCCTTAAATCTTTTATGATTTTATGAATGAACTCATACCTCCTTGCGACCACTAGCGCCTATTGTAGGGCGGATGTTATCTTAAAATTGTGTATAAAACGACTATAGGTGCAGTTGCATGTCAAAGCGAGTGCGTTTATTGTACCCGACAGCAGGATCTACTTTGCTTGCATATGCGTCGTATCGGACGCATGCCGACTGCACAGAATATACGTGTATTATATATGGATACAACGGCTCCATACATATTCTCGACTGGAGGTAAACGCGGTACTCGCAAAACGAAGTGCGAGAGAACGAAGTCCGGGCCGCGACGGGCACAGGAATATGGGCAACAGGTCGCGGCGGATGCACTGTTTGCGCAACCATCCATCAATGTTCCTGATCCTGGGCTGACTGTGGAAGTGAAACGGATGCGAATTTACTACGTATTTGAGTGTTTGTATTGTTGAATCACTGACTCGTGTCGCTGCTCCATTTATCAGATTTATCACACACCACACACCAACATGCACACACCACACAAAACGGTAGATTTTTTCGAATTTCAAACGTCCGAGTCGCCGGAAAAACACTAGATTATTAGCGGTATAATTTTGCGTCACGTCAAATTGGAACAGTTTGGTAATTGATCTTGAAAATGTGTGGTGCTGTTTTCTTTTATCGTTTCTCTATAATGAAACTTGTAGAGTCTGATAAGAATCCTTTTATGATAAATAAATTCTTTACATTTCTGAGAAATGTTTTTAATAACTTTTAATAATGGAGATTACATAAATATATCTTTTATTATAGGTGGTATTAGGTATAGAAGGATTTATTTATTTAATAAATAAAAGTTTTGTGTTACAGAAGATTTATTTATTTAGCACATAATAAAACATACATAAACATTGTTTTTTAACATAATATAAATCATTTTACATATATTGAAATCAATTCTCTACACTAACATCTGTTGCACCCTTAATCCTAAATTGCTGAGTTATTTGAATGTTTAACAATAAATTATATACTGTATAACTTTCTTTTATTTATTATTATATAATATTTAATCATCTTATATACTAACATAATTTTAGCAATTTTGTGTATAAATACGTATATATATCGTATGTATAAATAAATATTTTTTAATAATATCTGTTTCGTGAATTCCTGAATATTGATCCGGAAATAAATACCAAAAACAAATAATTAAAAATACCCAAACCGTAACAAAATATCAAACTAAAAAAAAAATATAAAGTAAGTTGGTAGTAGAAGAATCGATGATGATGGGGCAGTTATTAACCCCTAGCCGAGTCGCACGGGCAAGGAAAGAGCGTTGTCTACTCGGGGAAACTTGGCTAACGTGGATTGAAGAGCGATACGGGGCAGTTCGCTGCGAGCACCAACCACCTTTGCAGAGTGGGATTACCAATGCCCTGCCCACGCATCTCCCCTTCGTAAAGGGCCTTCCACACATCCGCAAGTCGCCACCGAGAAACGCTACAGTCCCAGATCCCGATTGACTATATGACCCGGGATCAACCGCCAGTCGTCGTCGCTGCAGCCGCTGGTAGAATATAGTAAAAAAAGGGGAATGTCTAAGCAACTTAATGCTTGTCAGACGCACCCCCCCGCCGAATCAAATCTCCCCCCTAATCATCATCATGATGCCGGAAAAATCCATCACCACGATTGACCAGAACGAGATTCGAACCAACGGTAACCTGATAATAGTCGGGACCCTAAGTGAGACCTTAAAGAACTCGGCTATCACAGGCTTTAATAATAGTAGTAGTAATAAATAAATCAAAATAAATTGACTATGGAAAAGTCGCGCACCCCCACCCACCTCTTTAAACGATCGAAAACAATAATATTTGACCAGATACAATATTATATACGCACATATACACTTACAAAAAAAATAACAATTCATAATTACAATCCTTTATTTAATCTTTGAGAAATAAATGGCCGCCATTATGATTTCTATTGTAATGTATTATTATATTGTGAATCGTTTCAATACCACTAATAGACATAATTTAATTTTCAGTTGATATTTAGGGCATTTTAATATCATCATCACCTAAAATTTACAAATTTTATTCAGTACCTCATATATCCAAGTGCAAATTAGATATTTGTTGGTAACATGGATTTCTGAAAACCCCTTAAATAAATAAAAACACTTACAAACAATTGCAATTAATTGAACCTGTAATTTGGATCTTTGGAAAAAAAATGAGGGCCGTTATAATTATTAGATACTGAGTCATTTTAGTAAGTATCCATTCACTTAGCGATCGTTTTAATATTTTCTGCCCCGATATATACAATTTTTTTTGAGTACCTTGTGCATCTATGTATAAATTAAATGTTTACGGACGATTATATTAATTTTGGAAAACCCTCAACAAATAAATGATCAAAAATATATAAAAATATCGCGTTCGCAGTTTAATAATAAAAACAATGATATTAACATTCGAACCACCGTTTCTAGTTGAAAGTGAAACCCGAAAAAACTAACACAAAAGTCTATAACTAAAAGTCCGTGACCGCGAGTATGCACCGTCAGATCGATAGTAGTCAGGGATGCTCCCGAAAGGGACCCCAAACGGTATGCGTGGCGCGGATATCGCGCAGTGAGAAACGAGAGAGCAGGCTTAGCGTGGTGAGACCACACCCGCACCAAGTAACTACCCTGGGACCCTACGAGCCACTGACCGAATGCGCCCAGTCAGCAAACATGTGCCCTAACCGTCACTGACATGGTCAACGGCCGCTAAGCTAATTGCTCTGACAGTTGCCAGAGTTAACCCCTTAACGAGCAAAATTCTCTAAAATTATTTATTCTTTGCCGTTTTTCTTCATGACACAGAAAAACGAAGAAAAATTAAATTTATACAAAAGCCCGTTAAAGTGTTAATGAAACAAAAAAAAATCGCGTTATAACCGTTCGCGATTAACATTCATCAATCCCACAAAACGATGTACGAACGGAAAATAAAAAATAACCTAAGCTGCTAATTAAAAGAAAAACAATAATAAAATGACGGTTAGCTACTAAATCGCGCTCCCCCACCCTCCGCTTTAAAATGTTCTAATATATAAAAAAAAGAAACGGCAGTATTTAACGAAATACATAGACACACAATGTAGGTACAAATATTAGTTACAATTAACTAATTACTTCTTGGTTATAATTCTTGATTAACAGAATTATTGTATAACAATAGTAGTAATACATAAATAAATAAATAAAAAGTAATGAATATGAAAACAACCGCGCGTCCCCGCCCATTTGTCTAAACGTTTTAAAATAAGTAATAATTATAGTTGACTCAGTTTCAATATTATGTATACATATATACAACATATGCACCTACAAACAATTACAATATTTTATTCGAATCTTTAAAATAAATGGCGGCCATTATTATTTCTATTTTCATATATTAGCTTTGTTCTTTTTGTACTTTTGTTGCAATGCAAAACGCAAACATTTATAACACAAGGCAACATTTATGAAACTAAATTTTACATCGTGAAGCAAAAATGATGAGTTTAAGAAACGCAGAAATAGTTTACGTTATGACTGCGACTATATTGGTGATAAACTTAGGCGTTTTCAGCAAAAATCACCTCCTCTGATGTTTGAGATTTTCAACGGAAACAGCTACTTGCGTCTTGGAAGTAATATTGCTCGAATTAAAAAGAACAACCATTCAATGTGTTGCTTCCTATCACAACAGAATTTAGAAGACAAAATCTCTTCGGCCCATGTTTGCGCGTTTAACGTTCCAATGCAAAAGGACAAAAAGAATAAAGCTATTATTAGATTTGTTCATTGGTGCTACTGTGATTATGCGGGTATTTCTTGAATTTCATGTAACTGCACCCACGCAGCTAGAGTATACAATGGCAATTACGCTGACGGGGCGAAAGCGAAGTATATGGGTCTATAATTCTATCACGATATTTAATAGCATTTTTAATACAAAAATCATTAGAAAGTGATTAAAATGGGGCATGTTGTAAATGCTAAACTAGAAAAGGTAGATAGCTATGTCTACTCTTTGTAGCAGTATAATTGTAGTCAACTGTTACGTATATCTGGTAATGGGTAAGAGAATATTATATCCATAATATTCTTGCAATTATAAAAAATATAGATGGCGCTGGTAATAGTATTTATGAACAATAATATAAAAAAAGCAAAGCAACAAGAAGATTGCAACTGACTGAAATAAATGAAGTATTAAGACTGCGCCTTACGCGCATTTGCATGAAAATGACACCTAAAATCAGTGTAACATCAACGAACAAACCTATTATATTGAATCGTTTCAATATCCATAATACATATACTTTAATTTCTAGTGGATATTTAGCCCTCGTTATAATAATGTTTACAGTGACAAACAAATCTTAATGAGTACCTCGTATATCTATGTGCAAATTAGATATTTGTTAAAAATATCGATTTCGGAAAACCCCTTAAATAAATAAACAAAAATAATATCAACATCCGAACCACCGTTTCTAGGTGAAAGTGAAAACCGAAAAAACTAAAACAAAAGATCTATAACTAAAAGTCCGTGACCGCGAGTATGCACCCGTCAGATCGATAGTAGTCAGGGATGCTCCCGAAAGGGACCCCAAACGGTATGCGTGGGCGCGGATATCGCAGCAGTGAGAAACGAGAGAGCAGGCTTAGCGTGGTGAGACCACACCCGCACCAAGTAACTACCCTGGGACCCTACGAGCCACTGACCGAATGCGCCCAGTCAGCAAACATGTGTCCTACCCGTCACTGACATGGTCAACGGCCGCTAAGCTAGTTGCTCTGACAGTTGCCAGAGTTAACCCCTTAACGAGCAAAATTCTCGAAAATTATTTATTATTACTGTTTTCCTTCATGACTAAGAAAAACCAAAAAAAAATCTAATTTATACTAAAGCCCGTTAAAGTGTTAATGAAACAAAAAAAAATCACGTTATAACCGTTCGCGATTAACATTCATCAATCCCATAAAACGATGTACGTACGGAAAAATAAAAAGTAACCTAAGCTGCTAATTAAGAAAACAAAAAATAAAACGACGGCAATTACTAAATCGCGCCCCCCACCCTCCGCTTTAAAATGCTCTAATAGAAATAAGGAAACGGTGGTATTAAGGAAATACATAGATATACGATATACGTACAAATAATTACAATTAATTAATTCCTTGTTGATTACAATTCTTAAGGAATTCATAACCGTCGATATTTTGGAAGAACAGCACAGAAAACACTAAACGTTAAAAAAAATTAACGAGGGCTAATTAAAATAATTATAACATAAATACCTCCTGGACAGAATCCTGCGATTTTCTGTTTCCCGCCAATTCTTCCGTCTTCCATTCCGCCGCCTTCAGATCTTGTTGTTCCAAACATCGGGTAAACTTCAACGTTTTGTAGATTATTCTGCGACAATAACAATAAAAATAGTAACTAATAGATTCAAATTGATTAATTTTCATAACGCAAAAAACGACACCAAAAATGTGTGATTATAAAGCAAACGTTACATTAAGCATCATCTAATTTCCTGTCATAATTCAAAGTAACTCATTATGATAGCATTTGGGAGAAAGATTAAGACTGCATGACTGACATAAATATAAGAACAATATTAAAAAAAAAAAAACAAAGCAAATCAATAAAAGAAATTATAATTAAAAATTTAATAAATACCTTAGAGCCTCGATCCTTTAATTTTTCTTCATCGGCCAATCTCCATTCTTCGGTCCTCCTTGTGGCTCCAAAAATTGGGTGAAATACATTTTGTGGATTATCCTACGACAAGGAAAATAATCATAATGAATAATAATTAATAAACTAATTAAATTAATCAGTGTTCGTAAGGTGAAACGCGACGCCATGTAAATGCAAACAGACGCTATCTACATATATTAAAATCAGCTATGTCCGGTATCTACAACTAATTTGGGTTGGTTCAGAATGGCTTGCGCATCGTTTCCGACCGACGCGGCATTTGAGAGAGACACAGCTTACAAGCGGTGATGCATATAAAAAAAATAGTGTCGTAAAAAGGGGTTTAAAAATACATAATGGCAATATGAGAAAAAAAATAGTATTTAATATAATATAAATTCAAGGGCACTGTATAACACCAGGTAGAAGCCTGTTCATGTCAATATTTCACAAATAATATTAACATCACCTACCTTTATTTATCTAGTGTAAAAATTTCAAAGTAAAGAGCTAGGAATGATCTGTACCAGCAAAGAAATGATGTAATTCAAAAGAATATCCAATTTTCGTACCCGCACAACTCACAGTTATTAATTTACGGTTGAAATGAATTGACTTCCTTAACACGAAAAGCAATGCCATTCCAACATGTAAATTTGCAAGAAGAAAACACGTCCGCTGTTCTCAAACACTATATTTCAACTAACTGCTAACTTATCACCATTTCTTTACAACGCCGATATGACTCATATTCTTTGTTCATAATATGCAGGTAGAATTTGGGTCCCGTGTGATAATATAATTGTATTGGTGATTAACAATAATATGCAAGGTCATCTTATATACTGGTATGCAATAAATATGATGACAATAAATCTTTAATCATTACCCAATAAAAATATTTATAATAATACTAACAACAATAAGGAATACCAATAAAAAACATAGCTATATATTTTGCAAAATATAATTAACAAAATGCAAACGAGATGCTATGTCAAAATCATCTATATGCGCGCGCTACAACTGGTTCGGATCGGTTGAAAATCGTTCGTGCATCGTCGGCAAACGAACGCGGAATTTAAGCGAGAAAACTTGCAATAAAAAAAATACTGGCAAAAATGGTTTCAGAAATACATAATTGCGATTTAAGAACGACTATAATACACAAAACAGCAATTTAAAAATCCAAGGACACGATGTAACAGCACGTGAAATGCGTATTTAAGTCAATAATTTCGCAAATAAATAGCTCCTACCATTATTTATCTAGCGCAAAAATTTCAAAGCAAAGTCCTATAGGGGTGATTTGTATCAGCCAGAAAGTGATGCAATTAGAAAGAACATCTAACACATTCACAGTTATTAATTTACAAATGAAAGGACTTAATTTTCGTAACGCGAAAAATGATGTCATTTGAAACATGGAAATCGAAAGAGACGCTATATCGAAATCATACGCGCGCGCTGCATCTAGTACGCATTGCTTCGGAATTGTTCGTGCAACCGACATCAACCGAGGGGGAATTTGAAAGAAAAAACTTGCAAGCGGCGACGCATATAAAAAAATTAATCGTGAAAAAAGGGTTTAAATGCATAACGACAATATAAGAAAGAATATAATATTTAAATAGCTTTAAAGACACGATTCAACACGGCGTGGATTATGAATTTATGTTAATAAGTCGCAAAAATAATAATAAGAGTCACCTACCTTTATTTATCTAACGCGAAAATTTAAAAACAACGGCTTAGGGATAAAATGTATCGCCAATAAGATGATGGAGTTAGAAAGAATATCCAATTCCCGTACTCGCACAACTCACAGTTAATAATTTATAGTTGAAATGAATTAATTTTGGTAACGCGAAAAACGATGCATTTGAAACATGTAAATCGAAAGAGACGCTATATCAAAATCATACCACGCGCGCTGCAACTGGTGCGCATTGGCTCGGAATTGTTCGTGCAACCGACATCAACCGAGAGAGAATTTGAAAGGAAAAACTTGCAAGCGGCGACGCATATAAAAAAATTAATCGTGAGAAAAGGGTTTAAACGCATAATGACAATACAAGAAAGAATATAATACTCAAATAACTTCAAGGACACGATGCAGCATGGCGTAGATTATGAATTTATATTAGTAAATCGCAAAAATAATAATAGAGTCACCTACCTTTATTTATCTAGCGCGTTAACTTAAAAACAAAGTTCTAGCGATGATGTGCACCGGCAAAAACATGATGCAGTTCGAAGAAATATCCAATTCGCATACCAGCACAACTCACAGTTAATAATTTACAGTTAAAATGAATTAATTTTTGTAATGCGAAAAACAATGCCATTTGAAACATGTAAATCGAAAGAGACGCTATATCAAAATCATACCACGCGCGCTGCAACTGGTGCGCATTGGCTCGGAATTGTTCGTGCAACCGACATCAACCGAAAGAGAATTTGAAAGGAAAAACTTGCAAGCGGCGATGCATATAAAAAAAATTAATCGTAGAAAAGGGTTTAAACGCATAATGACAATACAACAAAGAATATAATACTCAAATAGCTTCAAGGCACGATGCAACACGGCGTGGATTATGAATTCATGTTAATAAATCGCAAAAATAATAATAGAATCACCTACCTTTATTTATTTAGCGCGCAAATTAAAAAACAAAGTCCCAGAGTTGATTTGTTTCGGCAAAAAACTGATGCAATTGGAGAGGATATCCAATTCACGTACCCGCACAACTCACAGTTAATAATTTACAGTTTAAATGAGTTAATTTTCGTAAAACGAAAAGCGACGCCATTTGATATATGTAAATCGAAAGAGACGCTATATTAAAATCATACCACGCGCGCTGCAACTGGTGTGCATTGGTTCGGAATTGCTCGTGCAATCGACATTAGCCGAGGCGTAATTTGAAGGAAAAAACTAGCAAGCGGCGATACATATGAAAAAAAAATCGGGTTTAAAAATACGTAATGGTAATATAAGAAAGAATCTAATATTTAAATAGTACTTATGTATTACAAAAATTACAAGGCCATGAAAAATTACAAATACCTAGAAAATAATTGATATAAAAACATTTCAATTTATTCCTATGTATACATTATTGCATCTATTACCATTGGTCACAAAACTGAATTTAGATTTTCATCAAACAAAATTATATTCACATCATTAGTACCTATTTGAGGAAAAAAAATAATAATTCCGTAGCCCCTTCAGAAAAATTAATTCCATTAAATAAAAAAATCCACTCGCTTTATAAACGCGAAAGAAAATTTTAAAATCGGTCCAACTGTTTTGAATTTACTACATGCATATGTATAAACAAACTGACTGTAAGGTGCATATGACATGGTTTAACGAATCTTGTTAAGGGGAACATAAAAGCATTTCACCCTTATACAGCGTGGTGCTTTTAACACAAACGATATTACTATATTGGAAAGTACACAAAAGGTAGAGAGAAGGTAATGTATTTTGCAGATAAATAAGGTACATTAAAACATTAAATTATTATGGTAAACTTCTAAAATGAATAACCTTCAAACTTATAAAATTTCTAGAGGAATTTCTTTTTCCAGAATATAGATAGACGGTTTATCTTCTATCAGACAGATAATATAATTAATTTTTTTTAATTTTTTAATTGGCTATTTAAGTAATATCTTTTAAATTTTAAATTTGATTTACTGAATTGCACTTAACATGAGATATGTTATAGAACATTATTAGTACTTATTTTACCACTTCAAACAAGCATTTGAATAATAATGATAGAACAAAAGTACAAAGAATTGCATGACAATCACAAAAATGTTTAAAAATGCTTGATCAGAAAGAGTAATGTAAACTTGGTCTTATTAATCGTCGATTAAAGTTGACAAGCATCTCGCTTTTATCGAAAGTGTCGAACTTTTATTACCGTCCCAAATCACCCGTACAGATAGAAACAACCAGACGAACAGAAGAGGACAAAGTCAAGAGATACAATCTTGGCATAGAGTGGCAGGCACGTATTAAGGAGATATCTGTTTAATTTATGTTAGACGGGCCATAAAGGGTGGCTGCGCCCCGCGTGACGGCCGACTGTGGTACCGCCGCACGGTAATATATTCAGAAGTTAGTCCTAATGTCTGGCAGGATGTTTGACTGCGGATCCTTCGGCTAAGCCGAACCAGACTCGGAATGGATCCAGAGCTTCGGGTGGTACGGCAGCGTGACGGTCGCGAACCGACATTCGACTGCCACTTTTAAGCCTTTTAATGGCCAAGTGATAACGACGATTACTTTAATTGAGTCAATCTTAGTTCCGCGACGGAGCTCATTTTACTAGGATACATCCCGCACATATTAAATCTCTAAATCTTTCTGTAATGGGGCCGCGGGTCTGATGTATGGGGATATGATGTTTTTGCGGTCGGGCGAGTCTAATAATCGCGGATATATTCGACGATTTAACGCTGATTTATGGTAATGAAAGTTTTGCATATACATCCGGCTGAGTGGTGGAGTAATTTTCTGGAAACTTTCTAATGGAGGTGGATACAGGCGGTTCGATGCAATAAGACGTTTCCATGCGATGTTAGGTATAAGTCATTTACGTTAGTAGACGAGAAACGCAAAACATAACCTTAACTGTCAAAGATCGACAGCAATAACAGAACTAAAAAAAATTGCAAACATGCAATTTATACGAGGGCAAGTACCAACATAATATCTTTGGTTATATGTCACAAACTTATGTAACAGTTTGCGATTTTAATGACATGTTGTTGTAGGAGCTGAAGTTATTAGTAATGACGTACTTACCTCGCCTGCTAACGTAACATTTGTTTCAAATTACATACGCATCTAAGCTCTACAAATCTTCGATTGCTTATGCAACCGAAACTACAAGTACTCTATACCTAGCGATACGTAATTTAGAATTATTTCCTAACTAGACAATGATCTCTTCATACTGCTGTTGTGGATTTACTTATAAATATGTATGCAATTTTGTTGCCGGTGTATGGTACCAATAGAGTACACACAGAGAAGTAATTTCTAGAATCAAGTGAGAATTTCTCAACTGAAGTACCTCTCGTTCTTATATATAAGCAAATGAATAATTTCTTGGACGAAGAAAATTATTTTCTCAATATCCCAAGAAATTAATTCCTTGTTTGAAGAAAATTAATGTCCTTAGACAAAGAAAAGCTGGTTACTTGAAACAAATAAAAAAAAAAACTGGTTTCAAGAATATTATGTATTTAATTCGAACTTATGAGAACTTTGAATTGAGAAAAATAAATTTGATATAAACCAGGCCTCTCCTTAAAATAAATGCAAAGCGAGGTTAATATTAGTTTGTCGTTTAGTTTAGTGGTAAACATCTAATAGCTTTAAATCAAACGTTATTTTATTAAACATGAAAACGGTACTTACTTGAACTTAAGGATTCCTTTCTTTAAATTAAGAAACAAAAATGGTGTTTTTATTCTTAAGGTTATCGCACATTAGCTCGTCGCAGCACGGCACGGTGCGCCCCATCACAAAACCTATAGCATTGCGCCGAGCTATGTATGCTGGTATAATGGGCGCTTATTCAGTACTGTTGGTTGCAAAAAACTGATAAAAGTTTCGTCAAAAATAACTGAATTCTTGGTTATTCTGAAAAAGTCAGCAGCATGACGAAATGTTACTCAATTGTTTGCAAACAGCAAGACCAATACAAATATACATATTAGTATCTTTTTTACACACACTAAAGTTTTGACACACGGCGAAACCCGCAAGAAGCTGTTAGTTATAGTTACACCGGGCCGTGAAAGCCTACGCAGAACTATATATGTATATTTTTTTCTTTATTTACTAATATATATACACATTATATTATAACAATACTTACCGTTATTCAAACCACTGTAAACAGGTGACAAACAGATTTAGGTAACGCACAGGACAAATATCGAAATACTGCGAAATACCTAATACCGAAATGCAAACTCGATCATACTGGATAAAACCAAGTTTCAGCGTATATCAACCCCTCCACATTCCAACTTTTTTTTCTATTCTGAATATAAGAAACTTATGTTACTTGCGTCAAGGAAATATCACTCAATATTAGAAAAATCGTAAGAGTGAATTATTCCTTATAAAAATTATATGTACTTGTTTTAAGAGAGATAACATTTGCCACAAGTAAATTTTGTTTTAATATTAGTAAAATTTCAAGAAAATAATTTATTATATTTAAGGGACACCTATTAACTCGAATCTAGCAAATTCTCTAAAATTAAGAAAATACTATTTTACATTTAGTAAAAATGTGTAAGAACACAGATGTACTTGACAACAGAAATTTTTTTTCTGTGTGTAGTAATCTTTTTACACTTCTTGATGTATTATTCCCATTTGCAAGTATTTTTAAGTAGGTTACCTGTAATTTTACTATACAATAATGTGAAGATTAAAATGCATCATGGATCCTGTAAAAATTATATACCGGCTGAAGTAAATAAAGTCTTTGCGATTTGTAATAAATATCTTTTTTCCAAAACTCTTTAGGTACGCAATAAATGATAAATTAGTAAAATATTTAGTTCAATATACCAGTGACCTACATAGGAAAACTATTAATGGGAAAAAATCTGAAAATTTGAGTGTATACTAACATGGAATTGGAATAATCGAGCAAAATATGCATAAGTTTCTAGCATTTTCGCTTATATAGAGTGTTGACGCTAATTTTCTAATTTTAAACGCATCACTCTGTATATTTTTATATTTTTGAATTATCCTTAAAATTCTAGTTAAAATTTATGTAAAAATCCCTATACTTAAACTCTTTTGTTTTCGAGATATTTCGATTCCTTCAAGAAAAGTGACATTTGCAACCCCTCAAAAATATGTTAGCATCTTATATACGCTTCCGGTTTCCTTGGCATACTTATGGACTGAGGGTAAATGTATCAAGGTTGCGCATAAAAATTATTGTATCTTATAACCGGGCGAGCATGAAAATTGTTAAAACACTAGTTCCGAAAAATGCAAAGTTAAAAATTTCAAGCGAAATACCGATTTTTTTCTGTCTTATTACTATTTCACGCTAACAATAAGCGTTTTAGAGTTATTTCAAAAAAAAAAGTGTGACAAGTTAACCAAGCCCCAAATGACGCAGAAACAATTATAGTAAAACTGTCAGTATTTGCAGATTTTCACTATATACACAAACACATGTGACACTTTCACTTTACTGTATCCAGAGAAACAGAAACCGTCCGTACACTGTTGAAAATATTACGGTGTTGGCGTTAATTTTGCGCTAGTCAAATATTTTAGTGTTGATTTTTACAAACTTTCCCAGACGAGTTGACTACATGTGTTTAGTAGAACAGAAATTACTAGAATTTGGTGTGAATTCTTTGTTCAGGTCTGAGGATTTACTATTTTCTCTAGACATTCAGAAGCATCGACCAATCAGAATTTTTTCCTCGGATAGAAATATAGAAACCCCACCTATTCTAATACAGTATTGCATTATACGCGCCACCTGCATTGCACGTGTATCTGTTTTCGAGTTTGTTTCTGCGTATTAACATATCCAAACAAACCACCAGATGTGACTGACCTGCAAAGTGTAACCTTGTGTTATTAAACGTTAATTCCAGTGGGCATAAAAAATTTCAACATCTTAAAGATGTGTTGGGAACAACTATTTACGTAATTAGTTCAGATTTGAATCAAATAGCATAAACATTCACTTAATTTTATAATGGTTCTCAAAAAAATCATTTTAAAATTAGTACGTTTAGTTGAAACCAAAACTTTTAAATGAGTGGTTCTGTATATTTATAATTGAGAAAGCGTCTTAAAGAGAGAATATTATAGCACTAAGAAATAAAAAGACGTTGTGTTTAGAAAACGGTGTTAAATCATCCAATAGATCGCATTCACTTAGTTAAACAGCTAGTAAATTTGTCTAGTCTAGATCAAATAAAATGTGACTAGGAGTATATCATAATTCCACGTGTTAGTTGGACAAAATAACCCCTTAGCAATAGACAATACTTGACTATCTTTGTTCGTCAAATTTAAACTTCTATAGTTCTCGACAAAATAACACGAAAACAGTGTGGACCTCTCCTGACTATTAAATTAGTCAAAAAAGTGTTAAAATTTTCAACAGTGTAACTGCCTTAAAACGTATGAGTGTTACAAAATTTTAAAAATAATGGCCTAGTCAGAACTACAATCCTAAAAAGAAAATCTATTGGCCACAATTATAATACAATGATTACCATTATGACTTACTTTCGACTATTTTCACCGGCATTGTCAAGACAAGCTTCCTTGGAATCAGGAATCTCACACGATTCAATATATACAAAACTTTAAAGAATCATAAAATGAAGTTGTATTAAGAATCATAAAATGAAGTTGTATCGTTTCAGTTAGTTCAAAATTGGAACTAAATAAACAAAATGCGATGTGGTGGTACGTATTCTTAGGAAATTTAGTTGCAACTTGGAATTCCACAAGGATCATTCTTAAGTCCAACCTCATTTATTATTTACATTAATAATCTTTAATACTTTTTCATATTATCAGTTGCCCCAAAGGCTAACTATATTTATTCCAACTTCTTAAAAAAGTTAACTTATTCTGTTACTATGTTTATGAAGAAACCAAAACAAAAAAACACTAATGGAACAAACTATACATTCATAACTGCATAAGTTTAACATTATGTACCTTATAGAAAATACAATACTCTCAAAAAGAAAAACACCAACGGCAGTCAGTCGATTTATTCACCCACTCAACGAGCACCTATTTAAATATTTAAAAAGCGCAACGGGATCTTCAACGCGGCACCCCAAGCGGCACCTCTCACCCTGAAGGCACGCGAACAAGGGAGGATGAAGGAGATTGATGTTACTGGATGCTGAACTTGATAGTTGGTGTATAATCCAAACCATAACGTTGTAGAATGTATTCATTACTCCACATTAACTCGTACAGCTATTTGTAACCTTCTAGCGCTCTGCTCGTTGGCGTTTAGAGGATCTGCCGCCGGCTTAGAGCTCCGTAGTATAGTGTGATGGTAGCGGCGTGCGTGTATAAGGACGGGGTGAGCCTCTGACGCCGCCGTTACGCGAGTAGCAACAGATTATCTTATTATTCCGGGATAGAAAGTCTACGGCGAACGCGCGTAGAGTGGCGGACTCACATTTCGGTTTTCGTGCGTAATGTTTAATCGCAACGCCGAACGACAAGTCGTTAACAGTTATCGTCCTGTTAATGATGGGGACTGTTTGAAGTTGTGATTAAAGATTCATCCGATGAATGTTAATCGTTTATAGCCTGCCCCCTCCTTGTACAGAAAAAAAAAGATGAAGGCTTGCTTGATGTTTGTATGATATGTATGTTATGATATTTTATATAGGAGAAAACAACGAAATATTTAATGGTTTATCTTATAGTTATAAATAATGTGGTCAACTTTCGTCTGCGCGCCAAGTTAGCACTAATTGTAAGTTTCATATATTTAACATTAACGTAACAAATATATAGTACGGTGTCAGGAAAGAGCAAAATTATTATTATAAATATTACCTTATTTAAGTAATAGAGATGGTATAGGATTGCTGAAAAGTTTGTAGCATCGGATTACACATAGGTGTTGGTGCATCTGATCCGTTATCTACCTATAAAGATTATTTCAATTATGCGTATTGCTGTGTACTGATGGTACCAGCATAAATGCAAAATGAAAAAAAAAAAATTAAATTTATTAGCTCAGCGGAAAAAAGCAAAAAAAACTATTCATCAGGGTTACTCTCACAATTAAACCTATCATGAAAAGTAAAAATGTGGGCGTTTGAAAATTTGATTTTCTTTAAAATCCCCAAAGGTTGAAATGATTGATTCAAAAATAAAAGAATGGAAACTTTGAATGACGTTAATAATCATAAATTTTATTTTTATAAAAAAAAAAAGAAAAAAAAACATTTAGTTACAATTATGCAGAAACAAAACCATGAATTTAAGATTCTGGCCGAAAACAAAAACTGCATGAAACTACAATTAAAAAGAACAATGCAAATCGTTCAACAAAGCAAAAGAAAAATTTGTTCTAGAAGAAAATCCTTTTTTCACAAAAAATGCACGTGGTTTCAAAATTACAACACACTACAATAAATTTAAACGTGGACAAAACACGTAAAACAACAAAATTGAAATTTAAATACAAGCACAATGCTTCTTTTCACCTTATCCGAGGTGATTAACTATTAAGATCAAATCAGAAAACTAGAAAACGGAAAATTTAAACTCTTTAAACAAAAAAAAAACAGCCTTCTAGAACAAAATATATAATAACAGATCTTATAACTAAATTGTGTACACAAAAATTACAATAACTTCTATTATTTAACAGAGTTCCTTGATTAAATGAGAATAACTTTCAATTATCCCGAACGTCAAGTAACTGTAGCGCCTCAACGGGGTTAAACAATCGCACTACATGCATATCAATTCAACCTGCGTGCCACTCGCAGCCGCACAAATCGCAAAGAAAATTCTAGAATATAAACTACAAAATATACAATACTGATGAACGCAATGTACAATTGAATAAATAAATAATCAACAACTGAACAATTAAAACAAATTCAACAATCAAATCAATTAACAAAATCTTATCCAAAAATAAAACATTAATTTCTGAGAGAATTTGCCCGATACATTGATAAAGATTAATCTCTATAAATAAAATAACACTGAATTTACAAACCCCGGGGTGCCAGACCACAGCAGTATGTTACATCCGTAGATGTTCGCGACGAAAGCGGTTTAGTGAAAAAAATCTTCAAACACTTATCAAGATTTTTTTTGCTTAAATTTAAATTTTAAAATTTTAAAAATCTATCCACGTGTATGCGTGCTACATTTTCGTTTTTCAATAATGTGTTTATATGTGATGTTAAGCGTTTCAATGCTATTTGTTTGCGTTTAAGTGGTTTGTGATATTTTGATTTTTGTCTATGGTATAGTTATTTATGTTTATTTGTTGTATTTATTTGGCTATATACAGGGTATTATTTAATGACTGGTTATTTTTGATAATTTTAAAAGATGATGTAACATAAACTTAGTAAATTTAATTTTAGTCTGTTTTATCATTACCTGCATTTATATTGTTTTGGATATATATTGACTCTAGTATTTCTCTTGTTCTTTTATGTTTCCCTTTGTCTAAGATTCCTCTATTGTCAAAATCAAAACTGTGACCCTTAGATTGAGCACGTTTTTTTAAAGCCATGGTGTTTTTGGAGTATTTATGACCCTTAAGTCTTTCTTCCAGATATTCTGAATTACGGCAATGAATAAAAAAGTTGATCATACCCTATTATCTAAAATTTCCTTATTTATTTTCTAATTTCTAGGGGTGTTCTCTTTGAAAAGTAAATTTTCCATACGATTTTATTTGGACATTATATTTAGCGTTAAACGAATGTGGTGTGAAAAGATTGCACGAATGTGGTTGTATACCTTGCTCGTCACAGATCTAATTTTGTTTCCTCTAGTCATAATCCTCTCTATATCCGTTCCGCGGATCGACTCATCTTTACCGCCTTTTCCCACCCCCAAAACGAGTAGGCCTCGTCCCGGCCGCCGACCGAAATTATAAAACAAGCGAGTACCAAGCAGGCAGTCGTAGTTCACGTTCATTACGAAACGTGTTGATGGCGCTAATGGGATCTAAACATTCAGCACCTGCGATCACCTATCAGAGGAGTGGCGTTAAGTAGTAAGCGCGCGGGCGGCTTTCGCCTGAAAGCTCCCCATAAAGTAAAGCACATCAACTTACATAAACGTCAGACAACAATAAAAGCTTCGCATCGTGCCGCCATCAACCGCCCGCGCGCGGCGCGTCTAGCGGTCGAAACGCGAAAGCCCACATAAACTGGCGGCATTAAGCACTCAAAAGCGGCGTCGTTGTTGTAGCTCTGTCCACGTGAAAGCTCGTTAGGCATGCACGCCCCGGCCGCCACCACCTTATGCCCATCTTATTTACTTATTAATGAAGCGTGTAAGTTGCCTAATTGACATGGTGTGTCATCGGGTTTTCGTGGAGCGATCGCATCATTTATGTAAGGAGAGCAGCCGGCTGCTTTACGATGATGATCCTTCTATTGAATCATTGGCTAATTGTTGCAGAAATGTTCTTTACGTAGTGTATAACTGTTCACATAGTTTTGCTTACATATAAATTGGTTACTCATTTGTGAAATGTATCACACACGAGGTTTGCATAACATTTTTTTGTGGAAATAAAAAATACTTTTAATACTTTATTTTTTACAATAAGATATTCCCCCTTATTTTGTATCATTTACGTTATTAATAACGTGTACGTAATCAACAAATATAACATACTGAAATGGTGGGAATTAATTTATTAATAACTTCCTTGACAGCGTTTCATTACAAGAAATATTTCGGGTTTTTTTAGTTTCGACATTTTCATATTTTATTTATTCGCATTCCTTGGGTAATTGAAGTTTAACTCTGTAGATGGCGCTCGTTTGCGATGTATTATATTTTTTTAATTTAATATCTTTCTTGGATATTTTTGCCGTGAAATGTTCAATATTTATTTATTTATTTATTTTTAGTTTGGGAAGCTAACAGGCGAACCCAAAAGAGCTTCCACAAATATACATATATATTACATTATTATACGTTTAATACAAATTAATATATAATTAATATTTAAATTCAACAATGATAAAGCTAATACAATAAAGAAAAAAAAAATTGAAAACGCGATTAGACAGCGTTGAGAAAAAAAGTAGAGCGAGAAAATTAGAAGCAATTTAGAGTAATATAGTGCGGTAACGGTGGACAACAGATGATTTATATTGCCATAGACTCTGATGAAGTATACCAATATCATTAACAGTATTATTATATGTGAGGGTGGTTCGGTAAATAGGTGAATTTAATCCAATATTAGTTCTCTGAATTTCGCAGTAAAATGTCGCAAAATATTCGAGATTCAATCTCGGGACAGTAAAGTTCAAAAGACGCGATGAGGCTAGGACTATTAAACAAGTTATTCACTAATTTATAAAGCACTACCAATCCGTTAACATGACGTCTGTTTTCAAGGGTAAGTAGATCATATCTCGAGAGATCAACATTGTAATTGTAGCTAGGAGTGAAAAATTTAAAGTTTAAATATCTAACAAATTTTTTCTGCACTTTTTCAATCCTATAAATGTATGTTTTATACAAGGGATTCCAAATGATACTACCATAATCGAGCGTATTAATTACTAGAGATTTATAAAGGCTAATAATACACTTTATGTTTTGAAGGGGTTTTGATATACGAATTATGAAACCGAGATTTCTGAATGCTTTTCTAACTATGTTATCAATATGAAACTGAAAGGATAATTTGGAGTCAAAAATTAGGCCAAGATCATTAATTTGAGTGACTTCTTGTATCTTATTATTTATCAATAGTGTAGTCAAACTGGTGAATTTTTTTTTCTTAGTAAAAGTATGAATTTGCATTTTTCTTGATGTTCAAGCTAAGTTTATTGCGCGCACAATAATCCGCAAGGTTACTTAGATCCCTCTGCAATGCCAAGGAATCATCGGTACTATTTATTTTGTAAAATAACTTCATATCGTCGGCATATAGTAAAAAAATTAGAGTGATTGATAATTTTACTTACATCATTGATGTATAGATTAAATAGGGTTGGTCCCAAATTTATAAGTAATAAAGCGGAATTTCATTTTTCTTTTAATATTTTGTTCTTTATGTTCGGTTTTTATATCGCGCTAGAGATGTTTAAAAAATAAATATAATTGGATACAATGCATTTATAGCTAACTTATTTACTTTCCATAAAAAATAATAACAAAACTTTTACTATACAGCGTGAATAACGGTTTGATTCAAATAATAATGGTTCCAAAAATTTGTTTTTCTTTAGTAAAAGCAAATAATCCCCTACTCGTATGCATAAGAATTATTCCTGTAAATGAAAGCATATATTTTTTCTGAATTCCTTTTCATCTGTATAGTGATCTAATGAGAATAAATCAAATTGCAGTGATAAAGCCTAAATATACGTCATGGCTCTATTTTCCGTTAAAATAAAAATGGGTCAAATAATAAATTCTCTGCAAGCGCTTTATAAAAAAAAATATATATATAATGAAAAAAATTAACATAAATAAGTTATCAATTTTGGCAATATTGTTGTTTTTATAACTATTTATTCTTGTCCTATATCCCTCAGCTTTCAAGATATCAATCAGTTGAATACATTTCACACTGATTTATTCCCGTAATGGGCGTGTTACAACCGCAACACACATACACAACAACATCAACAAAAATCTAAACGTGCAAGAGTCACGATACCATGAAGCGTCCCCATAAAGTCTTAACGCCTTGTCATCCTCCAGTTATCGACCTCGTAAATCGGGGAAGATATGCCGGGGCGCGCTCGACGAGCACTCAAATTGAGAACGCAGAATGGCGCGGCGGACGTATTTGTGCATTAAATTAAAACCGTCACACGTAACATATATCATAAACAATAATCACTGTCACTGATTGCGGTACGACGCCGTAGTAGTGCGGCGATGTTGGCGTCACTGCGGAGAAAGGATAATATTGCACGGGACAACGCGCATTGTGGTATTTCTAATTATCATCAGTTTGAATGAATAGACGTCAACAGATACGTTGTTATATTATTCTGACCACTTGTCAGCGTGCCCGATGGCCAACCGTTGTTGGCCGCTCGGTCGTATAAAGGTAAACATGACTGCGGAATGTGTGTTGTGTGTGTTCTCGGCGTTTGTCTTCTGTTAATTTCGAAATGTGGAAGTCCGTTTGCGAAAAGTTATTGCGATACGTTGAGTTTTAGAGTACTTTTTGATTAAGTTTTTTTTTTAGTAAATAAAACTGCTTGTTATTGTACAGTATGTCCCACTTCCTCACAGTTTCTTTTAAAGAACATATTGGCTCCTCTTATAAAAAAAAATCATACGCCTCATTAATATAAAAGTGACTGACAATTTTGCAGCTTCTATAAATAATAATTATATATTAATATAATATTAATAGTTGTAAAGATCAATTACATAATGTAAGGCAATACGAACTGTTGCGTCATTTGGCCATGTTTTGAACAATAGCAATCCTTCTTCAACACTTAAGTGCCTGAATGTATTATATATACATACATAATATAGATATACATAATTGTCATTTCTTTTTATAAGTATGTATTTATTATAATTTTTAAAACCAAATATTTCGGCTAAGGGTAATTGCCATCATCAGGTTTTTTACAAAGTAAATTATAATAGAAATTAGAAATGAGCGTGATAACCAATCCCGTTCAATGGATTTCAACATACATTCTTAATTACCTATATATTTGAAATCTTTTATCAAATATTTTCTTATTATTTTAACTTACATTTCCCTTTAAAAAGATATTTAATCAATTCACAAATTGACAAAACCTGGTATAATGAAGAACTTAGAAATCTTAGTGAATATGTACAAATGCTACACGACATGTATAAAACTAGTCAGGATCCACAAATCTTGGATTTATACCAGAACTATAAAGACGAATACGCAAAGTTAGTTTATCAAACAAAAAAAACCTTTTATGATAATATGATTTCAAATTCCCAAAATAAAACAAAAACGTCCTGGACTATCATAAATAAATTAACTAAAGCTACGAAGGAAAATCGCCAGAGTTTTACAGTTCTGGATAGATCTGGAAATATGGTAAGGGACCCAACTACGATCTCAGAAATATTTAAAGAACAATTTAACATAATAAAGCCTTCGTGTATTCACAGTGACTTGATTGACCGTGCCACGAATCACAGCCTATTTCTATTACCAACAGATTGTTTCGAAATAGAGCGGATAATCAGGGAGGTATCGAGGAAACATTCGGCTGGTTACGATGATGTACCCTGCTTTTTGTTGGGTCTTGTCTGCGACAATTTACTGCAGCCACTAACATATTTAATAAACCAGTCTCTGAGTGAGGGCGTGTACCCAGATCGATTAAAACTTAACAAAATCATTCCTGTTTATAAAAAAGGTAACAAACACGACCCAAAAAATTATAGGCCTATATCTCTGCCTTCAGCATTTTCGAAAGTGTTTGAGAAAATTATCAACAAAAGGTTAACCGATTATTTAATGAAGAATAACTTAATCTCGCCTTCACAGTTCGGTTTTGTTGGTGGAAAGAATACATCCTGTGCGATAGAGCATGCGTTAAAAAGTGTTTATGAGGGTTTGGATAGGAGGAGTCTAGTTACTGGTGTTTTCTTTGACCTGTCAAAAGCTTTCGATATCGTAAATCATTCGTTACTACTTGAAAAATTAAAATCATTTGGGATCTACGGTGTTGCTTATGACCTGTTTCATTCATTTTTAGATAATAGAAAAGCAGTAGTAAATGTTAAAGGGAGAGATAGCACAAATGTAACTAGGAATCACCACTCTTCGGTTATAAATTTAGATTGTGGCATTCCTCAGGGTTCAATACTAGGTCCAACTCTTTTCATTATGTATGTTAATGATTTAGGGCAAACGTTATCCAACTGTACGTTGGCACAATATGCTGACGATACTAGTTGCATATTAAAGTCATCTTCAACTGAAAACGCTTCACGTCTAGCCGCAAAATTAGTGAATGACATGAGTTACTGGTGTAGTGATAACGACCTAGTATTGAACGGTGACAAGACATGCATTTTAACATTCTCGCTAACAGTCAGAGAGGGCGGGTGTAGTTTGTATGTGCCTTGTGATGGTAGATCCATACCTGAAAGACAGAATATTACATTTTAGGTCTGATAGTGGATAAAAATTTAAAATTTCAAGATCACTGCAAAATGTTAATAAGTAAACTTACTTCAGCACTTTACGGGCTTAGATGCTTGAGAAACACCGTCAGTCTAAGTTCGCTCCGACAATTTTATTTTGCGTATGTGGAGTCTCGTCTTCGGTATGGACTTATTTTTTGGGGTGCAGGGGCTGGTGCAAGAAAGGTATTTCTCTTTCAAAAAAAAATTATTCGTTGTATGTTGGGTGTGTCGTCGTTTGTTTCTTGCCGTTTACTGTTTAAACAACTTGGTATTCTGCCATTAGCCTCCTTGTACATATATGAAGTATTAGTGTTTTTAAAAAATAATGAACATAATTTTAAAAGGAACTCAGACATTTACAAAAACATGACAACGCGAAGCAGAGATAATAAAAGTGTACCATTGCACAATACAGTTGCCTTCGAATTAAGTCCTGAATATAAAGGAATCATGTTATATAACAAATTACCAAAAACTATTAAAACTGCAACCCGTATTCCTGAGTTCAAAGTTAAATTAAAACAATATCTAAGCGCTCATAACTTTTATAATATTCAGGAATATTTAGATTTTCAATCCTAAAAAAAGCTTACTTGCATTTAAATATTTACTTATATTTTATTTATTGATATTTTATTTATATTAGTTTTAGGATTATATCGTTGTATTGTATTGACAATGTCCATGTTCTGTATTAGAGCCATGACAATATACTATTATTATTATTATTATTATTATTATACTAAAAAGAAATTCAAACTTGTGTCTTTAATTATAGTATTTGGTTTAAGTACAAATTTATCTTCATTAGGTAGTCCCAAAACAATTATTTATGATTTTCAGGCTGTTCGATGTCATTTTCCTCTGTTTACTTTTATTATTCTTAAACTTATTATTCTTTGTATACATCTTATCATAAACAGTATCACTTTAGTTCAAATAGATTTGTTAAGAAATGTTTAATTTTTTTTTTACTTATGTGGAATTAGAAATTCTAAAAGTAATATCCATAATTCGTAATTTGCGTTTTCTCAATATCTTCCGATGCTAGCTCGTTGTATTTTTCTATCTGTAAAGGGTTTGAAAATTCGTATTTGGCCAATAAATATAGTAAAGAGTAACTGATCCTTTGGATCGTTTGGGTCAAAAATAGACACACGTAATAATAGTCGATGTGAGACGAATGAATAAAATAAATTTTACTTTTTAAAATTAACTTTAACGAAGAGATGCTTGTGATTATTTTATTTTTTATTTTGTATCGCTTAATAAGGAGTTTTTTTTTATTATTATAATTAATAATTATTATTTTTATTATAGATATATATTATTAAATGTTTAGTGGACGAATGAAGAAAGATAGTTACATTATCTCTGTAATAAATACATTTTTGAAAAAGAAGATTTTTTTTGAAGATTTTGACAATATACCTACCTACTATAAATATTGTTTGTTTATGTACCTTAACAAAAATACTCCAAACTGTGGTACTGGTAATGCTGTAAACTTCTCCTAAACCCCTCACCACAAACTGCACTAAACTGGACGTACGTTTCGATAGCAAAGCTATCATCATCAGCAGAAACACTGAACTAAAAAAGTTTTTTTAGTTACTCATTTTAATTGGCAATTAGGTTGTGGCATTTTAATTTACAGAGTTAGACAAATGTATAGATCCATTCGTATATTTTTAATATGACTGCTTTGAGTTTAATAAGATTTTTCATTTTTAATTAAATGCAAATCGGGGATTCGATTAGTATGTTTATATCCGAATCAAACTTCCGACTTAGCTTAACGTTCACCTCCTTACACTGTTGAAAATATTACGGTGTTGGCGTTAATTTCGCGCTAGTCAAATATTTTAGTGTTGATTTTTTTAAACTTTGCCAGACGAGTTGACTACGCGTATTTAATAGAACAGAAATTACTAGAATTTCGTGTGAATTCTTTGTTCAGATATGAGGATTGACTATTTTTCTAGACATTCAGAAGCATCAACCAATCAGAATTTTTCCCTCGGATAGAAATATAGAAACCCCACCTATTCTAATACAGTATTGCATTATACGCACCACCTGCATTGCACGTGTATCTGTTTTCGTGTTTGATTCTCCGTATTAACATATTCAAACAAACCACCAAATGTGACTGACTTGCAAAGTGTAACCTCGTGTTATTAAACGTTAATTCCAGTGGGCATAAAAAATTTCAACATCTTAAAGATGTATTGGGAACATCTATTTACGCAATTAGTTTAGACTTGAATCAAATAGCATAAACATTGACTTAAATTTTATAATGGTTTTCAAAAAATCATTTTAAAATTGGTTCGTTTAGTTGAAATCAAAACTTGTGAATGAGTGGTTTTGCATATTTATAATTGAGAAAACGTCTTAAAGAGAGAATATTATAGCACTAAGAAATAGGAGTTGCATATTAAAAAGACGTTGTGTTTAGAAAATGGTGTTAAAACACCCAATAGATCGCATTCATTTAGTTAAACAGCTAGTAAATTTGTCTAGTCTAGATCAAATAAAATGTGACTAGAAGTATTTTATAATTCTACGTCTCAGTTGGACCAAATAACCCCTTAACAATAGACAATACTTGACTATCTTTGCTCGTCAAATTTAAACTTCTATAGTTCTCTACAAAATAACACGAAAAGAGTGTGGACCTCTCCTGACTATTAAATTAGTCAAAAAAGTGTTAAAATTTTCAACAGTGTACAGTTTTAGATCAGCAATGAATTCACAATGCCGCTGCAATACAATGTTTATAACAAATGATAAAAAACTGATTTTTAAAGGCAAATGCCTGTAATTGCTTAGTAGAAGATAGTTTTTAATTTTGATCAGTTTTTTCTTTACAATAATTATTGATGTACTAATAATAATTATATATTTTTGTATACGCTTCGTTTTTGAATAAAGTGATGTCTGATTCTTGCATTTTAGATTTTATATCATGAACAACTTCATAAGGAATGACTTTTCTTCTATCTAACTAATAATAAAGAAAGTTTTCTGTTTGGTTTAGACCTAAGGATAGATACGTTGTGTATAGAATTTTAAGCACCTGTATTTTTCCTATGTATATAGGAACTTAGGGTAAAAAGATTCTGTAAAAACGACATAGGTTAATTTATCAAGTAAGTATTAGGCAGCAGTTTCCTCTCTACACGAGTCGAAATTTCAATCAGTCCAGTCTCTAAACTCGTCAAGCATTCAAGTGTCAGGGTACAGCGGTCGGCGTTTTGTCTGGAGGTTGCGGGGAATTGACCTGTTATCTTGGGTAGAAGCGGCGACTCAGAAAATTGGCTGCTTATTCCGGGCGCCGAGAGAGGAGAGGGCGCGTGAAGAGACGACGACGGTCGGACAACCGTGTTTTCTCGCTCCTCTCGGACTCTCGGCCCTGTTCCGGGCCGGAGCACATCACTTGTCCGGAGTCCTCTTCTGCAGATTGAATCCGACCACTTGAATGGCCCGGAGAAAGGTCTTAGAATGGACCCCGTCGTCCTCAAGCTCGAGTTGGATATGAAGAGTTGGGCTTGTGTGCGTGCTGCGATGTTTGTCGGTGTGTACGTGTTGGTTGCGAACGCGAGTTGTCATCCTCCTGGCCGTCTCTTCGGCACTCGAGTGCGCCAATATGACCGCGCAGTTCGGTGTCATAGCGGCGAATTTGTTAGAGCGAAATTATTGTCGTAATTGACACTATTATCGTGAAAATATAGAGAAATAATTCATATTATACTACTGATTGTAAAATAAAAAATACGTATTGCTGTGGTAGACACCTTGTTCTTCGCGAGTGTATTTTTAGTTGCATAGATTTTGTATTGTTTACTCCGGTATGCCACTTTTCAATGATCCGAGAGGATTTTCTCAAATTTAGATTTATTTTATTTAATAATTAAGTTAATGAGTTTATTGTTTGATTTATTTAATTTAATGTACAGTTTTTAAATTAATTCCATTCAATTATTTGTGCTCTTTTGAATGTTGGCGTATTGTTTGTACGTCTGCGTTGTTTTTGTTAGAAAAACGACTGTAAAATTTTGTCAGGCAGTTCCTTGGTCGACTATTACCGTGAGTACACGTATTTTTGGGTATCATTGTTTGCCATTTTGTATTTCATTTTGATATCGTAATTTAATTCGCATATATTGTCTTTTATTTCGTCCATCAAGGAATTCGCTTTATAATAATTGTTATTATATTGATGTGTGCACATTATAGATATAAGTTCATTTATTATATATGTGCAGGAAGATATGTTTTCAGTTTAATTTTTTCTCATTATATTTTAAAGTGTTTATTTTTTCGTTTTTAATTATCAATCACCTCGGTTGGGTGAATAGAAGCATTGTTCTTGCATTTAGTTTTCATTTTTGTATAATTTCGTGTGTTTGTCTACGAATTTATTTTTAGTTTGTTGAAACCACGTGGATTGAATTGGTAGAATTAGGATTATCTTCCTGAACAAATTAATCTTTTGCTTTGTATAGGAAACAGCATTGTCCGATTGTAATTTAGAATCAAGTGCAGTTTTTAAATTTAGGCCAGAACCCTCAGTTCACGGTTTTTTTTTCTGCACAAATTGTAATTAACCTTTTTTGTGTAATAAATTTTGATTGTTATTTATCTTCGTTGGGTTAAAAATTCTGTTCTTTTATTTTTTAATTAAACCTTTTCAATTTTTGGGGTAATTAAGAAAGTAAGATTTCATTCACTCACATTTTACTTTTCGTGTAGATTCAAGTCTTAATTCGCGAGGGTAACTCTGAGGTTATTGTTCTTTTGCGCCCTTTTAAATTTTTATCCGTTGAGCTAGCTAATTTAATTTTCTTTTCCCTTGTTAATTTCATTTTGCATTTTCAAGTCAATCAGTACACAGCAGTATATAGTGTCCTGATAAAGAAAACATTTACGGAAACTGTCCATTATATATTTATTTTAAATAATATTTTTAAAAAACGTTTTCCGACGAAATTGTATTAGTTTCTGTTATTTTTCCGAAATTATAAAATGAAAAATTAATAAGTTTATAAAATATGAAATTTAATTAATAGATGGATAGGTGGATAGGCAGAGAAGGTCCAGTAAGGTGGCCATCACGGTCTCCAGAATTAACAAAATTAGATATCTTTCTATGGGGATATGTGAAAAATTTAATTTACCAAGAACCACTAAGAACAAAAGCAAACATTATGAATCGAAAAAACTCCTTTAGAAAAAAAAAATATATCAGAAATAGTCTAAGAAATCCCTTGCAATGACTGTAATATGGCCTGCGTAGGTCCACAAATTACGCAGTTTACATTCACGCATAATATCACATAAGAGTGATTGTAAACATAAAAATAAAACACTTTCATTAGCACTAGCTCAGCGTGAATAAACAACCAAATATAATATTTTGAACAAAACTACAACAAACTTAATTCAAAATTCATTTTTTATTATAATTCCGGCAATTCTCTTAAATTTTAAATAATAAAAAAAATAATATTAATAATACAATATTGTTGGACACTTCACTTTAAAGAAAACTTCCGCTACATAAAATATTTACGATTTAAAGGACGACAAAAGAATAAAACTTGAATTTAACTAAACAGATTCAAGCTAAATTATGATACCTTTACAATACATAGAAAATTGTTTAGGTTTAAGTCAAATTTAGATTCAATATCATAACTTTGAGTGCACTGTTTATATTTAACAGAGGATAAAAAAACTGCAATAATCTTTACCTTATAGTTAATCTGTTACACTGTATTAATTCTAAGTATAGATACATATACCAATTTTTACATTAAATAATTCCCTGACAGCCAGAAATATTACATAGATATTTTTAAAAATATATTTTATAAACATTTTTCGTGAGAGGTTTTTAAATATATTTTTCATATTTTTTTCTAAATATAGATAAAATATTCAATTAAAATATTTATTCCATATTTTAAAATTAATGTAAGCGCTATATTTTTTCTAAAATATTTGTAAAATATTTATATGAAAATTGAGATTTTTTATGCAATCTATTTAATTTGTCAAAATGAACTAAAATTGTTCTTGGTTATTTAGAATGTATAACGTTGATAACGAAAAGTTGAAACATGCATAGAGTTATCTAAAAGGGAAGAACTTGTGTTTTCACACTCACCATACAAGTTAATAATCGATAATTCTGGCATCTTTTAAGGCATACTGAAGGTTATCAAGTTAATCACTATTTTTTAATTGAAGTGTTCTAAATAAAAAACAAACGTATTTATTATCATTTTATTTGAATAAGCCAATAAAAATGAAAGATACTCATTTTTAAGTCTAGCCTTGGCTGGTGCCAGGTTCAACCCTATGGCTTTTTTCATGTCTTCGGTCGTGGCGCTCTCATGGCGTTTCCTTGTGGCCTCTAAAACAATGCCAATTGTATTAGATCATACCATGAATAAAACATCGTACAACATTATCAACACCTACTAATACATTTGGAGCATTTACAATAATTGGAGTGTAGCTACATTCTAATACTTACGATACTTATTTTTACTTTATTTCATAATATTTGAAAACATTCTACGTACAAACAATAAAACAACACAACGTATTCTAACCTCTATTTGAGGTTATGACGCTTATCTACCGAGATGAATCTCTTAAGCAAATCAACTAGCGATTAATCTGGTAGATGCAGTACATATATGATGCATAAAATTCCTACAATCATATTATTAAACGATTTCTGTACATAGCGATATTGAGCACTCCAATTATCTTATAAATGCCATGACATGTTCAAAGTTTCGCTTACCTCGTAGTCACCACAAAAACTAAAACACACCCCGCAACAATTAATTACACAGTTAACCCTAATCTGCCCTAATCGTATACTATTATAAACTATACATAACATGTAACGGACAAACGAATGAAAACGTTGATGATACGCACGTGCGCGTATGCATTCTATGTACCTAATCCATAGACGCATAAACAATACTAAATCATATAACACCGGCACCGTAATGAATAGAGGTGTTGTGTTGACGTTCACAACTTACAAATAATATAATACAAAACGCAGGTATATTAATAGAAAAGTTACAGCGCTCAACTTAGATACTAATTAAATCATATTAGATATATATTATCTAATTTAATCTTTAAACTATCATTTTAAATAGGTACATACCTACTTAATATGTATGTATATTTTACCCGTTTTATATTATTCGTCCTACGCATCAAATGTACAAATGCAAAAATTCAATCTTTTTTTTTATATGAAATAAATATTTACAGAAATACAAAGCAAAATATTCTTGCAGAATTATGAAAAATATATTTAGAAAACATTTGCAATAAAATATTATTAATGCTACATAACATATATATTTTTTAAATGTTTTCCTAATATATTGTCTATAATATATTTTATGCATATTATATTAATATAACTAATATTCAAGAAAGATTTAATATTTTTTAAATATTTATAAAATATGAAATAAATATAGTTGGTTACTGGGGTTATTATAATTCCGGCAATTCTCTTAAATTTTAAATAATAAAAAAATATATAGTATTAAAACACAATATTGTTGGACACTTCACTTTAAAGAAAACTTCTGTTACATAAAATATTTACGATTTAAACGACGACAAAAGAATAAAACTTGAATTTAACTAAACAGATGTAAGCTAAATTATGATACCTTTACAATACATAGAAAATTCTTTAGGTTTAAGTCAAATTTTGAGTCAATATCATAACTTCGAGTGCACTATTTAAATTTGACAGAGGATAAAAAAAGTGCAATAATCTTTACCTTATAGTTAATTCTAAATATAGATACATATACCAATTTTTATATTAAATAATTAGTTCTGAAAAATTAATTTGATTTTTGCTTATTTTGATTTACAAGTAAATATTTTGAATATGTCGAAAATTTCCAGAAACTTCAATCCAAATGTCAATCATATTACACTAATTAGCCTTTGATCTAATATCACAATTTCTACAAACATTTAAAAGGAATTTCACATACATCCCACATCGACTGTATTTTCCAGTCTGTCGTGAAATTGACGATAATCACCTAGAACATCCTTTGAGACCGATGGATAACTTCCTAGCAGCTACAACAAACGTGAAACGCCATCGAGCAAAATTCCACGCGACGTCCTCTTTAAAAATAGCGAAACATTATCTCATTTGTCACCCAATCCATCCCCCGAAACGAGTCTCGCGGCATCGAATTGTTTTGATATAGCGGCGGAGAAGCGAGGAGGCGCTAATGCGCAATGTTATATTATTGACGGAGACAAGCAGGCAGACAAGACCAAGAGTTACATTGATGTCGAGACGTGATGCGTCGTCTCAGACGGGGCGTATCAGTTACAGGAGCGACGGTGAATTCAAAGGTGGCTGTCAAGTCACGTTAGCGATCTCAAATTCTAAACTGTGTGTGTATTATAACGACGTTAAGGATACGGCGGATGGCAGTTGCGACGACTGACTATACCGCGCCGTTGCCGCCCCGTCGCCGTTGTTGCTGTTATATACCACGAAAGATGATGCATTCAAATCTGTTGTCTCTTATATTTGACGAGGAACGTCTTTCTTGTCTTGTTATCCGGAGACATAATGGTTGTACGGCAGATATGCTATTATGTCTTGACTTGTACTACGTGTGTTTGTGTATTTGTATGTTATGTGGCAAAGCGTGCCATCGGTTGACACAATTTAACATCCTATAGAGTTAACGTAAACCGTTTTAGGTAGGACTCTGTTTCTTGTTGTTCAGATATTATCCACCTTGCTTTGCATAACCTAAAAATATTTTTGACTCTACAGAGTGTTTTAAAAATTGGAAAACGCACACTTACTCCATTATTTTAAACAGAACACCCCTTCTACGAAGAAAAATAACATCACTTTATACAAGTTACTATATATCTATCTATGTACAGGGTGGGCAAATTTCGATGTTTTTATAGGGTACAGACCAAACGGTAATACATATAAGAAAAGTAAGCAGAAGGTTACGATCTCTTTTTTTGAGTTTGGCTTAGTGATCCAAACAGATTGAAGCTAACTTGCTTAGTTCCCGATATACCAGGCGTTTTGCAAAATCAGCCATTTTCTTTCAATCGTTATAAGTCCGATACCATAACATATAGAGGAAATATATTCAGATATATTTTATGTTGTTTTTTATGAGGAATACACTGGCATGCTTGCTTCTTTTTGAAATTTATTATTATACGAATTATTTGCAAAAGTTATTTTTTTTTAAATGGAACACCCTGTATATCTTTAGGTAATTGAGTTGCATTTTTTCCCGTCATATATCCATATATATAGTTTAATATATATCTAACTTTCTAATACGTCACAATTAAAAAAAATCAATTTTCGTCACCAAAAGTATCTCACACCGAGCGAAGTAGGCAAGTGTCATTAATCATTGACATTAATTATTTAATGCAAGCATAGTCTATATCTATAATACCTACAAACACATTATAAACTATGAGAATTATGATATGGAATACTTTATTCATTTAAACAATAGCACATGAACGAAGAGCGAGCAAATGTATACAATAAAACGCAAAACCAATTAAAGTTTTAAAACAAATACTCAAATTGGTCTCCATTACTGGCCACACATAGATTGCATCTTTTGGAAACACTTTGAATTACGTTAAAAATATTAATATTAGGTATGCCATTAATTATCTCAATGAAATTATCATCATAATGAAGTCATCCACATCATTACTAATCTTTTTATATAATTTACCCTTAATGTGTCCCCAAAGAAAAAAATCTAGCGGCGTTAAGTCTAGTGAGCGAGGTGGCCACCGCACGGGTCCGTTAGTGCCTATCCAATTATTACCAAAATTTGCATTTAATAATTCTGTTACCGTCCTAGTGTTGTGAGGTGGTGCACCATCGTGCTGAAAGAATGTACGCCCAACTTCATTTAATGGTAAATTGTCCAAATGCTGTTCAATTACGTGCTCGTTTATAATTTGGCGATAAGGTATACCATCTAGATTAATATTATATATGACGTACCTAGTCTAGAATACCATATAATGTCAAGGCACACCAAACATTAAATCCAAATCGTCCCTGTTGTCTTACGTTAAGGACATGATGTGGGTTTTCATCAGACTACCAGTGTTCGTTGTGTCGATTAAATATTCCGGCACTACTAATATGGGCTTCAACTGTCCATATAATTTTTTCATAGAAGCGTGGATTTTCTTGCAGTTTCGTTATATACCAATTACAAAACTGTATGCGACGCTCTTGATCAGTTGGTTGCAAATGTTGTTGTTTTCTGAATATATATGGTCGAAATTTATGCCTCTTTAAAATGTTTAAAGCTCTCCGTCGAGAAATTCCACTCTCAGCTTCAATTTGTCGGCTCGAAACAGAAGGATTGGCAACTACAGCGCTAATAACACTAACAGTAGTGTTCTCCGAGTCTTCAATGTTATATTTTTTTGGTCTTTGTCGTTTGAACGAAACAAAATTAATAATATTCTCTTTTAGTCTTGCAAAAATATTTTTATGCGGCTGCCTTCTCTCTGGAAAACGGTTAAAGTATGTTTCAGCTGCCGCATCAGCATTATAATTATGCTGAATAAAGCACCCTAGCATATCATATTTTTCGTAATTTTCATACGCCATCTCAAGTGAATGTTTAGGATAGTGACTGAAGACTGAAGTGCAACGAAGGTATTAAATAAAATTAACGTCAATGTTTAATGACACACGCCTACTACGCTCGGTGTAAGATACTTTTGGTGACGAAAATTGATTTTTTTTAAATTGTGACGTATTAGAAGTTAGATATATATTAAACTATATATAGATATATGACGGGAAAAAATGCAACTCAATTACCTAAAGATATACAGGGTGTTCAATTTAACAAAAAAATTACTTTTGCAAATAATTCGTATAATAACAAATTTCAAAAAGAAGCAAGCATGCCAGTGTATTCCTCATAAAAAACAACATAAAATATATCTGAACATATTTCCTCTATATATTATGGTATCGGATTTATAACGATTGAAAGAAAATGGCTGATTTTGCAAAACGCCTGGTATATCGAGAACTAAACAAGTTAGCTTCAATCTGTTTGGATCACCAAGCCAAACTCAAAAAAAGAGATCGTAACCGTCTGCTTATTTTTCTTATATCTATTTCCGTTTGATCTGTACCCTACAAAAACATCGAAATTTGCCCACCCTGTACTGTAACAACGGTGTTATTTATGCTTTTGTAAAAAAGGCCCTGCTGAAAGCTTTCTGTTAAGGCGGTGTAGTTTGTGTATGCATTAGTTTTAGATATTCATATTTTAAATATGTTTACTATGAATGCGAACGAAAAAAAGACGCCTAGATCAATCAAGCAATCCGATAATTAGATTTAATTTAACCTAGAGCGAGAAAGATAAAGGACGATGAGGACAGCAAACATATAATTATTTTAATACTCTCGATACGTGGCCTATACTACCTTTACCGACTGGTATTAAATGGAATAATTTCTTGAATGATTAAGTACACTTCATCAATATTAATTCCCCCGACATCATTGACTGATGATGCATTTAATATTTACCGGTTTATTAAATTAATTAAATTCATTAGGCACATTCGAGCGGACCGCTTATATTAGGTAGGTTACCGGCACCCGCTTATCTGAATTCTGTTTATTTTTTGTTTTCATTTTCGAGTGACTTCGACATTAAAATACTGACGTTAAAAATTCGGCCAATAATTTGTTTTTTTTACCCGGAGTAGATGCCTACAGTTGCTCAAACAATAAAAGCGTTAAAAGGTGATGATTTATGTGAGGTATTTCGTGTTTAGCGATTACGTCAGAGGTACCGACGTGAAAGGTTTGTTATTATTAAATTTCAATGTTTTTTCTCTACTCAAACTGAACAATCTTCGTTTTGTCTATATTCAGTTATTTTCCTTAAACCATCCATCAAAAACCTTTAATGTATTATCTATTTCATTTTCCTGGCGACCTTTTTTTGTTCTAATTATAACTGACATATCACTACATATAACGCCATTCTGTAGGTTATTACTCTTGGAAGATCATTCACGTATATTAAGAAAAAGAAGGTTGCCGAGTACTGATCCTGGAGTACACCTCGCTTGATTGTGAGCCACTGTTCTTCTATTATCCTCAGACATAATGCTATGATTCCCAAATAATATGATCGTATTTCAATTTCTTATGTTTTAAGCGTAACATCATCAACATCTTCATATTATAATTATCAAACTAATAATAACTAATAAGTACTTTTTCGATTGTCGATTCGGGGTGCCACAGGTGTCGATGCTTGGTCCACTTCTTTGAAATGAATTGTATGATGGTGTGTTGGATTTACAGCTTACAGTTGATATTACCACCGTTGCCTTCATTGATGGCCTGCCACTTATAGTTGGAGACAGAAACGAAGAAGTCCTCATAAGATATGGGAATACATGTCTTCACCAATTAAATGTTTAGATGAAGAAGCACAAATTAATGCTGGTTCCTGGTATAATAGAGGCCGTGATTCTTAAAGGCGCAAGCAACAGGGATCATGTCACCATCAGTTTGGATGGTGCAACCATAGTTATAGAAAGGTCTACTAGATTAGGTATCATCATGGACGAGAAGAGAATCTTTGGGCAACATATTCGCGAGGTAACTGTAGCAGATTATTACCTAATGTAGAAAAAATGAGATCTAGTAGGAGAACTGTATTCTGTGGGACGTTGCATAATATTTTATTGTATGGATGCTCTTAAGCAGAGCACAGAGGAATATGCTGTTGCGGATGATATTGACTGGTATTGTCTCTGTGGATTTTTTAGTCGCATGAAAGGGCTGGCAAGTACTATGGAGAAGGAAACGAAAAAACACAACAATCGGTGGCGAGAGAAGTTATTTGAAAGATCTGGCAGCAGTGGAATAAGGAAGAAAATAACACATATTGGACGACAATTAGAAATACAAAGATTTAGATTGAGTGTAAACACACTGCTTACGGCTTCTTCAGATGCTATGCAAAGCGTTTTGCGAGGGATGATAGATGCGTGCATATATTGTGCAGAATCGTTGGGCATACCATCTTTAATGCACTCGCTGGAACGATTTGAGACATATATGGTACAGCAACAGATAGGTACACTAACCCTTGACAATATTGTCCTTATTATTATGATCTCGTGCGAAGAAAGTTGACAAATACTGGTCAGGGTCTCATAAATAAATCATGAGTAGGAAAGAAATAGAAGAGCGTGCTAAACAAAAAATGATCTTACTTAAAATGATGAAAGCATCTATTATCCTTATTATTTAGAGGAGATCAGTGGGTTTTTACTGGATATAAAAATTTGGTGAGTCCCACAGTACCGAACCATCTATCCAGATGCTTAAAGCATTTTCCTTGGCAAAAACACGTACATTATTGCATAATTTTAAATTAGTATTAACTAATGGTTAAATTAGTTTAGACATTGGTTACCGGAAAAATTTATAACATAGCTATAAATATAAAGTTGACATTGAAGATTTGTGACCAGACAACAAACTAAATGAAATTTACAGGAATCAGACCGCAGCGACTATCTCAGTAAAACGTTCTCTGCTTAGAGTTCCTAGGAAAATAGATCGACACTACAGATAAACTAGTCAGTCAGCGTGTTGGGATACAATCGCCGATAAGATTGATTAGGTAAATTAAACCGGACCGAACTCTCGCATAATTTAAACCCGGCAAGTCATCGCAGTATTCGGACTACACAGAATAATAGCCGCAACAATAATAATAATACTAAATAGTAAAAGAATACCGTATCGCACAGATGTTCCGCGCTGTCTCCACTATAGCACACGATCTTTCCGCTCGAAGATCTGTATCCCATTTGTCCGCGGAACAATAAACAATAAGTTCGTGTCTCTTTCTCTGTCCGTTTGTGAAGGTGCCCTCTGTATAAATTGTAATAAAGAGATGACTGAGGAGTGACGACTGTCATCCTGATCGCCGAGTGACGAGCGTAATCCATTCAACGGAAAAGGATGCATCGGGCGATGGTGATGGTGACGCACGAGCGATCTCCTGATTGGCACATCAAAGTACGTTCGGATGGAGTTTGACCGCGGGATCTCCATTAAGCGAAGTCCTTAATTAGAAGAAGCGAAGAGTGAGATTTGAATTTTTCTTATCACCTTGGTCGCTATGATTTGCGATAGTCTGGTTTTACAATTAGTTTTTATAAAGTTCATCGCTGGAGGCAAAAAAGGGGAAAATTAAATGAACCATAAAACAACAATATGAAGACTCTTTTCAGTCTTAATTGGATACGAGGAAATTTGTTCTAAAATTAAAGTCGTGGTATTTCTTACATACTGTTAATATTGGACTTTCTTTATCCTCTGGACTACACACAGAAAAAAGTTTTCTGTTGTCAAGTATATCTGTGTTCTTACACATTTTTACTAAATATAAGATAGTATTTTCTTAATTTTAGAGAATTTACTAGATCCGAGTTAATAGGTGTCCTTAAATATAATAAATTATTTTCTTGAAATTTTACTAATATCAAAACAAAATTTACTTGTGGCAAATGTTATCTCTCTTAAAACAAGTACATATAATTTTTATAAGGAATAATTCACTCTCTTACGATTTTTCTGATATTGAGTGATATTTCCTTGACGCAAGTAACATAAGTTTTTTGTATTCAGAATAGAAAAAAAAGTTGGAATGTGGAGTAGAGGGGTTGATATACGCTGAAACATGGTTTTATCCAGTATGATCGAGTTTGCATTTCGGTATTAGATATTTCGCAGTATTTCGATATTTGCCCTGTGCGTTACCTAAATCTGTTTGTCACCTGTTTACAGTGGTTTGAATAACTGTAAGTATTGTTATAATATAATGCGTATATATACTAGTAAATAAAAAAAAATATACATGTATAGTTGCGGATATTTTTCAATTCAACAATTTTATATTCGGCTTCAATATAAAGGCCATTTTGAGTGGTGTAGCATTGGTCGCGGAGATAGAATACCGCAATCAAAAAAAGGTCTAGTAATTGATTTTCATTAGCATGCAATATGTAATATTAGTTTGTATCTATTAGAAGAAGAGTTTGCTTCGTTTTGTATGTTAACATAACCTAAGAATTATTCTTTAAAAAAAAACACTGTAAATGTAGTATCTAAATAAATACTTTTTAGTTGTAAAGTTATTCGATTTGTATTTTTTTCCTTACCTATGATTTAACAATTCACAAAATAAAATTTAAATAAACTAATTTTACTAATATGTTAACTATGTATACTTGTAATTTATTTCGAGTTTTCACCTTAAAGTATGTGGTGTTACATGGTAGCAATACAAATTCTATATAAGAAACAACGTATATTATAACTAAGATACAAATATGTACATTTGTATTGGTCTTACTGTTTGCAAACAAATTGAGTACATTTGTCATCTGCGCTGACTTTTCAGAATAACCAAGAATTCAGTTATTTTTGACGAAACTTTATCATCAGTTTTTTGCAACCAACAGTACTGAATAAGCGCCCATTGTACCAGCATACATAGCTCGGCGCAAGGCTATTGGTTTTGTGATGGGGCGCACCATGCCGTGCTGCGACGAGCTAATGTGCGATAACCTTAAGAATAAAAACACCATTTTTGTTTCTTGATTTAAAGAAAGGAATCCTTAAGTTCAAGTAAGTACGTTTTCATATTTAAATAAATAACGTTTGATTTAAAGCTATTGATGTTACACTAGAAAACGACAAACTAATATTAACCTCGCTTTGCATTTATTTTAAGGAGAGGCCTGCTTTATATCAAATTTATTTTTTCTCAATTCAAAGTTCTCATAAGTTCGAATTAAATACATAATATTCTTGAAACTAGTTTTTTTTTTTTATTTGTTTCAAGTAACCAGCTTTTCTTTCTCTAAGGACATTAAATTTCTTCAAACAAGGAATTAATTTCTTGGGATATTGAGAAAATAACTTTCTTCGTCCAAGAAATTATTCATTTGCTTATATATAAGAACGAGAGGTACTTCAGTTGAGAAATTCTCACTTGATTCTAGAAATTACTTCTCTGTGTGTACATTTATTGAAAAGTAACCATTATAAATCTCTAACTTTTTTCAATAGATTGCAATTCTTTGTTAAATCTCCCCTTGTTAATTATATGCATGTAATTAAAATATTTTTGAGTTATGCTTGTAATGTATATTTTATAAAACTTTTGTAAGTTTTCTTTCCAGAATGAAAAATAGATCCGTTATCAAAAATCCAATCTTCCCTGGGAACCTGCATATAGTACTTGATAATCATTAATTTTATTTCATAAAATATGCGTTTTGCACTTTGTTCTTTGGCGAGATATTTTAATTGCTGTTGACGTTCCGAAGGAGAAAGTAGAAACTATGTAAATATACCATATCCGAATACATTTAAATTAACTTGGTAACGATTTCCGGTACAACTTAGTTTTATCAGATTGCCCATATAGCTGTCGATAGTTAATCGACGCGTTACAAAAATTACTTTAAAATCGTTTAAAAGCCTAATGAATCGTTAGTAGCCTAACGAGCGCGTTATAAACAAATATTTCGTGTTCTAGTTTATCGTACATACATCACCTAGTTACATAAAACTCGAATCGCCTTATAATTATACCGGATTTATGCGCAGGATAGACGCGGATGTAACCTCACTTTCTTGACACCGAAAAAAATTCTTCTACGCGCTCACGTATAATGTGTGAACCGGAATTTATGGCACGTAATAAAATGTAAATTAAACCTAACAGTAGCGAAATAGCACGACAATAAATTTTAACCCGTTCCATTGCGCAACCGACGGATGATGCATCTTGTATTTTATTCTTCGTCCATCTTTTCGATGCGTTTGTCTGGGTTCATGTGAATAAGAGACGAGTGTAGGTATGTACATACAATGAATGCGGTTTGTATGCGTTAACCAGGTGTAAAGTACACGAACAACGCAAGAAAAGCAACAATAGGACGAAGCCCTATAAATCAATCCGTAATAATAAGCGACTGCAGTTTCTTCTGCACGCAGCGCAGATATATAAGAGAGGATCTGCAGGTAGGGAGAGGTCAACCGTGAACCGATGCTAATTACTAGTCGGGGATAAATATTCAAACATGCCCGGACTAGTTTTAATTAATGCTTTGCCGCCATCAATCATGCGAGTGTCATGTCAGACGTCTTCTCGAAGAGATAAAAGCAAATTCAGAGCCGCAGTAAATACGTTTCGAGTCGTTGCATGTAACTGGTTGGGATGGCTCTTTCATCAATCAAGGATCATTGTCGGTTTTTATTTATGTTTGCACTCGTACGTATTTAAATAAATACTATACTTTGTAGTCTGCAAAGTAGGTATAATCTTCCACGGTGAATGATGAGGGAATGACTTCGGGTGTACTTGCACTGTAACTACTCTTAATATCTTTTCCTGTATACGGATAGCATTTACATACATGTTCTTCTCTACATAGTTTTCGGTACATGCTTGAATACATACAAAAAGTGATTAAGTGTCTACTTTGTTAGTTTCTTGATGACTATGTCAAATCGTTACTATATCTGTTCAGTACTAAGAGTTATATTTTATATTATTATGTGACCTTTTTTCTACGTAAAGATTCTTAATCCCCCTATTATGAAATATAGATACACCGAAAAACAAAATGTTTGTATACCGAATAAAGTTGTGCTACAATCTTTTGACATTGTTCGATTATCGGCTCACATTAACTATAATCAAACATTCACAAGAATACGATAAAATGGCTGCTGCTTTTTTGCGATTCAACAGTATGTATCATAAGTCATCGAGAGGTGAATGACGAAGAAATTCCGAAATCAAAGGGAGACAGCTATATCGGATATGCTACTACGTTCTGGCTGCATTATGCGCATGCGCGAACCTTAAATAATCATGCATCTTTCTCGCACATATTGTTCAGTTGTTTACATTTCACATATGTTTTTCGTTCAGAACTGTGCGTGATGCTTGATCATTGTGTTTATTGGTGATATTGTGGTTATATCCTTTGCTTTTAATTATTTTATATTATTCTAACTGTGTAATAAATTAGAATTTGATAGTTTGTGGTATTTTTTGGAATATAAAGATGGTAAGATATTGCTATTTGTGTGGCCATCAACAAACAAAGGAAAACGTAAAGGCTTCTATGCATAGGTAAAGCAAATAGTTATAAAATGAATATATTGTAGTAACCATAAATTTACATTTTCTTCAGATTTCCTAAAGACGACAACAGACGATCTGCCTGGAAAAATGTTTGTGGATTGTCAAATGAAGATGATGTAACAACTTTATTGATTTGTTCGGCTCATTTTCTTCCGGAGGATTTTATAGAACCCAATGCAAAAATACTTGGGCGAAACAGTCTCTATCTAAAATCCACAGCCATAGCATCAATTCCTACAGTAACAGATAAAAGTACATCTACATCGAGAACTGATGTACATATAGTTAAGGAAACAGGTAAAATATTCTTTTTAATATATCCATTCTATTTCGATATATTGAATGTATATTTTTCTTTGTAGTGGCTATCAATCGTGACGAGATTTTAGTAATAGATGATAGAAGTACCCAGTTTCCTACTGTAGAAACAATGGATATGTATTATGCAGGTAATACTGGATTTCTTGAAACTTGAAACATACAACCGACTACCACAAGTCGTACACTACTTCATATGAACCTGCATGAATATGCCGCCGCCTTTCTCTCATCATCTCGTGATAGCAAAAGATAGTGATGGTTACACGGATATTCACACCTTGGGAAGATATAGAATAGAATTTTCTTAGTTTTAATACCCCTGAACTGAATTTACATATTTTGAGTCAAGGTATTTTTAATAATCATTGCATGCAATTATGTAAATTAATTATTGAATGCTACATATCTATTCGATTGTATTATGAGGGAAAAATATCATCAAAGGATGAGAACATACATCAGAAATATAACAAATTGGTTCTTTTCCAAAATCAATAAATGTAAAAGTGTTTTTTTTTTCAGTGTAATACCTATTGTGTTTTGTAAACAATGTAAATTGATTGAATTTGTTATGGTATAGTTTGAAATAAATATTCTCATATGAACATCAATGTATTATTATTTACCAGTATTTATTACGAATTCATCTATCCACTTTTGTATATTTACAGAATTAGTACATCTCTTAACGTTATTTATAGAGGCATAAAGGTCTAAATTTCGTTGCATATATCACTATAAAAAAAGGTCACTCTCTTAACAAATGAGGAAAAATTTGTACTCTTCTTCCAACGAATGATCATTCCATTATTACAATCATTTGATTATTGAAATCATTCGATTATGCCCATCACTACCAAATTGCTTCGTTCGCACATACGCAAAACAATTGTAGAACCATGTCAGACAAAGAAACTCATTTTCCATCTCCCTTCGTCGGCGAAAATTTTTATCATTGGTTTTATACGAGACACGCAATATAGTAGTATTATATATATGGGATTCTATATCGTTCCTTCTAATTTTGTCCAATTTTTGTTTCTTTAACATTTTGCAGGTGCAGCAGCTCTCGAACGCAGAAGTACCAAGAAATAACTACGTAAACTAGGCGGCAAGATCGATTAGTGCGTGCGTTTGCTCGAGCTATCTCGTTTACGAACACTATAGAAAGAATTTGAATGAGAGGCAACTAGAAATACCAGAATCCACCAGTCGGATAGCACAGCTGGTAATGCGGATAAAGGTTTAATTAGGCATATAAATGGACCGTAACAATTTAATTAGAATTAAATGAGATGGACGAACTTAAACTCACGCATCGCGGTTCACTAAACGTGCATCTATTAAAATTATAGCTTAAAGTAAATCGTAATATATAAATAATAACTCACTGCCATTATAGAGGCGAACGAAAACAAACAAAACGAATAATCGTCCGCGCGTATCTTTAACCAGCACCGGGGACGTAAGACGTAATTTAATGCGCACAATGCAATAAATTACGGAATTCTTAAGGCGGCAGTCCATCACCATAAATACATACCGTAGATCCGTCCTATCTCTCGGTCGTCCGAAGGTAGCAATTAAAACGGCGATTAAGAAAAATACTCGAGACGATGCATCACATATCAAACCAGCTGCGATATAAATCAAGTTTCCCCGCAGACGTTTTATTTTTATTTATTGCTTTTTATAGTTTTCTGGTTAATTTAAAATGAGCATTAACCGGTCGGTCGGGGAAGATTATTCATTAACATTTTAAGTTCGTCCAGGTGGTAGAATAGCTCGGACATCTATGTGAGACGGCTGTGTGCTTACCTGTAAGTAAAATAAAGAGTCTGGAGCTGTTAAGTTGTTGATTGAATTATGTTTTTTTTTACCGCATTAACACATTTTTGTTGCTAATTTTATTTTTTATTTTATGTAAAAGTTGTTGTATAGATGTATATGCAGCTATAATTAGAGTGGTCAGATGTGCCTGCTTACACGGGCCGCACTCGCCTTGCGCTGTGCAGAACGTTTAGTCATAGTATATCTTCAAAACAATAAAAATCACTCCGATTCTGTGTCTAGTATCTAGTATCAGTGTTAGTCGAGTCTTGCTGCGAGATAGTACAATTCTCCGTTAACGTTTTACGTATTGCAAATATAATACAATATTGCCCATAGAAAATCCATTATTGTGCTAGCGCACAAATCGAACTACACACTGATGGTGTATCTTCCTATAAAGATTATTATAATTATGCGTGTGTTACATCCGTAGATGTTGAACGGTCTTTTTCAAAATATAAGCATGGTTTATCTTCGCGACGAAAGCCGTTTAGTGAGAAAACCTTGACATACTTAATGCTACAAACTTTTCAGCAATTCTATACCATTTCTGCTACTTAAATAAGGCAAGAGACTTATATATAATATTTATAGTTAAATAAATAAATAATGTCTTCTTTCCGGGCACTGTATTGTGTACTTTTTAATTAATTTTAACGTTAATGCAATTAATTGAAATTTAGTACTGATCTGGCGTGCAGAGAAAAATTGGCGACTCTAGCTACAACTTAAGACTACTTCACATGTACTAAAACAATACTACTCTATAATGAAAACGATTTGTTGACCAATTTGATGGAGATTTGTTATAGCATCAGAAAGTTTCTGATAGGTTTCAAATTTTGATGTTATCGATTATTTGTTAAGTATGTATGCTTTAGAAAGAAAATTACTCCAACAGTCCTGTGTATATGCCTCTCAACAGCAAATCCAATATTATGTCGCTCTCCACGTAGTCGTCGTATACCTTTCTATGGTCATCGTGCATACCTAGGCAGAATCGCGATTCATCGTTGAAGACGGCACTATACCTTTCTGCCTCCTAATGGTGCCGTTCTCTGCACCAGTTCAAACGTTCTCGATAGCGATCCGCAGCCAAAAAAGCACTAATCGTGGACGGTATGAAAAAAGTCCAAAAGTTCGAACGTAGCGATATAGTATACACATAGTAACAGGTTTATCTTCTTCTCCAAACCATTGGTCTGCGATTTGACGCGTAATAGTAAAACAATGTGTGAAGATAGACGCTTCAGACAACTAGATCTACCAGTCTCGATTGTCTGAAGCGTATATCTTCACACTTTGTGGTACGCCTCGGCTGACTTCTTTGTATTCCTCTAACTTCTTCTGTCCACAGAGGACACACACGCATTATTGTTATTGCAGTACAATTAGGACGATCAATTTCGCAATAGGACAAACCAACATCTCGATAGACAACAATTCTACTCCTGTCAAAGTCACTAACACGTTGATCTTTTTGACATCTTCGAATTCTAGGTATTTTGTTACGTTTATGCCCGATAACATAAGGCTTGTGTAACCAAGTGATTAGTTAATCATTTGTTAGCACTAACAAATTGTTAAGTAAAAATCGAGTAACGTAAACTTAACCATTTGTTAAATGTCGAGTAATTAGTTGACAACCGATTAATGACTGTTGTAAACTAGTTAACTGTAAGTTTACTAAAATTGATAGTTGATTTTCGTTCCGATAGAAAGCCAACTTGAAACATTAAGTTTGTTCGCGTCGCATGAACTATTTGCACTTTTATGTACTTTTTAGAACTTTTGTGTGTAAAAGTGTATAATAGTGCAAATAGTTCATGCGACGCGAACCAACTTTTTGACATTTTCACCTGGAAATTCAGCAAGTTTTTTATAACGATTACAACCATAATAGATATATTGAATGATGAATCACCGTCCTCCAATGAGGAACTATTTGATATACTAGAGAATATATGTGCGAGACGACATAGACCACGACTGTTCAGAGAAGAATCATAGAATCATAAGAAAAAGGCAATAAAACAATTATTCAATCTTGTTGGTTGTTCTTTCTCCATAAAGTTGTATAATGTAAATAACTACTCTATCATCCTCAACCCAGTAGTATTGCGAGAATCAAATTCATATGTAATTCTTGTCCATTTTTTGTTTAATAGATACTCCGGCCTTTTTTTTTATTTTCAACTACTCCTTTATAATTTTCAATGATCGCTAACAATGTGTATTTCTCTTGTTCCGTATAATTTCTGGCCCTTCTCACGGCATCCTGCATTTTCCTACTCATTATGATGCATAATCTCAAATTTAGTGATAATATTGTCAGAAATCAAACGTTGAAATCACATCTACTAGCCTCCAAAATTTATGCAAATGTACGTTAATAATCCAGCTAAACGTTTTGTAAACTTACTGCGCTAGCTTATTGCAAATTAATTGAACAATGATCAAATTGAATCAAAAATGAAAATTCTGTCAAAATGTCAAATAGATTTCCCACCTAAGTATCAAATGTTCCGCCATCTATTGATGCAATCATGCACGGCAACTTTCGTTGGATATTCGGCAAATTTCGTGCTTTGGTAAATCTTAACAAATGAGTAACTACCGGAATAGTGGTATAGTTAAGTTAACAACTGATTTAACAAATGATTATCTCCTAACAAACCTTTATGTTACTGATTTTTGATGTTATCCATTGATTAACTTTGACAAATTGGTAACTATTGTTTATGTTATCGGGCATTAATGAATGGAATAACTAAACATTTCTATACTAGTCAGATCTTATAAACAGGTTTCTTCTAAATAGAGAAACTATACAATACAACAATAATAAAAAGTTATCTATAAGTAAAAAGTCTGGGTTTAGACGCTTTGATCATTAACTATAGCCGTCTAAATTGTAGATTTAAAACGAAACCTGTATATTAACCTGACGCCGGTGATGACAGCCTCTAATTATCACAATATTTCCTAAAATTTGAAGCAACCGAAGCGGTTTCGGTACAGTAATCTTAATTAGTTCTACATATTTAATGACATCCGGCTAAAGAATCGTACGGCTGTCTAGATAATATTTGAAATCTGCCGAAATCGAACTTTATTAGCGACTTCAAAATGTTCACTCGACGATCTGGCATTAATTCAATACCATGGGCGATGGGTACCTACGTACTTCACGTACGTACCACGTCGAAGTATTAAATGAGAGAACAAAGAAGAGGAGGAGAAACAGAAAACGCGCGGACCCATTCGTTGCTGCATATGCGATATTTATTGATCAACGGGCAAGTTAGACACCCATTGATAGATTGCTTAATTACCGGCCGCAACTTGTGCACATACACAGCTAAGCGCTATATATTATAAACAAAGAGAAAATAATCGCCGGATAATTGGACAACTCATATCTGGCGGAGGGAGACTATCTTCACGTATATGCACGGCGCATTATAATATATAGTCTTCGTAGAATTAATTTGCCCCGAACGTCAGTGCATGTAATATTTGCATCTCAATTTATCGTCGTGAATTCGCCACGAATCGTATAGAGATATACTATGTGTGAGGTAGATATGGTTCTAGTGTGATGGAATTTTATTCTGGAAAAGACACGAATACATACCAATCTACATACTAACAAGGAAAGGCACCCAAGTGTATTCTCCGATTTTGATAAAATTTGGTAGGAATGTAGAACATCGAAAAATATTTGACACGTATTTTTTTAGCGTCCTGTTTTTGGTTCTAGGGAGTGTAATGGAGTCTCAAAGTTTCCCCCAAAAACACGTTTTCTATGCAATATTTTAGAAACGAGAAGAGATCATTAATTCATTGATCAACATAAATTCGTTGTTGGTGTAGCATACAGACCGCTGTCAGTAGATTATAAATATTTTTTTAATAAACTTGAAGGCTCTTTAGATATAGCATTTTCTATTACAGACGAAGTGTTCTGCTGTGGGGATTTTAACGTTGATTTATTAAAATTGCATGACGTGTCTACTTTATTTTTTCTAATTTAATGGAATCTTTAAATCTCAAACAGATTGTTGACCAGCCAACACGATCAGCTAAATCTTCTGCTTCTCTTTTGGATGTCATTCTTTGTACTGATGTTGTTGAAATTTTAATTCCGGAATTATATCTTGTAATTTTTCTGATTACGATGCAGTATTTTGCGATACTTTTCGTTCTGTTCCTAAGATAGAACCTATATTTCATTCATATAGGGAGTTTAAAAGAATTGATTTTGTCAAATTTGAATACGACTTACATTTAATTCCTTTTCATTTTATGTTTCCTATGGATGATGTTAATGATAAGGTTGATTTTCTTAATTAATATATACTAGATTTGTTTGATAGGCACTTACCAATCGTAACTAAACGTTTTACAAAGAAGCGTATTCCTTGGCTAACTGATAATTTAAAGTTATTGTTTCAATTGAGAGATAAAGCCAAATCTAAATTTCGTAAATCGCCTACACCTGCTCACTGGGACTATTACAAAACTCTGCGTAATTTAGCAACATCTTCATTCAAGCATGAAAAACAGGCTTACTTTTAATATATTTCAGAAAACAAATCTACCAAATTTTTATGGAAACAATTCTCAAACTTAAACTTAAATAATCAACGCGACAGTGCTATACCCGACTGTTTTTCGGATGTTAATATGCTTAATGATTACTTTATTAATAGAATTCCCAGTATTAATAATCATAGTATCATATTTGAAAATAATAATAATAATCCTTTTGCGTTTTCTTTCGTTGATCCAGTATTAATTGCTAGTATTGTTCAAGGTATTGATTCAACAGCTACTGGTGTTGATCAAATCAATATATCAACGATTAAATTGTGTTGTCCGTATATCATATCTTACATAACTCACATATTATTGTTGTATAGAAAGTCAACTGTGCCCATTTTGTGGAAACATGCTTTGGTTAAACCTTTCCAAAAAAAAAATCCTTGTAATTTAAATGATTTAAGACCCATTAGCATTTTGCCAACGATCTCTAAAATTTTTGAAAAAGTTGTATAGGATGCGATTATAATATATGGAGTTAGAATATGGATGGTTAGAAAGTTTCAACATATATCCCATAAGTTGAAAGATGTTGGCTGATTAAATATGAGGAATAGACGCGAACTGAAAATGTTAATGTTATTTCATAAAATCGTCTTGTATAAGTCGCCGCCATATGTGTATTTAAAAATTAGATTTAGGACCGACATTCACGCCATTACCACGAGATTTAGGGGCTTGATATCCCCTCCTACCTTCAGGACATCTCTGTTTAAGCGTTCTTACTCCTACAATATTTATAGTAAATACAACTCTATTGTTAAAGACCTTAAACTATTAAATGTATCTGCCTTTAGATCTCGTGTGCGGAAGGCCCTATTTCAAGATCAGTGTGGTGTGTCCATCTAATTATTTTTTAGGCAAAAATTGTAAGAATGTGTTGAATAACTGTTAAGTTTTTTTTTCAAGTGCTGAGCGTACGAACATATTTGTTGTATATGATTTTTCTTTTTTTTATTAGGTATTAGGCATTGATAAACATATTTTATGAATATATTAGCAGGGCTAGTAGCAGATAACTCTGAGTCTCGCCCTGAAATTTACCTTAATTGCTTATTTTTTCTTTTTGTCATTGTAAAACAACCGTTTAGTGGTAATAAAAGCATATATTATTATATATTATTATTATTATTATTATGGCACCAAAATAAAATTCCAAATGAGTGAAACACAAGTATAATAACACCCATATATAAAAAAGGAGACAAAGAGAAATGCGAAAACTATAGAGCTATAACTAAATATAGCATATAAAATATTGGCAAATCTAATAAATAAAAGACTGAAATTATATGCAGAAAATGTGTTGGGAGATTACCAAAATGGTTTCAGACCAGGGCGGTCGACTATTAATGCAATACACGTACTAGATCAAATAATCGAGAAAGCACGGGAATACAACAAGGAAACCCACATAATCTTCATAGATTTTAAAAGCGCGTTTGACACTATAAAACGAGATAAAATAATGGAAGAACGAGAAAGCTTAAAAGTACCAAAGAAGCTAAAAAAGTTAATAGGCATAGTGTTAAAAGCGACTAACATCAAAGTCAAATTCCAAGGAACTATAACAGATAAGACGGACACAAATAAAGGTGTGAAACAAGGGGACCCAATCTCTCCAACGCTATTTAATTTGACGCTTGAAGGATCAATGAGAAAGGCGAAACTACATGACAAAAATATCATAGAGAATCCAGTGCAAGTAGTAGCATACGCCGACGATGTGGCAATAATAGCGACCAGTCTAAAAGATCTGGTGCAAGCAGTTGACCGACTAGAAAAAACAGCAAGGGACTACGGATTGGTGATTAACGAGGAAAAGACAAAATACATGAAAATAGGAAAGGAAGAGGAAATAAATTACTTAAAAACGCATCAACATATATTTGAAGCAGTTAAGACGTTTAACTATTTAGGGGTAACAATAGGGCAAGAAGCGAGAGATAGAATAAGAGAAAGAATTCAGAAAGGATATCAAACATATGGAAGGAATAAAGCACTATTGAAAAGCAAAGGTATAAATAAACAGAACAAAATAAAGATATACAAGACCCTAATAAGACCAGTCATCACATACGCCATGGAAACGACAGTGATAAATAAGAGAGAAGAGGAAGAACTAAAAGTAGCAGAAAGAAAAATAATGAGAGCGATACTGGGGCCAGATAAGACAAGGGAAGGTGAGAAAAGACTAAGAAAAATAAAGAAAGAACATGAATTGAAGAATGAAAATAAGTAAAATACATAAAGGCACATAGACTTAATTGGGCAGGACACATTATGAGGAGAAGACCGACTGAAATAATTAGAAGAATAACACAATGGATCCCATTATGGCCAAGAAGAAGAGGCAGGTCGAGAAGGACCTGGAGAGATGAGATAGGCGAGGATGCACGTGCGCTGGCAATAATGGACTGGAGGACGGAATGCCGGGACAGAACGAAATGGAGAGAAATAATCAAGAGAGCAAAAACCAGCAAGAAGTTATAAAAAATCGAAAGAAAACAAAAGGAGAAACGAGGAATAATCCACCTCATTAAGCGGATTTTAAAAAACGCTCTAAGCGTTAGCCATAATCCTAAGGATTGAACGGCCTGATGATGATGATGATTATTATTATTATTATATCTAGATATCATTCCTTGTTAGCAACCATTTTAGGTTGATAAAAGAACAGTGGCGCACCCAGTGGCTTGCTAGGGAGTTAAGGAATGCCATTTTTTTCTCACCTCTGCTCTTGTATATCATAAATTCATTTTTTCTTTTTACATTTTTGGTAATAAAACCTTGTAGCTATTTGCTTTTTATTTTAATTATCGAATTTGCCTTCTAATAACTAAAAATCAATGGGTTTTTACGAAACAATTTGTAGAAACGAACTTTTTTTTTTATGTAATCCTCTTTCTTTTCTTGCATTCAGTACCTACCCTCTGCTAGTCTTGTCTCGCCCATTTATTCCATCTCGGTATATATCGCGGGACACACTATATAGTACAGTACAAGTCCCCGAGCGTGTATGTGTGTGCTTGGAAAGTGCAATTTACAGATAAACTCGGTAGGGGCAATGATTTACGTCTGAAAGCTTGATAAACTCATATTCCCTGCTTGAGTGAGTAATATCTGCATAAAACCTTGAATAGGATTACAAATGTTCATAAATTGTGTGTGCCATAATTCAGTCAAGTCGGGCTGGCTGGCAGGCAGGCAGGCGGCCCTCTCGGGAGGAGTTCGGCGAGCGAGACGGGCGCGGAGGTGGCAGGCAGAGAGACCGCCTGACGGCAGGAGAGGACCCTTCCTTCCACTGCTAGCACCGCCGCCAATGGTGCGTGGAGGGAGAGTCGAAGACCAAGAGGACGACGTCACTCGATCGCCTTAGACCTCCGAAACCCTTTCTTCTTATCGACGTCAATATAAATCAATTTGACCTATTTATTTATGACTGCGGCATCGGTTTAACCTTTTTTTTCCGCACTCTCCTAGTACGGTGCGCTATTTAAAATGACGACGCGATGGTTAGGTTGTATTGTCAGAAAGCGATAGGTGGCATAAAAGCGTCTAAAGAAATATAAAAGTCGAAAGTTGAACACTTTTTTCTAAAGAGAAAAGAATATTCAAACTATCTTCATCTTTACTACCAGTTTCGGAACATTAATAACTCTCTTCAGGTAAAATATAAAAATAATTAAATGTAATAGTCAATTAAAAAACTAAAATGAATGATCACATCCAGAAATAAGTAAAAAAAAAATATAGTGTTTAGTGCGGTACCGCAGGCGCACCTTTTCCGGATAACCGCACTTACTAACAGACAAGGTTACACTGTTTTCCCCTGAAGAAGACCAAACTGGTGGTGAAAAGATAATTTGAATGTAGTAATTGACGGGGTTAGATTAAAAAGGGTATAAGTAACAAAGTTACAAGTTTGGAGATATTTCAGTCTAAAGTTTCAGAAGCACTGAACTGATTTGGGGCAAAGTTCAGTGTTTCAGCTGATGATGATAGCTTTGCCATTGAAACGTACGTCCCGTTTGATGCAGTTTGTTGTGAGGGGTCTAGAAGAAGTTTGCAAAATAAAATAACTTATTAAAAACATTAATAATAAATAACTAAACCATTACTAAAATATTTAATAAATTTACTTAAGTCTTACTTATTTATATTTACAATTTATTTACACTATTTACTTAAGGAGAAGTCCTCCAGTATTGGCCAGCCGCCAATATTCACCAGTTTTTGGCACAGCTAATTATAAATCGTATTTTTAACCATAATTTGTTTTGTTTTTAAGTTGTGTTGTTATTCGTAGGATAAATATCTAATGTTATTTTAACAATAATTTGAGAAACTTTCTTCCAATTTTAATAAAACTTTAAGCTGTCGATATACTAGAGGACTCCCCTACTTCGGCTGCTCTCGTTTGCATATTTATATTTCGCGTTTCTGATTCTAGAGCGGTCTACATCTTCCATGAATATTCGCTCTAGAAACTTCGATTGCGTAGTGATGAAATATCTAACAACGCTCTCTACGAGAGGTTTAATTATCTACGATGTTCATGGCTGCACTTGTATGCTGGGTATACATGAACTTCATAACTCAGATGCATGCGGTGAACTGCACAATCGGCAGGTCATACAGGTTATATTTCTGTGACGATTTTATCTTTTGATTATCCGGCACACTTTCCAAAAGAAAAGCATCTTGTTTTCAAGTTACAAGTCTTCCAATCGTGTAATATACATATGTATATTATATATTAAATATAAGTATAAATTTTAATAACAATTTCAAATCAATTGTCATATTCTCAATGTTCGAGTAGTTTTACCAGTATAAATGGGTAAAATTTCTTGAAATATCTAATTTTTCTTTGCCAATAAGTAAATTTCTCTGAATGTGATAGTAATAACAATATGGATGGAAATTTTACATTTACTAATGTATTTTATGCAAGTTACGCCATTTTTAGTGTAATTTTACTTTGTATTTTATGGCTTTTCACCCACCATGAAGGAAATTTGACCATTATTTTTTAGAACGAGTTTAAAGTTAATTAAAACTAATGTTATTGTTTGTTCATGGAATTCATGGAAAAACAAACTAGCAGCTATTAACTTTTTGGTATATCGCTTACTTAATTTCCCTCTATCTACAGAATGTTATAATAAAGAACTTAAAGAAATTATTAAAATCGCTGCATTTAATGGGTTCTCAGAATACGTTGTATATAACACCATTAGAAAACATAAAAACAAAATAAGAGTTAAAAATGCGAGTACTTTAGAAATTAGTGACAAGAAGAATAAGAAATATGTTAAATTACCATTTTATCCAAGTTACACGAAAGGTCTACAAAAAAATTTCTCTAAATTCAATCTTGACATAGTTACTACTTCAAATAATAGTCTTAAAAATATTTTAGGTAACCCTAAAGATCAAGTAGATAATTTGGACAAATCAGGTATTTATAAAATATCTCTAAAAAGATTGTGATCATGTATATATTGGGCAAACTAAAAGATCAATTAAAACGAGTTACAAGTAGCATTCGACTCATCTTAAATTTAGAAGGTTTGACAAATCTAGTGTAGTCCTACATATGCTTAAAGAAAACCATAGTTGACAATATAAAGTTAGTTAAAAACGTAAACAACTGTATGCAATTAAATTGTTGAATTGATGAGGGTATGGAAATATATAAAAACAAACATATTTTAATGAATTCAGATTTAGGACCATTAAATTCTTGTCTTTACGGTTTATTAAGTAGTAAATTAGGCGGAGTTAGGATTAGTGACTAGTTAAGCATGACGGCAGTCAGCCATGACCGTGATCATTGTACCATGACCTTTTTTAGGTATAAATTAGGGTAGTTTCAGTGTAGTTATTTAGTTCAGTATTTCTGCTGATGATGATAGCTTTGCTATCGAAACGTACGTCCAGTTTAGTGCAGTTTGCGGTGAGGGGTTTAGGAGAAGTTTACAATGTTATTGTTTATTATGGTTTTCCTATAAATTGCAGAATTGAATGCGCCAGATTTTTTTGTTTTTGAGTTATAGTAGGTCCTGAAGACGGTTGGTAGCCGAAACATGTATATATGCCCATATTGACTGAGTACAGATTAGTTCCTTTTTTCTACTACGCAGTTTACTTGTTACAATGTAACTAATTGAACAAAAACTTGAACATATAAAAATCGAAAAAAGCGCACATCTGTTTATCGCTAGATAGAAGAGGCAAACGTGACGGGGCGAATCGAAAATATATATCGGGAAGAGACGGAGGCGAAGGGGAAAAAAATACGCGACATCGTCCAATACAACCAGCGATCGTCCATAATTTCTATACATTCGTTATTTACGAACTTCCAGATAAGTTCGTGATTTTTTCTCCGCGGCATTTCGTTCAACCGTGTATCATCAACGCCGCCAGAGTCGGGGCTCTCTACTACGTAGCACCGTAGCTGACTGGCTACGAGATCCCGGCATCGTGTTTCCACCGTTGCACAGCAGCGACCGACGCCGCTACAGTCGTACGCTGCTGCTGTGACAACGATAAAGAGTCCCTGGTGAGGAACGGGATAATGACGAAGGCCGGAAGAACTACGGCTATTCATTTTATCGATAACGACTCGTGTGTCATCTATGAAATTTAAATATATTACATGTGTATGCGGGAATGTTTATTTATCTACGCCAGTATACAATGTATTTGGAAATACATATTTATTTCCAGTAATATACAGGTGTACGGAAAAGAATTGGACACAGAAAAATTCCATTCTCATAATTACAAAAGTAGTTTGTAACTTGTATGTACTTTGATGAACATTATGTTTTAGAGTAGTTAGCTATGACAAAAAAAAGTTTACATCGCTTTGTTGACGTGCAGTAGCAATCTGACAGTTGATAAATTTCCAATTTGTAGGAAGTACTTGCATCAGTATACACCGTAATCTTAAAACATGTAGTAATTTTAACCCAAGAGGAATACAAACTAACATGATTATTATTATACACTTTGTTGTGATTGTAAATTGAATTATGTTAGCAGGCGAAATGCTATCTATAGAACCAATAAATATATAGAAATATTTTTTAAGCAAAATCAACTACTTACGGTGTTTGGTTTGTTCGTTTTCGAACGTGCGGTGTTCGCTAAGCGCCATTACAAGGAGTTCTTTGAACAATATGAACTTGCACACAATTATCAAACCAGAGGAATTGAAACTGCATTCTTAGACGCACCGCAAACGAAGCTTTCAAGAGTTATAAAAAATATTATACGAGTTTATAATCACATTCCTGAAAGTATAGTGTCTACCAACAAATGTTTTCAAGAAAAAACAAGTTATTGCGCTGAGTGCCTTGTACAATTATGAGGATTTCTTTTTTTTAATTAACTTTTAACTTTTGATCTTGTACCTACATATTTATTTGTGTATAATTGTTTGTTTTTTATCTCTCTATTTTGACGATGTACTGTGCACTTTTTTGTTTTTTTTTTCTTTATACCATTTTGCATTTTTTAAACTGCTACTGACGCTTTCCATACATTTTTTTTGTAAAAAAATGGAACGAAGCAAGCAAATAAATAAAATAGATAAAAATTGATAAAGTTTTTAGGCTTTCCTAATAAAAATTATGAAGGACGGTATTTTAAGAAATACAAGTATGATTTCTGTCTAATCTTTGTAACTAGCGCCAGTATTAAGAAATTTCTCAGCACAACATATGATGTATTTTAAAATTCCTCAAATTTTTGCCATTTGTTTTCTATGCATACCTTGAACGTTAATATGTAATATTCGTAAAAGATCTTGCTTTTCAGACCCAGTGTTTTGCTTTAGTTACTATATAAATTTGTCGTTCTTTTTTCCTTTGTTTATCAACAATCCTTTGTAAACACTGACAATTATAATCCCACATTGTATGTTGTGTATCTAAATCAAGATTAAACCTTTGTTTTGCAATGCAGCAGTTCGCACAATTTTTATTTTTATTTAGCCAATCCTTGCTACTATAATTTTCGGCACATCTCAAAGCATTTGTGCATTTATTATCAAAATATCCATATTTCTGACAATTATAGCATCTTATTATTTTAAGATCATCGAAACCTTTGCATTTCATCCAGCCAACAAAGATTCTTCCACATTTTAATAGAACATAACGAAGCTGATGAGTACATTCCATTATCAACTTGTATTTTTGCTTAATTGGCTTAGATATATGCACTATTTTCAAATCACTAAGGATTGTTTGTAATTTATTCTGAACAATAATTTTTTGTAACAAATTTTCAGCATTACTTTCTTCATGAATCGCTACTATTTTTACATGTGGTTTTAATGATTTTGGTTCTTCAATCAATTTAATTTTTAACTTTTTAGATATATAATGTCCTTTAAATTTGAAACTGATTCATTTTCATCGCATCGTAGTATTATTCTTCATACTGAAACGCGATGAGATAAATCTGATATTAGGTGCTCTTTTTTTTGTATATTTTTAGAACTTATCGGAATAACCTACATTTTTAATTCTTTTTATTTTTTCCTTTTTTTTGGGTATTCCGGTTTTTTCTTACTAATTATATACTGTTTTTACGTTTCGGAATTTTGTTTTATTCCTTTTTCATTATTTTATTTTAATCATTTAGGTGTTTTCATAGTTATTAACCTTTACGGCGTTGTCAAAATTTCTTTAAGTTACATTTTAAAATTGTAAACGACACTTTAAAACATTAACAAATATCGACAAACAAACATATACTGTATACATACATATACATTTTTAATGTATTTTATTTGCCAATTTAACTCACTTTGTAGCTCCTATACTTTTCAAAATAGCAAAATCGTCTCGATTAAAATTAGCCGCCCTGTATATGATAGCAAGTGATTTAATACTTCTCTTTATAAGATTCTTTAAACCGAAAGTATTCGTTGAATCAATCTCGTTCGATTTTGCCGTGATAACATATACAAAACTATTAATTTTAATTTTTGTTTATATTTATCAGCTAATAAATATAAAACCAAATCATATTTTCAAAAAAAATATTACACCAGCTTGAGCGCCACATCTCCCTCGACATTCATACCAAATTTCACGAACTTATCAATAAATAAAAAAGTTATAGATGATTTAGTCGATCGATGCACCGTGCATCGGTCAATGGAATGCGGATCAGGTTGGGGTGAAAATCGGTTTCTTGAACAGAACTACGCTTTCCTATCTCAGCTACAATGGGAGAGACAAAAACGGGACGATGAAGTGGGGATAAAACGGGCTACGACCTTGTCTATCGTATGCGTCGCTATGTAATTTTCCTATTGCGTTTGTCGCACGTCGTATGGGAGTCGTGAATTCCAAAACGCGCGAGCCGGTTTAAGACAGAGAAGATACCTCCTTGTCTGCCGTACGCGTCTCACGGTCAGTTCGCTTATCGCAAGTAGATTCAGAACTAGCGTACCGATTTTAAAAACGGTTTTCCTATTATGACGCGCGTTACAGTTTGTTATTTTAAATAAAACTATAAGGTGTTCCATTTAAAATAACAAAGTTGACAGCCATATATGACTGCGTTAGATTATTAAAAATATTTTAATTCAATAGCGAAAGAAATGTTTAAGTTAATAATAAATGCAAAAGAATTACTTGTACACGTTAGTGTATTAAAAGTTTTTTTTTTCCTACTTAAGAAGGATTTTCTTAATACGGGGAATATGTATAAAATCGTCAGACAAATAAAAATATAAAGACGTGATGTTAATGATTTTCCTAATTGTATTTTTACATGAGCGTCTATAATAATTCTGTCTAATTATCTGTAGAATTCTAACATATTGAATTTATTGACTCAAACCTAAACAGGCACTGTCATTGTCAATGTATAAAAGAACAGAAAAAAAAATATGAATATGCATATATAACAGAAAACAAATAATTAACAAATGTAAATGACAACTCAATAAGGACAAACAAAAATGCAAAAGGATTTTTCAATGGGTGGTTTTAATGTTTCGAAGCACAGATGAACTCGTCAATTGAATAGCGTTCTCTGTCCGTTAATAACTGCTTCACTTGTCGTTTAAACCGGTGTATATCCAGGTACTTTATATATCAGAGAGCAAGTGATTGTACAATTTCACTTCTAGATGATTGGTAGAAATTTGTGCTGTTTTCACTCTATGATAAGGTACCAGATAGTTATCTTTGGTGCGCGTATTGTGTTCGTGTGGTTGTACATGTGTTACATATTTGAATTTTGTGGTATGTAAGTATATCACACAAGCAAGAATATAAGCGGACGGCAGCTTAAATATCCTGTGTGTAAATCCAACAAGACTTCTTACAGTGTGTATTATGAAGATAATATTTGCAAAATTTAATATTCCCAACTGCGATAGTTCGGGCAACATTTCATCGTAATCACGATATGGAATATATGCGAACCGTTCTAACTGCTCGTCAGAACTTGGGAATTTATTAGTTGAAAATGCGAGCAATTAAATCCCGGGATTATGTTCTCCGGACAATCCGTATAAGCATCCGAACGCGCGTCCGCGATGCACTTTCTTTGTGCGAAACGTAATTTACAAGTGTAGATCATGGGCGACCGGGACGGAAATTAGTATTTGCAATTTATTAAGTAATCAGTTAAGTAGTGATCGCAAGAAACGGCCGCGCAGGATAGCTATAAATAACAGATCTGTTACAGCGGAGGACGTCGTTATGGCCGGTCAAACACAGTGCCCCGTAACAAATGGCGGTGGAGTTCTAAGGATTAAATTTGATCAGTGTGGACATCGAGATTCATAGCGCCATTACGGCCATGATCTACGATCGCTTTTAGAGGGAAACTACATTTTACTGACGCTGAAGCTTTGCAACTGCCACCCGGCCGCAAAGTGATAGCTCTCCGAGAAGCTCTTCCTCCCCGGTTGGCCGAAAGGCTGTTCCGCTCTCTTCCTCTCGTTTCACTACTTTCTTTTTTTTCTTTATCAGTGCCTCTATAAATTTCGCAATAATGGCGAGCCTACCACGAGTCTACGAGGACAAAAAAAAGTCGAAATAAGTAAATATAAATTGTTGGTATCTCAAGCTGTGCGGTACTACAGCCTTTGACAAACAAAAACGGCCTACTTAAGATTTACTGACGAAAAACTTTCTAAATCTGGTTAGTCCAAGCGACCGTTAAGCATTTTAGGTACCTAATTAAAGTGGTACTATATCTACAAGTTGAAGTTGGTTCAATATGCAAATTGCTTTTAGTATTAACTATATAAAAAAGATCTTTTTATAAAAAATTACCAATGAAATATAACCATCAAATATGCTAGGTTAGTGACAATAGAAGTAGTACACATTACACACCCAGAAGAAACTATTTGTTCAACTTGATTCTTTGGCATCTGAATGACTATATTTAAGGCAAGCTGTGGTAAGAAACTTTTTATGTTTGGTAATTTTTTTGCGAAAAAAAATATCTCTTAGTTTTTTGTGAAAAAATCTGTTTATGAGAGCTGACTAGTACAGAAATGTTTAGTTATTGGGCGTCCATCTACAAGTGGTAAGCGTAACAAAAAGCCTAGAGTTCGAAGAAGTCAAAATTATCATTCTGTTAGTAACTTTGACAAGGGTAGAATTGTTGCATATCGAGATGTTGGTTTGTATTATCGCGATGTTAATTGTACTGCAATGACGGTAATGCGGTGTGTCCTTTGTGGACAGAAGAAGCTAGAGGCATACGAAGAAGACCAACTGGTCAACCGAGGCGTGTTGCATAAGGCTGGTTTACATGAAGCCAGAGGAGAAGCAAGTCAAGTCAGCAAGAATTCTGTGCAAAGTACTCGGTGTAAACATCTACTTCTACATGCATCCTATTTTAGGCAAGTATGATACAAGTTGTCAGGCAAGCTAATAAGTTAGTTAAGTAAATAGAACCTTAAAGGCTCTAGTTTGCATGAAGCTAGAAGAGAAGAAAGTCAAGTCAGCAAGTAATCTGCTGCAAGATACTAGCTCTATGTAAACATCTACATGCTTTCTAATTCAGGCAAGCCGAGTACGATACAAGTTGTCAAGCAAGCTAATTAGACAATATGCCGACTTGCTTACCCCTTCTACCAAATTTGCGCACAAGCACCTTACCTGTTGATTGGACACTTTGCAACGCATTTTTGAAAAATCCAGCAAATTGCGTAAATATTGTGAATACCAATCAATATTTTCTTTTTGGCTTTTTTTACTTACTTTATGTACAACATGAGTGCTTGTGGAATATTAATTTGGCGATCTACAAAAATAAACAAACTGCAGCTAAAGTAATGAAAGAAATTGTTGAAGAGAATAGAAAATTTTGGAGTAGAAGAAGCGAAATAAGAAAATAAAGAAGTATGCGTGCAATGTATCAGCAAGAGCAAGTTAAAATTATAAAATCTGTAAGATCACGTGCTGGTTCTCAAGATGTCTGTAAACCAAACATATGGTTTGCTGCAATGCATGGTGTCATGAACAATGGAAAACTCAAAAGAAACACCACTAGCAGTATGGTAAGTACTATTTATATTTCCAATGCCGCCAGAAAAAGTATACAATTATTTCAATTAACAACTCCTTCAGATGAACAGATTAATCCTGTTAGTGTATCATCCTATCTTGCCATGATACCTTGTCCTCATTAGCAAAATATCTTTTAAATTCGTCTCTGACAGATTTAGCTTGATTTGAGAAATGATTCGTACCAAAACTCACACTACGTAGTCAGAAAAAAAATGTTAATTTTTATAGCTGTCTCCAGTAGCCAAGAATGACAATGTTGTCTCTAATTTCAACACAGAGGGGCACGGAATCTTTCATAAAAGTATCTGCTCTTTGAATTTGCGCATCTACTAAATTAAGCAAGGCATCGAAACTACCCGGTGATATTCTTTGACATAACTTGAATTTGGCTGGATCTCCAATATATAATTCGTTCAGCAAAAGGGTTATTTCTCAACCCATAATCTCTTTTTTTTTCTAATTTCTTTATCTGGTATTTCCAAAAGTTCTCTTATTAATAAATTAGATATCCTTCTAATTGTCTTTTTTATACGCAGAATATCCATTTCAACAGCAACAAACAAACAGTTGCGTAGTTTTGAACTGACACTTGTTTTGCCATTTGCTGTTAAAAATTCAAGTCAAGTTATCTGCTGACTTGACGGCCATCTAGATAAGCTAGTAAAGTGGTTTGTGGGACATCATCAACATAACATCAAGTCAAGTTACCTGCTGACTTGCCTTGATATAATGTTGATGATGTCCCACAAACCACTTTACTAGATTATCTAGATGGCCGACCACAAGTCTTTTTTCAACAAGACAACACATGTCCCCATATTACTCGTCGAACTATGAATTTGGACCCCATTCACCGGATTTAAACACCATTAAACATGTGTGTGAAATCATGGTAGGAGACTGTTCACTTTGCATCATTCTCTACAAACTCTGGCACAGTTAATCCACGAACTTCAAGCCGCTTAAAACGAGGTGCCACAAGTAGACATTGACCATCTTATTTCTATGTTGACAGTTGAGATTTTTCGCAATATTATGGCGGACTGATGACTATGAACCGGAATATGGAAATCCAAAATTTTGACAAGCGAAAGGAAAGTGCCTGTGGTTTTTCGCCACCCGCGAAATATAAACCCACCTCATTCCATTCATCCGGCAGCCTCTAACCTCCGATCCCCCACCCTCGCATATCGCCCGACGGAACATTTAATATTCAACATAAATAGCTCGGCAACTCATATATTATTGACTTAACAGTTTTATTTACGGTTCCAGTTCAGCATCTCTGCCTCGGCCTCAGATACGCCCGTTAGTTATAGTTCGGCTATGATTTAAACGGGGCCTTAATGGGGCAATAAATACAACCATTTCAATACACGACAACGATCATAGAAGCCGCAATACATTAGAAGCAAAATGGAAGAGCCGAGCGTCATCTATAGGTATCCAGATACCGAGGAGATATATGGCTACTGCTTGAATCATTTCATAAATTCCCTCGCGCCGGTGTGTTGTTGTTGTGTTGCGAGCCGTGTGTTGTACCTAGTAGGTATCTGATATTATTCCTTTTCGGTGAGGGTAACGAGTATTGTTTCGTACGGATTCGCGGCATCGTCGTTCGGACGATGTGCGGCTCAACAGCAGCGGCGGGGGATCTCTTCAAGTCCCCTCGGTCAGCCTAAATTACTCGCGCGATAGATACGGACGTGAAGGATTTATTCTGTTTAATTTACGGAAAATATCGCCGGATATACGCGTATCACCCTGCGATTAATAATACCGTAATACCACTGTCTCTGCATTCCAATAGGTCTTTCAGATTACGCTGGAATCCTTAATACACATCAGGGTGAGGCTTTTTCCGAGCGGATTTCGGAAACGAAAAGGCAATAAAGAGACAATCAATTGGGGAAAGAGTTGTAGTCTTATGAGAGGAGTTGAATGTGCCTTTTATTTTTTTTTTCTTTCGAAAATACAAAGCTATAACTAGACATCTGGAAAACATTATTTCTTTTTGTGTACACCCGATTTAATTCAATGAAAAATAACCTTTTATTTATGCGTAGTTTCAGTAGAAAATATCCTATTTTTCAACTTGAATTTTTAAGATATGAGAAATTTTATAAGCACGCCATTGATACACGAAAAAAAGGATTACAATGATAATTATATATTGTCTAGCAATAATATGTCAAAAGCTGTTTGGAACGTAATAAGATATAATTCACCTAATTTTGCAAGTAATAAAAAATTGGCTGAAACAAAAAACTTCCTTCATCTTTGTAATGCCTTCAATGATAAATTCATTTCAACTTCACAATTAAGCAGTAATCCTAATAGCGACGTCGGTATAAACCATATAAGTATTTCCCATTGTTTTTTTATTGCCCCTGTGACTGAAAATGACGTATTGAGAGTTATTAATAAATTAAGTACCTCCCAATCTGCCGGACATGACTTCATTCTCTCATTTTTAATTAAGAAATGTGCACTTAATATTCTAGCACCTTTATCTTATTTAATAAATTATTCTTTCCAGAGAGGCATATTTCCTTCAATACTAAAACTTGCAGATGTAATTTCTATTTACAAAAAGGGCGATCCAAATTGTCTTGACAACTACCGCCCTATCAGTATTTTACCTACTTTTTCTAAACTATACGAGTCGTTAATGAATAAAATGTTACTATCTTATTTTAATAAATTTTGTCTTTTTATTTGTTACCAGCATGGTTTCCTTCCTAATCGTTCTGTTAACACTGCCTTGTATAAGTTTATTAACCAAATTTTCCGCGATATTGATTCAAATCATCCGTGTTTTGCTATGTTTAGTGATTTATCTCGTGCTTTCGATAATGTTGATCATACTATCTTACTTCAAAAATTAAATACTTACGGTATTAGATGCAATTCTTTACGTTGGTTTGAAAGCTATTTATCAAATCGTAAACAAAAAGTAGTGATTGATGAATACTCATCTAATATACGCACTGTAGATAGAGGAGTACTGCAAGGCTCTGTTATGGGTCCCTCACTTTTCCTAATATATATATAAATGATTTTCCTTTATCTTTAAACTTAGCAACAAACATTGCGCTTTATGCTGACGACATTAATATTTTAATCAGCTCTATTGATGTTTCACGTGCTTTTGAATTGGCAGGTACTTTGTACACGAGAGTTTGTGAGTGGCTCTCTACCAATAACTTAGAAATTAATAATGACAAGACTAAATGTATTTTGTTCCGTAACAAACATAAATATAACGTTCCTAACTTTAATTTAAACGGTAAACTGATAGAATTGAATGTATCTTCTAGATTACTTGGAGTCATTATTGATGAAGATCTCAAATGGAATATCCATATTGATAAGCTTTGCTGCGATTTGTCATAAATATGTTACGCTCTTTATAATATAAAAAGATCTTGCAATACGTATATCGTTAAAACTTATTACTTCTCTCACTTTCACTCAAAAATGACTTTCGGAATCATTCACTGCGGCTCTGGTATAGGCGTAGATCGTATCTTTTTACTGCAAAAGAGGGTACTTCGCATTATTTTTGATTTGTCGTATCACGAATCCTGCAGGGACACTTTCAAAACACAGAAAATTTTAACCTTATCTGATGCATACATTCTTGAAGTGTTATGTTTTGTCTTCAAATATAAGTCGGAATTTTATACTGACACTATGCATGATTATAATGTACGACAGACAGATTATCTGCTGCCTCCGATGCACCGGACAACCTTTTTTCAAAAAAAAATTAACTTTCTTGGGGTGTAAACTATTTAATAACTTACCAAATGATATCAAGATATGTAATAATTTTAAAAGTTTCAAACTAAAAGTTAAAAGATATTTACTTGCACTCTCTTGTTATTCGTTAAACGATTACTTATCATTTCAATAGTTCTGAGCTGTATATATTGCTGTGTTTCATACCAACCATATTGAAATGTAATTATTATTTTATGTACGCACCTGTTTGTAAGTCCAGTATAATTTCGACTAAATCGTATTAGTAGTCATGGAAGTTGAATATAATCGTCTGACAACTGTACGACAGCCTGGTATCCTAGGTATCTATTTTAATTGAATGGGGTAGTGACTCAATGTAATTCGTTGAGAGAAAATGTATGAAAATCCTTGGTTACGTGTTGATAGTTGATAAAAAGTCTTAAAAAAAGCTGTGTCATTTCTCATCAGATATAAATGAATTAAACCATATTGCGGGGGTACATCTGGTATCGTAGGGGATAAATTCACGAATTTGGTGTTTACTATATCTGGGTACATGTTTTACATGGGATTTTACATGTGTTTGCTGTTCCGAGTCTAATCATACATTCTGAATGTAACGAAGGAGGTGAATATACGAGCGAATCTGGATTGTCACTACAAGGAAATCACATTCAGAGGTACTCTGGCATTTGTATAAACCGGAAAACGAGGTATCTGGTCAAAACATTGTTTAAATTTTTGTATAAATGAAATTATAACGTCTATAGTGTTTTGAGGTTATTATCACTTCGTATGTGATTTAGAATTTAAAACTTTCATAAGTTGGCAAACGTGGTTGGTGGTTTTCTATTCCCTTATGATAGCGCGGGAGATTTTAAAGTTCATATTTGAATAAAAGGATCTAAGTTATACTGGATAATTGATAATACTTGTTTGAATATCCCAAATAGCTATACTCACCCTGAGTAAGAGTTCTCATACTTTTTTATATATTTCCTGTATAGACTTGTTCATGAATTATACATGTTATTAATGATTGCACTGTTTTATTAAAGAAAGTTATTTATTTATTTTCCTTTTTGCCGTAAAAGCATATAGCCGGGAAATCACAATAATATATATATTTTTTGATGTATTCTTTGTATTTTTCTTGATCTTTGTAAATTGACGTTATTTTGTATGGGTTTTTGCCATAGTTTCAAATAAAGATTATTATTATTATTATTATCATTATTATTATTATTATTATTATTATTATTATTATAAAAAATAAAATAAATAAATAATAAAATTCGACGCGAGGACTTTATAGCTTAATTTTTTTGTTATAAAACACTATTGAAACACAATGCAAAAAAAAACGCGAACAGGCGTTTGAGAAAATTGCCGACTGGCAATGAAACGTACGCAGCAAGAAAACTGAAATGCCTTTATCAAGAATTTTAATTTAACCCGACCAATATTTTCAAGAAAAAATTAAATAAAGGAACTAAAGCGAATATGCAGATATTGATGATAAAATCAACAATTGCAGAAGAAATATGTTAACAAATTACAACAACAGTCATTTTATTGGTAATGGTGGAATGCCTATAACATTAATGAAACGCTGTAATCTTGGAACCTATAATACATATGACTCCAAAATTCGGAGTATGTCTTAATGCACTAAAAACTTATTATCAAATTAATATATAAAAACAGAGGCAAATCCGGTCTAATAATTACAAGACAATATCATTACTATCCTGTTTCCCAATAAAACTGCATATAGTCCTACGTATCTCTTGATCACTTCAGATTCGGTGGTCGAAAAACATTTACATATCGCTTCCACCTACTTAAATTCTAATCTTCCTCGGACAGCCGAGAGCACGTTAGGTATAATATTTCAATTTGTTGAGACGCCGGGTGTAAGTTTCATTCATTGGCCGGCTGCCATAACCGCTCGAACCACCAACCACCACCATCCTCTACTATATTCCCGGTGAATCCATCACCGGGTAGGCAACAGGATCCTCTCCTACGTATTTGTCACCGTATACCCACGACGACGGCAACGGTAGTGAATCTTGTATATACACAAGACGAGGTCGAGATCACGCGGCGCATTATCATAAACATCAAATAAATTGGATCGTATAAATTAGTTGTCCGTTATAATGATCGAAGATTTACAGCCACTCTTACCGAAACATATCACCATTTATCTGTCTTAGGTGGCGCGGCAGATGGCCTCACCGTTGTTAAATATCGTCGGGCCACGGCCATTGTGATGGTAAAGATGAGAGATCTTCCAGCGCTAGCAGACCGGCTCTGGCGAGTGAGACACTCCCATGGACGGGCGACATTCCGCGGGACACGCTGTGATGTCCCATTCATAAGTGTCCGACGGTAAACTGAAATACAACCTCCGCTGTGTAGGTACTACTCTCGCCTCTAACACTTTGACGCACGAAACTCAGGTGGGACACTGCAGACGGAGGAAGAAGAAGACTTATCGGTGAAGACCTGAGAACGGAGGAGATATGAAACGGGCCGTAGGTCAGCGCACGCATCCCCCACAAATAGCGTCTACTTACTCTCTTGGTCTTCCTTTATGACGGCCATAAATTGATTGTCACGTCTCTTAACCAGGCGAAAGACACACACACGAGCATATACTACACTCTCGGGCATAAATTTCACCTTTCCTATATGTTACTGTCAAATCGCCGTTTCACATCGCCTCGGTTAAAGGATTGCTTTGCGCCTCTAGCCTCGTCATAGCACCACAAAAATACCAAAGCGTACAAACACTATAAACACACATTATGTGGCATGTAAGCGTTTTCCTTATGTGTACAAGCGTATAAATAATCGTCATTGTAGAGAAGAGTATAAGCGATATGCGCGCACGGGAAGCATATTCAAATCGGTCTTAACAGTTGTACTTACAATGGAGATGTATTGAGACAATGTATCATCCAAATTACTTGCACGGTTATAAGAATCGTGAAGAAATGGTGTGTTATTAATGTTTGAACGTTTACTTAAATAAGGTCGTACATTTTTTGAAATATCTTAATCGTTCCAAATCACCATTGGTTTTTTACTGGTGATATTTGTCGATGTAAAATAAAGCTATCGTCAAGAGTAAACGATTTTAGTTGATTGAATCGACAACGGGCAAACAGATTCCTTGCGTCATCACTTTAATAAATAGGTAAATAATTCATTTATTTCAAGAGCATAAATGTAATATAACATAGAAAAATGTAATAAACAAAATAATAACGATCATTAACATAAATAATAGACGTTTTCGATTGTACATTGGTTTTAACCAGGTATCATTCGATTGTAACCAATAGTATTCGATTGTGTTTTTCGTGACGTCACAGTTCCAACCTGGTTGAACCAATTTTAAGCGGAGTCGGGACTTGGGTATTAAACGTTTTTAGCGATATACATAACCTCTTCTTACTGTTTACAGCTGTTTGCAACGGGTGTCAATCCTAAGTTTTCATCAGTCGTAGAAAAAAGTATTAAAAATGTTGCTTAAATTTATAATTAATAATATAAATGTTGAGTTTCAAGAAACTGATAGTATAGTTATAGATAATTTAATCCACGGTAAATATAAAGATATGTGTTTTACATTTATTCTTACTAAAATTTCATTTGCAGATGATAACTTTATGTAGGAATTTTTTGAAGCCATTAATAGCGGCAAATTAAAAAAATACGGCTTATGCGATATAGGAAACTTTTACAACTACACTATTAATTGAATAATCTTTTATGAGTGACATTCCATTAATATTAATTATATTAATTAATATCGTCAACTGCGTTACTGAATATGTGCGTATTCTAAATCAGTAAAAAAAATTGAAGTTTACCAGGAAACCCAGCGATTTCTGGCTGCTGAAATACTACGTAACTTCCTCTGACGTAGGCCAAATAAATATCTTACTTGATACATTCTAATAGTTCATTTATTAATACACATGCTGTTGAATTTGCAACATTGAAGCGATCTGCAATAGACGCAATTGTCTCTCCTTTCGCTAAATACCAAAGCCTCATCAAGAGGCATTTCTCTAATGGCACTCCTATGCATCCGCCTATATTTTTCTTGTAAAATTTGAGTGTACTAGACGGACTAAGCACTGAAATGTATCGACTTGCATTCTAAAATGCATATAAAAATCATACGCCAGATATCTATTAACCCTATTATCTATAAGTTTCGAAACAATCTGGTATTCTCTCATGTTTTACTCTTTCGTATAAAGGAATAATTTTATATGCACATTTTTTTTAAAATGACAGGCAAAATATTCAAACTGTTGTTTGGAGAATGAGTGATATCGTCCAACAGCCTAATGCAAGACGCAAATATTTCCTTTTCAGTAATTCTCTTATACATTTCGTAAAAAAAGGCTAGTATAACGTTAGTATTTCGAAAATATAAAGCCGAATGTTATAATCTACAACAGTTATAACCAAACCTGTATAACCGTTTACATTCGATCGGATAACTTGTTGTTAATACACGGTTCTTACCTATCACGTCATGGTTCGAACTCATTGGTTAACCAGCTGTGTACAATCGAAAACGTCTAATGTTAAAATATTTGACAGGATTACGTCAGCAATACGATTATAGAACGTTTGTACTGCAGGGTAATCTGGAGTTGCATTCGACTAATGTGAGTCCATTATCAAAGTGGTCTCTTTATAGATATATACTTTCACTTATACAGATTTGTTTTAGCCACCGTAATCTTTTCTAACTTTAACGTTACATACCTACTATACAATACTTTTGTCACGACAACATGACGCTGAAATATCCGTTAACGCCATCCTGCCATTCTTTGCGGAACTCCCACTGCACAACTAAAAAGTCTGAATTTATAGTACATATAACGACGATTTCATTCTAGCAAATTCACGGTCTGCTATTACTTTATGCCTTTCATATGTTGCAACACTTGATTATAGAATAATGTGAAGATATGTAGATTTGTAAATCTTTGAAGGGTTATATGCATATCAAAAAATATTGAAACGATTGTACTTTATAAAACAAGTCTATTTTGTCATACTTAATTTTATTTTTTGTTTAATACTCTGTGTTTATTCGTTGGACGTCTTTAGAAAAAGTATACAGATGGAAACGTAGAGAATTTCCTGTTCGAATAGGATCCTCGCGACAAATTGTAATTTTATATATTTAATATACGAACTTTGTAACGCGTAACGAAGGCGAAATATTAAACAGAAGCGGGAACAACACAAGCCGAGCGGAATACGGGAAAAAATCGCAATAAGAGAAGAGAATAGTTTATTATTTCTGTTTCTATATTCTCGTCAAGTTTCAGTACATCGTTATTTCGTTCATTTGAAGCAATCGGGGCTCGCAATCAGCTCCTCTATACGGCTCCGTGTTTGGTTATATCTGGCGACGTGGAGTACGACGGGTCCGTCCGACACTTTTGTCAATAGCGCCGGAGCCATAAAGACCACTTGTGTCATTTGGAATGACGAAACTTTTACTTCAATTTCGCGTATGTGCAGTCGTCGTACCAACTTTCGGGCGACAATCGCACGCTGGTATACCGTCGCGTCGTCAGCAGACGATGCTGCTGATTTCGGTATATAGGTGATGCTAAAACTACGGAAACTCTTCTGTATCCGTAACAGTTTTAAATATTGATGATTATGAGGTTTCATAATTAGTAATTTTGACAATGTTTTTAAGATCGTGAAAACATTGGTTCATATTAAGCGTTTTATGTGTAAGTTTTGGTTATTTCTTTCTTGGCTCGTCCTTTTACTTTTAGATTTTGAACGCTAAGGCAAGGCGCGCACCGGAATGACGTGGAGGTAGTGTGGCAGTGGCGCAGTAGGTGGTATAAGGAAGGTATATGTGTGGCATGGCGATGAAATGGCGTTATATTGATATTGACGTGGTTTAATGCGAACTGCAGTGGTGTGGTGCTACCACACCATTAGTTTGCCATCTGAATAGTGCAGTTAAAATGTTGTCATCAGAGGATGAGAACGCTCTTGCGTTGGTGCAAATTTTAAATCTGAATGCTAGGCGGCGTAAAAGAACGACATAGATTCTTTCACTCTGGAAGCACAATGCTACTCACGGGATCTATAATGTTTATAGAAAAGATTTAAATTTTGAAAACTAATCGTAGAAGAAGTATATCTCCAGAAGAGCGGTTGCTATAATATTACGGTAAGTATAGATGATTGAATGCATATGGTTTTTTACAACAAAGTATATTGTGAATCAGACTCCTGAAGTGAAACTGGACTGTAGTGATCACTCCTCACTTCTTGTGTATAATTTGGTGGCTAAGTTGCTAAGAGACTGTTTATGGACGCCACAGAAGAAGGAGTTGCAGAGGTTCCAGATCAAATTTCATCCAGAATTTGTCCTGCAAATTTAAGAACTTCTATCTTAAACCTCCGCTTTTGATGGTCTGTTATTTTTTTTTAATCTGGTAGCAAACTCAATGAAAAGTGTATATCTGCACCAGAAACTGCAGTGCATTTGGAAAGCAATTATTTGCTGGTATTTGAGACTTGCCAGAACTATCAGCATTTAGAAACGAATTTTCCATTTTACATCGCCGCTGATGAAGCATTTCCATTGTCTTATAACATGATGAGACCTTATCCCAAAAGGGTGCTTACAAATAAAAAGAGAGTGTTTAATGGAAAACTGTCAAGAGGGCGTAAATCAGTTGAATATGTGCCTTTCAAATGATGTCGTCTATGTTTAGAATCTTACACCCAACAATAAATCTCAGTGTATCCAGAGCAGATGCTATCGTTCAGGCACTATGCGTATTGCATAATTTTATTAAAAGCGCCGAAGGTATATTCTCTTCTCCTTGAGGAGAGAAAGGAGGAGATGCAGATGTAGAGGTGGGAGATCAAGAATTGCAGCAACAAGTGATAGTTTCGAATAAAAGAAGAGCGACCAATTTCGCTATAGATGTAACAGAAAAACTATAACTATGAAACTTTTTTTACTATAAATGCCTCACTTAAAAATCAAAAAAAGGTTTTGCGTTTGAATTATTTTTAGTGTCTACTACCTTCACTTCCCGGGTAAGAGAAAAAGAAGGCGATAAACACATCGCACGAAAAATCCCTTTGTGTACAGATAGTAACTAATATTATATGTTCTTAAGAAACTTAATTAAAATATAAGTTAAAAATCAAGTAGAACGCTATTGATTTACCTCCTTCTTTTAGTTCCTCCGCAACTTTTTTCCATGCTCGTTTTTGTACGTGGTTCAAATGATAGTCTTCCCTTGTGTTATCATAAAGGTAGGAATATGCCTCTACAAGTTCAACGAACTTTATATTGAACCCCTGATCATCCCTCATTATCTCCACAAGAGTGTCGATAATTTTTTTTTTTAATAGCTTTATGCCTCAAAGATTCATACACGTCGTTCGTCGAACAAGGTGATCTGATGTGGCGTTTGCCACTCGAGATTAAACTTGCTGTCGTCTTGTAGTGACCGACTGGCACCACACCACTATGACACCACGTCCAAGATACCACACCACCACTAGACCACATTGGTGCGCGCTAGCCAATTGGTTTTCATGTGCTTAAGTGACACCACTTACCATGCCACTGCTACGCCATCTCCACATCACCCCCATGCCATTTCGGTGCGCGCCTTGCCTAAAACTTCACACACAACATTGTGCAAAATACTATTCTAACACGTAATGAGAAAAGCAAAACATGCGAAGTCATCACGGATTTTGTATCATCATCGTGCATGTCCAACGATGGAAAATTGTTTGTTTTGAAAACACAAACTCAGAGACAGTGATAAGAGAAAATATAATAATAAGGCTACCAGCAATTGAAAAAGACAATTTGTGCTGTCTAAACGTCGAAACGTTTCGCAAATTAATTATTCCATTTTAAACCAAACTATACTTCAATCAAAAAGTTTATTGAAAGAAATCGCAAATATTGGCTAAAGATAGAAATAATATCAGTAATACCTATGTAGTTTAGTTTTTCTTCTTCTTATAGTTTATTACTTCAAAAGTAACTAAGTAATACTTTAGAGTAAACACGAAGCTCTTACCTCACTATATCGGCGATATACCTCTTATCTTCTTTTTCTGATGTGTTGCCTTTTTTTCGCAATTATTCGAAGAACAGGGCAGGACGTGTTCGGAAAGGACGGAGGGCCGCTACCCGTGCTGATTTATAGACTGCCGAGCGGGACACGCAATTGTCAGAAAAGCGAGTCCAATCAGCGAGTAGGCGGTCAGCGATTTTTCATGTAGTAAGTCGTGTCGGTGCGCGCAAGATATTTGCACCAATCAGTGAGCGACCGCGGGCGAAAATAAACCCGAGATGTTTTAATCTTTCCGCTAACGGCCACGTCACGCGGAGGAGACGGGCAGTTAATTTTCGCTAATAGCCGTTTTCGTCGCGAATAATGCACTCATCGGAAAGGTTTACATATTCTACATTCGTTGGAAGTATATATTATAGGTACCCCAACATAAGACATAAAAGAGAATAATACTCAACTTCATAATAATATATTTGCATATCTTCTTCATCATTTTATACCATACCTCAATTTTGTACTTTTTATATGGACTTAACCTTTTATGAAGTTTTATAAATAAAGTTGGGCAATTGGCCGGCGAAGCAGATACACTGTTGAAAATATTACGGTGTTGGCGTTAATTTTGCGCTAGTCAAATATTTTAGTGTTGATTTTTACAAACTTTGTCTTTGACTACATGTGTTTAGTAGAACAGAAATTACTAGAATTTGGTGTGAATTCTTTGTTCAGATATGAGGATTTACTATTTTCTCTAGACATTCCGAAGCATCAACCAATCAGAATTTTTCCCTCGGATAGAAATATAGAAACCCCACCTAAACTAATACGGCATTGCATTATACGCACCACCTGCATTGCACGTGTATCTGTTTTCGAGTTTGTTTCTGCGTATTAACATATCCAAACAAACCACCAAATGTGACTGACCTGCCAAGTGTAACCTTGTGTTATTAAACGTTAATTCCAGTGAGCATAAAAAATTTCAACATCTTAAAGATGTATTGGGAATAACTATTTACGTAATTAGTTCAGATTTGAATCAAATAGCATAAACATTCACTTAATTTTATAATGGTTCTCAAAAAATCATTTTAAAATTAGTACGTTTAGTTGAAACCAAAACTTTTGAATGAGTGGTTCTGTATATTTATAATTGAGAAAACGTCTTAAAGAGAGAATATTATAGCACTAAGAAATAGGAGTTGCATATTAAAAGACGTTGTGTTTAGAAAACGGTGTTAAATCATCCAATAGATCGCATTCATTTAGTTAAACAGCTAGTAAATTTGTCTAGTCTAGATCAAATAAAATGTGACTAGAAGTATATCATAATTCCACGTGTTAGTTGGACAAAATAACCCCTTAGCAATAGACAATACTTGACTATCTTGTTCGTCAAATTTAAACTTCTATAGTTCTCGACAAAATAACACGAAAACAGTGTGGACCTCTCCTGACTATTAAATTAGTCAAAAAAGTGTTAAAATTTTCAACAGTGTATTGTGTAATTAAATTTACTTTTCGTGTAAATTTAATTACACAATAAGGGCGTTTGTTTTTTATATTGTCATATAACACAACAATTAACCTGTAATATTATTCATTCATTTCATCAATTTTTATGTTCCCGAATTGTTATCGTCTGCTTCTAAAGTGAATTTTGCCTCTTGTATTGCATATACATATCATATCATCTTATTATTTTATTTAATTGTATTAAACTTTTTCTTGAGATATGCAGTATCATCTAGCTAGAAAATAGCTTCAAGTCCAACTTATTTCATAAAAATGAAAAGTACGTATTTTTCTTTACTCCTTGTCGATAAATTATCCGTAAACTAGAATTTATTCAATTAAGTGTTTGTTAATATCTGCATTAAGGTGTCATTAAAGCTTTAGAATCTAGTAATGTAATTACCTCCTTTGTTATAAAAGAAGATGTAGTTACTCTGCATATCGTACAGATTTTTTTTTTATTTGACATAGCACATTTGATTGAATAACTCCCCCATTTAACCGAAACCATAGCTTCTACATTTCCCGAGACAGACATAGTATCGTTGTCAAAAACCAGCCTGTATCTCAAAAATGAGTCATTTGCGGACCAAAATTAATTTTTAAGATACAGTAGTTGCAAATCAAAATTATGTTAGATACCTCTACCCAAAGTTTGACCGCTCCACTATATGTGTGTGAAGTTGTGAATTTCTTCTAGGAGCTTCGCGCAGGAGCGCCAACGCTGATTATATAACAGGCCTTGGACTTGAGGAAGGGGATAGTCCGACAACTAGAAATTAGTGGGGGCATTTCGCGGATATAATAGCGGACAGGCATGACATCTACATGGTTACACACGGCTATGCAGGTGCTTGCTTGCGAACTACGTTTAATAACATGTGGTATACGAAAGATCTCGTGGAAGAGAAGCGTGTATCTCAGAGAAAATAAATAAATAAACAAAAATATTCAACAAGGCGTTTTTTTTCTTTAGTATTAATACTTTTGATATAGTTATTTAGAAATATATTACACAAATAAATTGCTATAGCAATTACATGAGAGGAAATGTAACAATCATTTTCTTCCAATTGTTATTGAAAAATTTCCTTTAATAAAGTTTTTAGGTTAGGAATTTTTTTGAAAAATTCTTCAAATTCAAAAGAAATTTTCTCCTTATATTGAGGAGAGATAAGCACACAATGATGATCTTCAACGGCAGACAATTCAGGAGTGTATATTTGAAGCAAAATTACTTAAGGACCGAATCCAAAGCCAATAATTTAACTAATGCAATTTCGACAATTTGTCTGTTACTGTATCGACTTTCCCTGAAACAAATAATTTCCTTTAACCTAATTATATTTGATATTATATATCTAAAGAAATATTTTATCGCTTCAAATATAACACCAGTCTTAGTTCCAGTTCCTATACTCAATTCAAATAAACTGTCTTTATGTGAAACAATTTGTTTATAAAGATGTGTATCTATTTGCAGGTCAGAATATTTCGTTGTTAAAATTGATGAATGAATGTTAAAAATTGTTTTTTTTTTACCATTCTATTAAATTAAATAACAAATATACTACATTTTTCAACCAGAAGCGACAAAATCTTGTTGTCACTTTTCCCCCATCCGTCCTGTGGAAAACTTCCGCGCTAAAGAAGAGACAGAAACTCATTCATCATTGCGGAAACTTTCGCGGATCGCAGTCTGTCCGAAAATCCTCCCTGACCAATATAATCGTCTATATTCCTCCGCGTCAGACGGCAACTTTTAACTACCGACACGTGCGCCTAACAACGGACACAAATTTCCCAACAGAAGCCCCGGGATACAATACTCGGCCGGCCCATCAGGATATACACTCTTCGTCAGTTGACAGAGACGTCAAGGATCACATCTGTCGCCCTCTTGCGGTCATCCTTCCTATCTCCCGTCGGACCTCGTTCCGTTTTTATGTCTCCGCGCGCTCTCTTACGATTTAGCTCTTATTGGTCCGCTGTTGCCATCTAATATATTACGGATACTTCTTTATTGTTTCCGTGCCTCGATTTCTGGTCTGGTTGGAGTTGATGCGTGTGTGTGGAAAGTAGGTTGTGCTGGGCAACTTCTCACGATGGCCAGTTAGTTAATGAGGGGCCTGAATTTTAGTACTGCACTTGTGCTAAAACGTAATGATTTGTAGATAGTCTGCGTTCGTAAGTTCTAATGCTTTCTTAGTTTTATTTCTAGCAAATTGAATTATTAAAAATCCCGTATAGCATTGGAAAAGTGGAAATGTGTAATGTACATAAATCTATTAAAGGTGTTGGAATGCTTCCGACATTGATTTTTTTTTGCATATCCTGTTTCCCGTTTCATAATCTGCAAAGTACAGGTTCGATGATCTTGAAATTGGCATTTTTGTTTTTGAATTCTAGGTACATTTAAGATATTGTTTTGTTTGGCCAATATATTGTAACGCTATAGGATAGCATACAGCCCGGTATACAAAATGAATTTTAAGTATAATACTTTAATTACATTATTTAATACTAACTTTTAAACGTGCTAGTGTCATCTATATTCATTACTTTTTAATCATAAATATGCCCTCTCAAATTCCAGATAGCACGCTGAGTGAGAATTTCCGATTGCAATGGTATAGAAGCCGTTCTGGCGTTAAAAAAATTACGAATAGATAGTTATCTCCCTTTAATTCTTCAGTAAGACCCCAGGTGCCGCAGGAGCATGTTGCCAGTATGTCCTGTATTCCGATATTGGTATTTACCCTGATTAGTTTAGGTGATATAGTGCACATGAGACAACATTTAAGTTCAAACAAATGGGATTTTATTTAATAAGAGATTGTAAATATAAAGCAGTGAGAAAACAACGTAAATAAAAAAGTAACAATCTATATGTATGTAAAACGAGTTCTCTTATTAAATAACAATTGCATTTTAAATTAGTCATTCCACGTTTTGAAATATAATCTCGTCACAGAAAATAAATACGGTCAAAATTAACTTTCAAAATTTCTGCAATTTCGAAACGTTTGTTTGAGTAATTTTATACTTAAAAGACAGGCAGAATGTCCCAACATTTGATGGTAAAATTACTGCATATTGGATTCGTGCTGTGAATACATGTTGGCTAGTAATATTAGTACCCCAGTGATCAACTATATTTATTTCATATTGTATAAATATTTAAAAAGTATTAAATCTTTCTTGAATATTAGTTATATTAATATAATATGCATAAAATATATTATAGAAAATATATTAGGAAAATATTTAAAAAATATGTATGTTATGTAGCATTAATAATATTTTATTGTAAATGTTTTCTCAATATATTTTTCATAACTCTGCAAGAATATTTTGCTTTGTATTTCTGTAAATATTTATTTCATATAAAAAAAAAGATTGAATTTTTGCTTTTGTACATTTCGTGCGTAGGACGAATAATATAAAATGGGTAAAATATGCATACATATTAAGTAGGTATGTACCTATTTAAAATGATAGTTTAAAGATTAAATTAGATAATATATACCTAATATGATTTAATTAGTATCTAAGTCGAGCGCTGTAACTTTCTATTAATATATCTGCGTTTTGTATTATATTATTTGTAATATTTGTAAGTTGCGAACGTCAACACAACACACTGTCGGTGTTATGTAATTTAGTATTGTTTATGCGTCTATGGATAAGGTACATAGAATGCATACACGCACGTGCGTATCATCAACGTATTCATTCGTTTGTCCGTTACATGTTACAGTTTATAATAGTATACGATTAGGGCAGATTAGGGTTAACTGTGTAATTAATTGTTGCGGGGTGTTTTAGTTTTTGTGGTGACTACGAGGTAAGCAAAACTTTGAACATGTCATGGCATTTATAAGATAATTGGAATGCTCAATATCGTTATGTACAGAAATCGTTTAATAATATAATTGTAGGAATTTTATGCATCATATATGTACTGCATCTACCAGAGAAATTGCTAGTTGATTTGCTTAAGAGATTCATCTCGGTAGATAAGCGTCATAACCTCAAATAGAGGTTAGAATACGTTGTGTTGTTTTATTTTTTGTACGTAGAATGTTTTCAAATATCATGAAATAAAGTAAAAATAAGTATCGTAAGTATTAGAATGTAGCTACCACTCCAATTATTGTAAATGCTCCAAATGTATTAGTAGGTGTTGATAATGTTGTACGATGTTTTATTTATGGTATAATCTAATATAATTGGCATTGTTTTAGAGGCCACAAGGAAACGCCATGACAGCGCCACTACCGAAGATATGAAAAAAGCCATAGGGTTGTACCTGGCACCAGCCAAGGCTAGATTTAAAAATAAGTATTTTTTATTTTTATTGGCTTATTCAAATAAAATGATAATAAATACGTTTGTTTTTTATTTAGAACACTTCAATTAAAAAATAGTGATTAATTTGATAAACCTTCAGTATGCCTTAAAAGATGCCAGAATTATTGATTATTAACTTGTATGGTGAGTGTGAAAAAACAAGTTCTTGCCTTTTAGACAACTCTATGTATGTTTCAACTTTTCGTTATCGACGTTTTACATTCTAAATAACCAAGAACAATTTTAGTTCATTTTGACAAATTAAATAGATTGCATAAAAAATCTCAATTTTCATATAAATAATATTTTACAAATTTTTAGAAAAATATGCGCTTACATTAATTTAAATTATGAAATAAATATTTTAATTGAATATTTTATCTATATTTAGAAAAAATATGAAAATATATTCAAAAACCTCTCACGAAAAATCTTTATAAAATATATTTTTAAAAATATCTATGTAATATTTCTGGCTGTTAGGGTAGTACCACCTTATGAAAGTTTTTCCACCAGCGGTTGCAAAGTGTTCAGCGGTTATAGAAAATTCCTAACTAAACAAACGGATACAAATTAGGTAGTTTTCAAATGTAGTTTTGACAGTCACTGCAGTGTGGACGGCGACATTAAAGTTGTCGGGTAGTGTACATTTACGTTGAAACTATTTGTGGAATTTGTGGAAATGATTATTTAGTCATGTATTTTTTTCTTTTAAAGAAATATTTAGACCCTTATCCTCGAGTAAGTTTACTTATTTAAAATATTTACATTATATATATTTTTATGAAAAATGTTATATCAATAAATATCGTCTCTATGGACCCCAAGTAATTTAATTTAATACGAGCTGGATGCAATCTTTGCCCCTGTATAAATATCTATACCAGAGAAACCAAGTAGGAAAATCAAAATTTCAACAAACACATCGCTTGTAAACTAACTAGTCCATAGCATACTGGAATTACGAAAAAGATATGTACATACAATAAAACTTGATAGTAATTTTAGCACGACTTTGTAGCTATAAGATATATATTTAAGATTTGCATATACAAATAGTAGAACATGTTCCCCTAAACGATATACCTAAAGTAAAAATATAAAAGTGCGATGCGTAAGCGAAATTTTATGGTAAAATCGAGAGACCGCGCGCGAAAGTATCGTAAAAAAATTACCGAAAAACAGCACGCCCGCTCATAATTCGGGCCCGGTATCAAAGATGAGACGCGCGTGTTCCCTAGTTCGCGTTCGCCGCTAATTCACCCCCTCCCACCCCCGCCCCCGGAGTAAAGTGGCGGTGCACTTATCACATGCCTACAGGTTTAATATTTAACAGACTCCCAGGCCGTAAACTCGCCGCCTTCCCTGACACACCGTGTCTTTTTAATACCTAAGTTTCATTAACGCCCGCTTATAAATCTTTATTGTAACGGAAACCCCGTCTAAATATAAGATAATATCGCGACGGGGAAGAATTATGTGAGTGTAAAGTTTTTAGTATGTATACGGTTATGTCGGTGGATTTTAGAAGTTTCGACTAAATAATGTGATGAGCGCGTTTTATTTATGGGCTAATTTCCATATTAACTATATTCGCATTACGTGAATGCCGACTTATCGCGGACTTGTTATCTTGTCTTGTGTGGGGCTCGGGTTCGCGCACCGGGTCGACGTTAACTTGTTACCACGTATGCACGTATGCCACACAGGCGCACTTGCTCATGTGTGTATGCAGGTATACAAATTTCATTAGGTAACAGATATGAGTTATGTTACGTCATTGGAGGTTAGCGTGCGATCCAATTGCGGGCCGAGATTATCATAGTGAATATATAACCATGTATGCATATGTTAAAAAACTCTGAATGTACAGTAGTGATCTTAATTAATGTCTCCCCCTATGGTGGAGAGAATATCAAAACTACTGTCCCTCTTATGTTATAGACAGCTCGGCTTCTATCGGTTTAAGCAGGTACACTTCTCCCAGGAAAAATCGGGACACCAGCAATCGTCAATTTTAAAATTTCTTGGGTGTAAATGCAGCTTTCAGAGGATATATTCACTTATCAAAGCCATAAATCACATAAATGTATAGAGAGAAAAAGGTTTAAGGTCTATTCACACTATAGAGCAACGAACCTGCAAGGCACGTGCTCGTCACCGTCAAAGCAAAATTTCTTTTCTATTAAACATATGCATTTCACGGTAGTATATTCACACTTGCAGTCTCCCGGCGATCGTGCGACGAGCAAGTGACTGCGGCGATCATTTGAAAGAATATTAGACTGGCACAAACCCGTCGCTTTCCGACGAATGCCTGCCAGTGTGAATTATACTGTAGGCAATCGCCAGTCAATTGACGCTAAAAATTATGGCCAAAGTAAAGCGACAGAAAATTTACTTCGAAATGTTGTATTTTCATTTTTAATATCATCGTTAATTGTTCGTAAATTTTTTGAGTGACTTTCTGAAATGTTTAAAATATTTACTTTCGTTGTCTCAGAGTTGATTGCATAATGTGACATATTCTCCTTCTATGTTTCTGCGTTCTAATAGTTGATTAACCCAGAAACATTTTCTCTTCCGCACCTTCCTATTTTCTTTCTCTTCTTTAGCGTAGTGAGCTTCCGAATTAAAATATTCGTTGATTTCGATTATTGAAATACTCGGATGATTCCGATCCGATTCTTAGAATCCAATTCGGAATCGGATGATCCCGAATCGGATGATTCCAATTCCGTAAAATTTGTACAACGATTTTATACTGAATGAATCCAGCGAACCGTTTGGTAGGTATACGTATTCGTATAGTTTGTGTGATTTTGGAAATTCTCAACTTTCCGGTTTTGACTCGATCATTCGAAATTTATTATTTGGACTGACTGGCTGTGTTTGTTGTTCATGGACGCTGTGCGCACTTAAATCACACAGTCACATTCACTCAGTATTAGTAATCTGCAAAATATTTTATTAAGGAAAAACAATAAACTTTTGCTATAAATAAGTTTAATAGAGATTTATACCAAATATGATCCCATATTACACCGTGCTCCGTGTGAATTATTTCGATTATTAAAATCATCCGAATATGTACAACTTATACGAGTATGTCTGGTGGAATATGGAATCGGAATATTATTTTGAATATCATAACTTTCCGATTCGGGTATACCGATTATTGAAATCATCCGAATATTTGCAACACTAATTTTCTTCATCCAAAATATGCGCAATTTTATGAAAGTTGAACTGGAGAGCATTTTTATATAATTGCAAACACCAAACTGACTGCCGGTAGATCGCTAGTGTGAATTCATTGAAAATTGACTGGACTGTGACGAGCCCGTGCCTTGCATGTTCGTTGATCTATAGTGTGAATAGACCTTTATATATGGAATAAACAAATCGGAGTTTCGGTAGCGGCGTTTCCTTTAGAAATACCGAATACGGAAATATTCATGCAAAAAAGATTCATAACAACAAAAAGGCCTCTTGAATATACGGCTTCATTTAGAAATATAGTATATGTATTTAACTTGTTTGATGTTATGCAGAGATAATTGTTTTTTAAGAAAACATTGGTTATGGAATTTTAAAATTACATTGTTAGTGCTACTTTGATATTAGTTACTTACGTTAACAATAGACAATATGTCAATCAGCCTCCTGCCTTTTGCAACAATGTGATTTTTATAGATTTATTGATTACACTATTATTGTTTAGTATTCTTAAATATTGTATTACTTAATGTTTTTCGTCTATCTATTAAAAAAAAACACCAAAAACGGTTTTAAGATTTAAAGCAATTAAGTTCGCAAAGAAATTATTTTTTTGTATTAACTCTCGGTTTATTGTATTTTTCAAGAAATATATCTTAGTTATCGCCTGTGTAATCCAATATCTTTATTCTATTTTATTGAAACACTTTTGGTCTGTAGCGCAACTCCAGGCAGTAGAAATGAGAAAATATTAAAATTAAATGAATCAAATACAAAAACAAATATTTTAGCACTAACTGAGATTGACGAACAATATGCTTTCTTACGATGTTTGTTATGTATGTAAATGCAATGATATTGTAAATAATTGTTAATAAACCCGTGCTACATAAAGTCAGTTTGTAAACAGACCAAGCGTTGGCCATATTTCAAGAAAATAGAACAACATTGGACTACACAGACCATAGCTGCAATATGTTTCTTGAATATACCATAAACGCAGGGTTAATAAAATAAATAATTTCTTTGCGAATTTAGTTGCTTCAAGAATTTTATAAACAACCTTAAAATTATTTTTGGCAATTTTTTAATATATAAAAACTTGATAGTAATACAATATTTAAGAATATTAACCAACAATAATAGTTAATACATCAATAATTGTGTAATCAATATATCTATTGAAATTACACTCTCTCGAAACTAAGGAGACTGATTGATTGTCTATTGCTAAAGTTATACTTGCGCGCATAAATCGAACTAAGTGATTACCCTAGCAGTAAAATTAAAATTTCCCGCAATTATTCTTAGTAACTTCAACCGAAAGGCGACAAAGTAACTAGTAATCTAATACAAAATTACTGGTAATTTAGTGTTTCAATGATGAAGTTACTAAAAATAACTGCGGGAATTTTAAATTTTGCTACTAGGGTAATATCAAAGCAGCACTAACAAATAATATAATTTTAAAATCCCATCACCATATGTTTTCTTAAAAAAGAATTATCTCTACATACATCAAATAAGTTAAATACATATACTATATATTTCTAAATGAAGCCGTCTATTCAAGAGATCTTTTTGTTGTTACTTATTTTTTTTTTGCATGAATATTTCCGCATTCGGTATCTCTAAAGGAAACGCCGACGCCGAAACTACAATGTGTTTATTCAGTGTATAAACCTTTTTTTTTCTTTATACATTTATATTTCTGTTTAAAGCCCCATTTACATCCAAGAAATTTTAAAATTCTCGATTGCTGGTGTCCCGATTTATCCTGCGAGGAGTGTACATTGAAAAACCTATTTGGTTGACTCAATCATACTAAAAAAAAAAAAAATACTACTACAAAATCACTTTAAAAAGTAAATGAATTAAATATAAATCAAATAAAGAAAGTGAGAGTTGCATAAGCAAAGAAAACTAGCTAAATTTTCTTCGATTGTCCCTTGGTATTCCTTGTTTTTGTTTCAAATACACCATTCTAAACGATTTTTTTCACTGTCCGTAAGATACTCTCGTTAATTTCGATGTTCTAACAATTGTCTCTGTTTTAGTCCCATATTTCTCACTCTTCAAATTATTATATGCATTCAGAATTTATCTGCTGTGTTTCAATGCTCCAACCGTTTCTTGCACTATCAACATCGTCTCATACTAAATGTTGAATGTTAATCGGCAGTCCACGATCCCCACATGCACTTATTCCACAAATTTAAACATTCACACCTGTCTATAGTAACTTTTCAACGATGTAATTAGTAATTTAAGTTTTATAATTTATTTGTCAGAATTGCAGTATGTAATTATTCTTAAAAGAACTAATACTTTCAATAGGATTTTCTGACAAGACGAAGATTCAAGCAATTTAATTACTAACAAAAAAAAGAATAATTTATTTGGATTAAAGCGTATTTATCAACGAAAAACCTATAAATTTAAATAAACTGCTTTGAACAATTTAACGTTACATACATGTTCTGAGCGCCACAATTTATATAATCGAACGCATGTGTAGTACACGTATTGTGCACCTAAACGACGACTTGATATAGGCAGGGGTAGATCTGCTTGCAACACAATATGCTTAAATACGTAACGTACATAAGAAGGAACAAGCGCATTCTTAGCGACTCGCCGATTTTAATTCAGCTCAGAGATAAAACGTCAGATATAGTCCTTTAAGGTAAACTATAGATCTGTCCGCTAATAGTCATTTATGAGAGCGGTTTGTGATAAACAAATCCCCATATCTGCGCATGTGCCCTCTCCCGAAGTCACGATCTATTCGCCACGATAATTTGAATACAATACATGTCAGCAGTTATGTCGTACAGTATTAAGCAACGTTCGCCGTATAGACACGCGGTGCCCGCTTCAGATTGCTCGCTGCAACCGTATGTACCTGCCTCTCCTCTCGCACATACATTCATACATATTATACAATACATGCGCGCGACTACTTCTGCCCAGTACGCGGGCACACAGGTATCTGATATATCTGTTGCTGTGCTCTCCTTCGTTGACTTTTAAGGCTTCAAGAAAAAATATGCGCGGCCGCGTAGCCGCTGGCTATTTATTGGATTATTTCAATGATTGTGTTGTTATATAGAAGGATGCGTAGCGCTTTCTGACGGTACTTGCTCTCAAATACTCACAATGGTATAGGTAGAGTTTTAGAGAGTTAGCAATGTTATTATTTGTTAATTGATTTAATTTAATTACTGAAGAATAAGTTTTAGAAATTTAGTTAAATATGTGACAAATTCATATATCCTGAATATATGAAAACAAATTAATAACCTACATAAATAATACACAAAACTCAGCAGCAATATAATTAATATAATTCTGGAAGAAAAGCTTCGCCCAGAAATTGTATCAGTTTGAGAAGATTGCTCATTTTAGAAGTTTCCCCTGATAACTTAATGTTTTAATGTATCTATCTGTATTTTCTCCATTTAAATCACTATGTATCTTTTGTTTACTTTCCGATATAGTAATATCGTTTCTGTTAAAAGTCCTACCCTGTAAACGGCGTGGAATGCTTTAATGTTCTTCTTAACAAGATAAACCAAAAAAAAGATGCAATAAGTCAATCTACCTTGATTTTCGTGTGATTAATATGTATAAAAAACAGAAATTCATTCTTCTTTATGTTTATCACCGAATAAATATAAACTTAAATCATATTTTCAAAATTTGGTCACAGAATCTTACGCAACATACATTCCTTGACATACACACCAAATTTCATCAATCTAGATCAATAAATAAAAAAGTTATAGACGATTTAGTAGATCGGTGCATAGTGCGTCAGTGGAATGCGGATCAAGTTCGGGTGAAAATCGTTTTCGTGAACAGGACTCCGCGCTCCTATCTCAGCTGCAATGGGAGAGACAAAAACGGGACGATGGAGTAGGGATAAAATGGGCTACGACCTTGTCTATCATGTGCGCTGCAATGTAATTTTTCTGTTGCGTTTGTTGTACGTTATATATGCCGACGTGAATTCTAAAACTCGCGGACAAATTTTAGACGGAGAAGATGCCTCTTTGTCTGTTATACGCATTTTGCAGTCAGTTCGTTTACACGTTGTAAATTCAAAACAAGTGGACCGATTTTAAAAATTCTTTCGCTTTTGCGAAACGTGGCGATTTTTTTTAAAAGTTGAAATTAATTTGTGGAAAGGGGTTATAGAATTATTTTTTTCTCTAAATACTAATGACTGTCAATATAATTTTGTTTAATGAAAATCTAAAAGTCAGTTTTGAGAACGATTGTAATAGAAACAATAATAAATATATATACGAGTCAATTGGAACGTCTTTGTATCAATCATTTTCATTACTTTCTCAATATTTTTAGACACTGGGCGTTGTGGGAGAAAAAATATATGCGATTTTTATAAGTTTTAAGGTTTGTCTATAAGTCTCAGTAACAACAACACGTAAATTTTAACAGATGTCTAGGATGTCGACAGATGTAATTATTACTGTTATGTTGTCAAACAGATGCACTTACTAACATTAGCCCATGTGGTCGTGCAAATACTATCCGACATTTTTAAAAGACCTTGGTAGTTATGGAAGAAAAAAATATATGTAGTTTTTATAAGTTCGGAGGTTTATTTATAGATTTCACTAACAACAATACGTGAATCTTGAGGGATGTTTAAGATATTGGTGGATATACTTATTACTGCTATGCGTTAAATCGATGCACATTCTAGCATTAGCGGAAATGTTTTCACTAGTATTATTTCACCATTTTTGAAGGTCGTTGGGAGTTGTGAGACAAAAAATAAATGTGATCTTTGTAAGATAGGAAGTTTGTTTATAAGTCTCAGTAACAACAATATGTAAGGTTTGACAGATGTCAAGGATGTCGACACATGTAATTATCACTTCTATGTTAAACAGATGCATTTGCTAACATTAAGCCAATACTGTTTTACTAATATTATCCGCCATTTTTGAAAGACATTAGAAATTGTGGGAGAAAAAATATATGTGGTTTTTATAAGTTTGGGGATTTGTTTATAGATTTTATTAATAACAATAAATATATCTTGATGGATATATTTATACTATATTATTCAAAAATAGTAGCAATATTTTTTTTAACAAGCAAAATTGAATACTTGTTAATGTTTTGCTGTTATACCTATCTCATCAACTTCATCCTAGGTACCAAGGCGTAGGTATCCAATATATGGAATTTGGTGAAGACAGAAAGGCTGTTTGTATATTTTTATGTTTATTCGTGACAACAATGATACCTTACAAAGATACATAATGCGCACATTTTACGCGACGGACAGATTGCCGACATAATAAAAGATCGACCAGAAACTGCGCTGTGTTATGGCCAACCTTACCGAACAGCACCACAATATCGTGGATGCCGAAGACGTATTGCTCCTACTTACATGCGTTCGGCTGTCCAGATAGCCGACTTAATTGCACGTAAAAGGGTCGTAAAGGTGCGCACAGGAACCTATATCCTCGTCGCGAATCGTAGCACGAAAAGAATAGGACAGAAATGGAGCGGATGGAACATACATGCATATAGGATGTGTTCGGTTGACCCGCGCTTTAGGTAGGCGTCGCATAATATACACACAAACAGACACGGACGAACGGACACCTAACGATAACAGCTCAACGAAAACGGTCACTCACTCAACTCAACTGGACCGACATCATCATGTTGTTGCGTATGGCCGGCACCCAGAGATATCATGCATAATACATTTTATGTGAACTCGTACACTTCGTGTCCGTATACCATGCTTTCAAATACTATCCTGATTAGAGTACACTGTTGAAAATATTACGGTGTTGGCGTTAATTTTACGCTAGTCAAATATTTTACTGTTGATTTTTACAAACTTTGCCAGACGAATTGACTATGCGTATTTAATAGAACAGAAATGACTAGAATTTCGTGTGAATTCTTTGTTCAGATATGAGGATTGACTATTTTTCTAGACATTCAGAAGCGTCAACCAATCAGAATTTTTCCCTCGGATAGAAATATAGAAACCCCACCTATTCTAATACAGTATTGCATTATACGCACCACCTGCATTGCACGTGTATCTGTTTTCGTGTTTGATTCTCCGTATTAACATATCCAAACAAACCACCAAATGTGACTGACTTGCAAAGTGTAACCTTGTGTTATTAAACGTTAATTCCAGTGGGCATAAAAAATTTCAACATCTTAAAGATGTATTGGGAACATCTATTGATGCAATTAGTTTAGACTTGAATCAAATAGCATAAACATTCACTTAATTTTATAATGGTTCTCAAAAAATCATTTTAAAATTGCTACGTTTAGTTGAAACCAAAACTTGTGAATGAGTGATTTTGCATATTTATAATTGAGAAAACGTCTTAAAGAGAGAATATTATAGCACTAAGAAATATTAAACATATTAAAAAGACGTTGTGTTTAGAAAATGGTGTTAAAACACCCAATAGATCGCATTCATTTAGTTAAACAGCTAGTAAATTTGTCTAGTCTAGATCAAATAAAATGTGACTAGAAGTATTTTATAATTCCACGTGTCAGTTGGACAAAATAACCCCTTAGCAATAGACAATACTTGACTATCTTTGCTCGTCAAATTTAAACTTCTATAGTTCTCGACAAAATAACACGAAAAGAGTGTGGACCTCTCCTGACTATTAAATTAGTCAAAAAAGTGTTAAAATTTTCAACAGTGTAGGCCATGCTGTTTTTTTTTTTAAATCGTTGGTCACAGTGCATGTACGTACTAATCATTTTGACCATTTGTGGGTCACCAAAATGAATGCAAAAAATATTTATTATAAGTTATAAAAATAATAGTACGCCTATTTTTTGCGGATGTAATGAAGTTTCTACGACAGTTTTCTGTCGATCACATCCTCATATTTTGCAGAAGGATGGAACCAAGCCTCATCAGGAGAAAAAGCATTTATCGCGAATGTGGTCATTAACTATGTTCTGTAAAAATTATTAACAGCACTGTACTTTCGTATCAAAATCTACCTGCGTGAGTTCATGAGCTACCTGAATTTTATATGAAAATACTGAAACTGAACTTCTTTTGAGAAAGCTTTGGAATACGCAATTTGCCGTTCGTTTTTCAGATGCACCACCGCCAGGTTTACGAGTTACTGCCTCAGTACGCAAGAAATTTGTCAATACAAGCATAAATATGATTTTTGCAATTAGTGCCGTAACCATACCATTTATTCCACTAGTGCCGTAATAGGGTCTATTACAGCACTAGTTGCGTAATAGAAATGGAACATTTAAGCAGATTTATTTTAAGTTGGTCACATTGCAACACAAATGGAGATGTCAATATGACATTTTGTAAGCAAGTTTGAGGTTATTATATTAAAATTCATTGTAAGATTTGATATTTTTAATTAATCTTTGAAATAATACAACTATTATAAACATTTATATTCACGTTTGAATTATCTTTCGAAGTGATAGTGATACCGTGTGCAGTAGAAACATTCTGTTGAAAATTATCGTTCTCTGCGATAGTGATATTGCTTCTGTTGGTGTACTCAAACTGTGAACCATTCCCAGAAGTTCCAGATAGATTCACATTATTTTCCTGTGCAAACATATTTCCAACATCAATTTTATTTTTCATAGAAGAGGCAACGTAACCTTCAGCAACAGCCGTGCTTTTCCAGCCACCTAATCGTTTTATAGTTAAAATATCACCTCCAGTATTTGCTATATGTGTCGCACTGGATCTTCTAAAGCACTGTCCTGTATAAAGATGAGGATCTGGTAAATGAAGAAAACTGGCAATTTGTTTAGGAACCTATAGCGCTATTAATTAAGCAGCCATGACGATAAGTTAGAAAAAAACGTTTGTGAGTAACTGTTTTAGGCCGCAGATTATTATATTTTTTTATAAGTTCGATGCAGTTTACATCAGTCACTGCGAACATTCTGCGTACATTGTTTTTTGTTTTAGGTATGTTGACTATAATGGAATCGGAATTGTATTGAAGATCTTCCACACATATATTAATTAATTCTTCTCGCCTACAGGCTCCATTATATCCTGTTATCAAAATAACCTAGAATATAAAGAATTTACAAAAAAGTAACGAAATAAAATCAACACTAATCTTTATAGCTAAGTATATTTTATCATCGGTTTGTTTCAAAAATCTATGAATATCTTCTTCTTCTAAAATTTTAGATTTTTTTGTTTGATAACCTTTAGATAGCCGCTTTAATAATGCTTGAAGTTTCATATATTTTGATATATCCACATTTCTATGTACATTTAAACACGATCTTAACATGGAATAAATCGACCATAATGATGACGATTTATAATCTTTACGTAGCATTTCAAAATAAGCAAGTAAGACGTTCTCAGAAATATGAAGAATTTCCTTTTCTTTGCACCATTTTTCAAAATTTTTGTATCGCTTTTGATACATAGTGTACGATTTTCTCGGAAGTAAATTATTAATGGTTTTTTCAGCAATTTGCCGTATTTCAGGCGGAGTGCATGAAAAAGTTGTAGAACTCATATTAAATATTATAATATAGTTACTTTAGTAATATAATATATAACAAATTTCAAAAATGTGTCAATTTTAAATTAACTTGTCAATTTAAATCTTGTGCCAAACCAAGGTGACAACTGGTGACAACCGCCACAAAATTTCCCTAGATTATCAAATTTTTCTCGTTTTGCTTTTACAAAAAGAGAAATTTTAAAACTAATTGCAAAAAATAGCATAAAAGACACGTTTCATTTGACATTAAAGCACTCATGAATTCGTACTTTGAAACGTCAAAATGAGACTTGTCTTTTAATATACTATTAAAAGCTGTGCGTTACTAACTGCCAGATTAGAAAACTGTTGCCGGAAATCCTGCTTGCACCGATTAATAGAATAAACCTCTTCATTCTCCATTATCTAATTTTCGACTAGTTTTAAAGTAACTTTCGATGATAAATGTTTTCTGTTGTGATTCTAATATAGTAATACAATTAAATGCAACAGTTTCTAACTTTGGTTTTTTCAAATTTTGACAGCTGTCGCAATTTAAAGTACAATTTAAAAGTAGCCCAGTGTCGGCGATCTTGCTAAAGAATTTTCTTGAAAAAAAAACAGCGTGGTCTAATCAATCAGAAAAGTATTTGAAAGCGGGGTATAACGCGCGCACACACACAAACGCATTTAGTATGAAGAGCATCGGAGGGAGAGAATGTTAAAAGAGAGAGGGACGAGGAGACCATTAAAGCAAGTTTGATTTACAAAACCATAAAATTGATTTATTGCCTTTAATGCATAGCGCGTTAGGTAAAACACAAAAGGATCCAGTGGCATAAATCGTTCGGATCTTTGTGGCGCTCTGTCATACTGTCGGGGAGCAGACAGACTGACGTTGTTACATTCAGGACTTAAGTCATAGGCGTACGTAATCTACGGTTTCGTGCCACTCGAGGAGAGGAATATATCTGGGAACGTATATTTGTGTATGTATAGCTTACCTATGACGTATATACGCGTGTGTGGATAAGAGGGGCGAGAGGGGCACAGCGCGTTGCCATAATTCTTGTCACCTTGTTCAAATATATTACCGTTTTTCTTTTATTGTTGTTTTTCCTTCTCTCGGCGGTCTTGCTCTATTCGGAGTGATGGCCGTTACGTCGGACAGAGGTTGTCGTTATTTTAGATATTGAAGTGCAGTTACACGATTTGAAATCAAATCAGAAAGACGGAGATTAACATTACTTTTTGGTTCGGAATGCTATCTAAAGTGAAATTTATGATTTTATATACAGAAAAAATGTTTTATTAATTATTATTGCGCAAACTTGTATAAAGATTGAATTAATGGATGCTATTCTTGCGCTACTGGCATGGCGAAATATTAGAAATTTTTCAAGCGGTTCTGTTGTTAAGTGTATATTCAAACAAATGTCATACCACAAATGGCAAATTTTACATTTCTAAAATATTTATTCATTATCGTTATGCAAATGCAATATTGCTTATGCCTATAAATGTAATACATTTTCATTGCATGGGTATCTAACAACAATAGTTGACCTGAAACCAATTTTAGATCAACAGCAGTAGCTGCAGTCCTGAAGATGTTCCTTGCGAGTATGGACGAAACATCGGCCAGATAAAGATCCAGGACGCTGTTACAACTCGCAAAAACAAACATATTTTAATGAATTCAGATTTAGGACCCTTAAAATCCTGTCTTTATAGTTTATTAAGTAAAAGTAGTAGATCAGATAGAGTTAGGATTAGTGATTAGTTAAACATGACGGCAGCCAGCTATGACCGTGATCATTGCACCATGACCTTTTTTTAGGTATAAATTAGGGTAGTTTTAGTGTAGTTATTCAGTTCTGTGTTTCTGCTGATGATGAGAGCTTTACTATTGAAACGTACTGCTGTGACAGACATCCCGTTTTTCGCGAGTGTATTTTAAGTTGCCTAATTTGTCTTTTATTGAGTCCATCAAGGAATTCATTTTATAATAATTGTTATTTGTGCACATCATAGATATAAGATCATTTATTATTTTGTGGAGGAAGATATATATTCAGTTTAATTTCTCTCATTATAGATTAAAGAGTTTATTTTTCTGTTTTTCTAATCTGCTGATTCGTTTTTAATTATCAATCACCTCGGGTTTGTGTGAGTAAAAGCATTGTTCTTGCATTTAGTTTTAATTTTTGTAAATTTGCATGAATTTGTACACGCTTAATTTAGTTTGTGTTAATTTGATACCACGTGGATTGAAAGATATTGGATTATCTTCCTGAACAACCAAATCTTTTGCTTTGAATAGGAAATAGCATTGTCGTGCTGTAGTTTAGAATCAAGTGCAGTTTTTTATTTTTTGGCCAGAACCTTCAATTCACGGTTTTTTTTTTCTGCCATTTTCTTATTTTGCCCATTTTTATAATAAATTTTGATTGTTACTTAGCATTTTTGGGTTGAAAATTCTGTTCTTTTATTTTTAATTAAACCTTTTAAATTTTTGGAGTATTTAAGAAAGTCAGATTTCTTTCGCTCACATTTTACTTTTCGTGGTTTGATTCAAGTTTTAATTCGCGATGGTAACTCTGAGGTTAATTGTTCTTTTGCGCCCTTTTAAAGATTTTATCAGTTGAGCTAGCTAATTTTAATTTTCTTTTTCATTTTAAAAGTCATTTTGCATTTCCAAGTCATTCAGTACAGAACAGTACGTCCAGTTCAGTGCAGTTTGTGGTGAGGGGTCTAGTAGAAGTTTGCAATATCATTACATTGGTTATTTTTCAAACATTTTTTAACTTCGTGTAAAACATAAATTAGAAGTGCAATGCAATAAATAGTTTCATAAGTTCACCCTAAAATGAATTATAATCAACATACAAAAACTAATTGAACTAATTAAGCCATTAAGACAAAATAGTAATCCACATATTTTAGACTCTAAAAGTAATAAAACAGTTATTATAATTAATAAACAAGACCATGGACAAAATAAATGCTAGGCATTCTCGATGATTAAACATCTTCTATACTTTTTCTTTTAATGAATATATGTTGGTCTAAGCAAGATAATCTTACAGCTAATTATGTACTATGTAGATAAATGCCACCGCAAAATAGTCTTTTTTAATACAGCGTTGCGTCTGCAAAGAACGGCAAATAAGTACTATCAAACGCATGCAAATTACCTTTCTTGTATTACCACGTAGAAAAAAGCCAATACGTTTCCACTAACGAGTATGAATTTTAAATAAAGTTATAAAATCTCTGAACCCGATATTGACTTAATGGTTAGTGAGTGCCGAGTAGCCGTAATATTATATAAAACATAATCACCATCTGCTATAATAAATTTGCAATAAATAGGTATTGAATAATCATCGGCTAATATAAACATCGTATACAGTAAAGAATTAAAAGAAACTAGGATTACCAAGTAAGATTGCCTTGGTCCGCGCCCAATGTGTAATCAACATAATAAATTTCAAAGGAGATTGCACCGTTAATTTTTTTTTTATTTACTGTAACGGGTAAAAATAACCGCATGGAAGCAATTTAAGAATTCCGTTCGCTTTCTTACCATTATTATTATTATTATTATATTACGCAAAACCTTTCTTTTTTTCGTAATTGCTTTAATCTCCTTTCGTTGTCGTGATCTCTTCGAATGTCTTCTCCTATATATAGATAGACTATAGGAGACTCGACTGCTGTGCCTTCACGCTCCGTGCGCAGACATTTTTCAATTGTCATGATGGAGCGTCATTCCTGTCAAGATCATTTACCTCGCCTTTGCATACGAAACCGTTCAACTGCTCTTCCTCCAGACCGCCAGCTGAACGGTCAATAATACATCGCGACGTGTAATTAGAGTGACGTATTTATTAAGTCGGAAACTCGACAACAGATTGACGTAGCCACCGATTCTACCGAAACCCCTCGACTCTGGTTGCCATGAAGTCGTCGACGCCAAACACGATAAGTAGCTTACAATTAATTCGTCTAAAAATTCAGGTGCGTCTACTGCCATCTATGGTGAGATTTGGAAATCAATAATTTGAGGGGTTGCACCGATGAATACCTGGTTCCAGAAGAATAACTTATCACTAAACGTGGGAAAAACAAATTTAAGAAAATTTGCTCTAAGAAATAACGAAACAATTACCTATCACAGCAAGCATCTCTAGATATAGTTAAATTCTTAACGTAGAACGAGTGTTTACCCTAGTAGCAAAATTTAAAATTCTCGCAATTATTTTTAGTAACTTCATCATTGAAACACTAAATTACCAGTAATTTTGTATTAGATTACTAATTACTTTGTTGTCTTCGTTGAAGTTTACTAAGAATAATTGCGGGAAATTTAAATTTTGCTACTACACTGTAAAAAAAGTTGCAGTAAAATTACATGTAAAATCGTTGGTAACAAAGTTGCCTACAATTTTACAAGTAAATTTGCTTCATAAGATAAAATTTCTACCATCTAGTAAATTTAAACATGCCGAATGTGTTTTCTAAAAGATGTACTGTAAAATTCGTATGTAATATTTATATGAACTCTATATTTACCGAAACACTGAAGTAATTTCATAATGTATTGTTTTTTATAAAGAGAGCAAGCAACTTACCTAATTCTTTTATAGCACCCAATAGGTCATACTGAATCGCTCAACCAGGGATCAAAGAATGAACACGCTTACGCGAAACCTACGATGTGTTTGTGACGTACATGCATATCATTGTGCCAATAATAAATTCGCAAAACGAATAGAATTACGTACGCGCACAGATAAATAATCCAATAACCAATCACATTGCGGCGTATGAATTTCGTATTTTCCATGATATCTATAGTTTTTACCCGAAAATTCAAGTAAAAACAAATAATATAAAAGACCTCATATTTTTACAGCAGAATTAATAGTTCACTGGTAAAATTACTTTTAAAGTGCACTAAATACCCGAAAAAAATGTCAATTTTACACTTTTAAGTAAATTTTGAGAGTAAATACAAAATTGTACATGTTTTTTCCTGTATTTTCCTTTTGAATTTTTGTTACATTTTAAACTTACATGAAAAAGCTATAAATTTTATCGAAATTTCTTTTTCCATGTTAAATATCCTAGAAAAAAACATGTAAAACAAAATGTACATGATTTAGTGTGGTAAATTCACAACGTTATTACATGTAATATTCCTGATTTACTATGGCAAAATTATTGTAATTTTTTACAGTGTAGGACTAGACTTCAAAAAGCATGTATACGAAGTGTTTTCGGACGGAAAAAGAGAAGCGTGGGTGCTTTGAAAAGAAGCACTACAGTGAATTACTTGCCAAATACATCTGCTATGCTCTTTACACGTTCTCAAAAAGCGAAATAAGAACTGGACTTATATTTGTACTAAATTAATGAGGCAAAAACGCAAGTACATAAATTTCTTTTTTTTTTGTCTTGTATAGTTTAAAATAGTTGCTAATTAATGATAATTTGTTTTAAAAAAATAGATACCCAAATAACACAATGCAAATTTCCCCCAAATTTTTAGCAACTTTTACATTCGAGCATAAAATTATATCTACCATCATATTGCATTACATTAATAGTTCTTATAATATCCTTCACTAAAAATAATGACCGATTTAAATTTGGTTACTATAGAGTATCTTAAAACCAAAAAGTTGTTCAGTTAAGTAACTACCAGTTAACTGAACACATATTTCTTTCTAAATAGGAATATAATGTATTTTAATCGTAAATTTCCATCTATGTATAATTAGTATCTAACACTCCACAAACCTTTTCTAACCATAAGATATAAAAACATTCATTACAAATAGCTCCATCTATTTTTATTATCTTTATGTTTACCCAGCCTGTGATAATTATCGTAAGATTTGCTTGTTTGATCAAAGTATACGCGCGAATGAGATGTACTAAATCCAATTTACATAAGGTATTTGATTAACAATTATGAATAAATAAAAATAGCCTCTTCTGTATAAATAAGCCGAATTAATTATTCTGACAAATACATAACACGCGTTTCGAAGATATTTGCCGATTATTTTTCCAAAGAAAGGCGCTCACAAACCATTACCACGTCACTGGAAGGTCGCGCCGACCCGTTATATTGGCGAAACCGTTCTCCCAGCACCACTGTGAGGGGTGTTTTCTAAATGTTTGTCGTTAATTCATCATAATGATTCATATGCGTTCGAGACTGGGACTCGTTTTTACACCCCGAATGTTAAGGGTGTAAATTATAAGTTCAAGACAGAAAGTCAATATTCCGGGCTTTCAGATGTATACGTTTCGGGCGCTATATTTTCTAGATTTTCGCACGGCCAGGATATGAATATTCCCTACCTCAAAACGCATAAGTGAGAAGAATTTTTTAAGGCTTTTTTAAAACATTTAGAAGTATATTTTTAATCGATATTATAAGATTCCCTTTTTATTTCTTTTTAATATTTTATCTATCTTAGAACGTTGCAATCTTTGTATTGTATTGATTGTTATATCCGAAATTTATTTATTTCGATATATTGTTCCTACATTGATATATTTATTGCACAACCGCTAGTATGGAAAAAATAAGTAGCAGTTAGTTCTCTATTATAAATATTAAGAAAATATGCATTGCAGCATGTAATATGAATGGGGTGCAATTATTATCGGTAAAAATGTTCCAAGTAGCAACTCTGAAATGATTTACTCCGTGAGAGCGAGCTTGTCAATGCCGAGGTCAAGTGTGGCTCAACGTCGATCCTTGAAAAGGGAGGAAGTGAGCCGTACAATTCTCTTATGATATTGCCATTCTGCACCTACCTTTACATAATTCAAAATTCTTTATTTGCTACAAAAAGAGGTTATGTTCAATTTAACGATATACAGGTTGTTTCTGAAATGATAGCCCAAATTGTTAAGGGTAACATGCACTGTAAAAAATTACAGTAATTTTGCCATGGTAAATCAGGAATATTACATGTAATAACGTTGTGAATTTACCACAATAAATCATGTAAATTTTGTTTTACATGTTTTTTATAGGGATATTTAACATGAAAAACAAAATTCGGTAAAATTATAAGCTTTTTCATGTAAGTTTAAGATGTAAAAAAATTCAAAAGGAAAATACGGAAAAAACATGTACAATTTTGTATTTACTCTCAAAATTTACTTAAAAATGTAAAATTGACATTTTTTTCGGGTATTTAATGCACTTTAAAAGTAATTTTACTAGTGAACTATTATTTTTGCTGTAAAAATATGAGGATCTTTTATATTTATTTGTATTTACTTGAATTTTCGGCTAAAACTATAGATATGGAAAATACGAAATTCATACGCCGCAATGTGATTGGTTATTGGATTATTTATCTGTGCGCGTAGGTAATTCTATTCGTTTGTCGAACCTATTATTGGCTCAATGATATCATGTACGTCACAAACAATCGTAGGTTTCGCGTAAGCGTGTTCATTCTTGATCCCTGGTTGAGCGATTCAGTATGACCTATTAGGTGCTAATAAAGAAATTAGGTAAGTTGCTTACTCTCTTTATATAAAATACATATGAAAATTACTTCAGTGTTCGGTTAAATATAGAGTTAATAAATATTACATACAATTTTACAGTACAATCTTTGAAAAACGCATCAATCAGCAGGTGAAATTTACTAGATGGTAGAAATTTTACCTTATGAAGCAAATTTACCTGTAAAATTGTAGGCAACTTTGTTACTAACGATTTTACATGTAATTTTACTGCAACTTTTTTTACAGTGTGAGTCTATAAACTAAATTTAACTATAGTATTTTTTATCCCTGACTATTAAAATGTAATTTAATTTTTAACACCCATACTAATAATATTTCTATACATTTAGTCATCAAAGTAGACCGATATTCTTTGTGGTCGTTGCTAAGTTATGCACTGGCGTACTATTTAACAAATAACCGAGACCTGGCTGTAAAGTCAGAGGTACTGAAACAATATTTAAGGGTAACTTTAAAAATTTATATCTTGGTTTCCCTAATTGTTGGAAGTTTCTCGCTTAGAGACAATTACATTATTTTTTAATGATCTTTATATATTTAAAAAAAAAGTGACAACATTTAATTTACGCTCTGTATATTAATCATGCTGCAAAATAACTGAATTTATAGAAAAATATCAGTGACTAAATAATTGGTGTCACCAATAAATATCAACATTTTTAAAGGTATTTACTTGGTGGCATATTTTACCCCAACCCATCAGTATTTACATTATTATAAGACGTCTACTTAAGATCTACTTAATTCACCCAGCTTCGAAACCTTGACTTTAATAACAACATATATATTATTATTTTTCTCCCACGCCCTATAACTAACCTACTTCCATTGGGGTTTGCGAGAGACCATGTGAAATATTCTATTTGCCGGAGATAATGCACAGTTTTCGAAACCTAATCTTAAGGTAAACAGTTTACCGAAAGAGCGTTTGAGAGCGGACCGACTAGGTCGACACGACATGCCTCAATTAAATTGTTACAATGAGCAATAAAGTCAGGTAAGAGTGAAATATATCTTGGAAACGTTATTATACGTAATCTTCCACTTCCAGGAAGTAACAACAACTTACCTCGTATACGACTCGCATAAATACATCCGAGTACCCGACCAGCCTACGCTATGTCTAGGTGTACCACGACGTGGAAATGATAAGTGATACTATTGTGAGGGAATGGCGTTGCGTAAACCGTTGTAAATTATCAATAAAGGGACAGGTGTATGATTATGCTCAAGTAACCCGTCTGTCCCGCTGCGTCGTTTGTTGTGATGACTTTATTCGAGGGTTTGGGAAATGTGTGCTGGTTTTGGGAAATTGAGCGCTGGGAAATTTTGTTGTTATAAAAATTGATATTCGGATAATAATTGTATACTTTCTTAAATCTATAAATATAAATTATTTAGTTGAATTTTGTTGGTTTCGTTCGCAATATCTTTATTTACAAAAAATACACTACAAGTAGTAACATTTCAGTTGCAATTGCCTATTATTAGATGTATGTCTTCATTTAATACCGTTTGCCCATGTTGATATTTTCCAATATATCATTGCTTCCATTCGTAAAGTTCTTAAATTTTACTTTAACTAATATGCAATAATAGTTGGAGTTATCTGGAAAACTGGTAGTATTAGAATATTAGTTTAGATTTTAGATTATCATCTCTGTTGGCACTTTGTTATATTGTTCAATTACTTCTGTGTTTGGAATTTTTTTATACTTATTGCTGACTATTCCTTCAGTTCTTATATGTGATCTGTGAGTGTCTTCTTGTGTTATGGTTATGTGTTTCTCTATTGTTTTTTAGTTTGGTATTGGTTTTTATTAATCCATTTTTCATCTTATGCATTAGAATTAATTTTTTAAAGATAGTTGTTTTATATTTAGTTCACGCGTTCTTTCGTAAACTTCTAGCGTGGGTGTTCTTTTGTCTGGTCCATATAGTATCTTCAAAATCTTATTTTGTCGTCTTTGCAATTTGTCTACATTCCTTTTCGCAGTGTCACTCCATACATTTATCATATAGCTGATGTGAACAGAGAATAATATAATGATTTTTTCATATGTTTAGATATTAGCCTTGTTATTTTGGTTATGCTCGCTATGGTTAGGGTGTTTTGTTTGAGTGGTTTCCTGAATGATTTGGTTTTTTATTCTAGTATTAAAAGTAGGGGTTATCAGTTAATAAAATCTAAACTTAAATCATATTTTAAAATTTTGCAATCTTACGGAGCAGACTATTTGTGATATGCACACCAAATTTCATTAATTTACATCAATAAATAAAAAAGTTATAGACTATTCAGTCGATGAATCGGTCAGTGGGATGCGAATCGACTTGGGGTGGAAATCGTTTTGGTTAACAATAGTACACGTTTCTATCTCGGCGGCAATAAGACAGTCGAAGAGAGGACGATGAGATGAGGACAGCATGTTGTCTGTCGTGCGCTATGTAATTTTTCTATTGCGTTTGTTGGACGTTGTAAGATTTCTTTATTGACATTAACTAAAATAAATATTTATGTCAAAATGACAGAAGTCTTCTTTTTTGGTTTAAATGGCTCAGGATGTTAGAAAGTGAAATGAAATTATATATGTGTAAGTCTCAAAGTAATTCTCAAGATGTATAGTATTCCTACCAATGAAGAGGACTTGAGTGATAGAAAAGGAAGGATAAATTGGCCGTGCATTAATTCATATGTTATATACTTCTGACCAAATCCATCCAAAATTTGAACTAAGGCAAAAGGTAGAGCACTTTACCAAGATGATTTAGTCTTTTTGGCATTTCTGTTTATTTCTTTATTGACTCACTATCTGTAGTATGTGTATGTAGGTAACTCATTGGCGGCTTGCTTGTACATTAAAAATTCAAAACAACTGGAGCGATTTAAAAAAAAAATCACTTTTATGAAGCTAGTGGAAAATATTTTAACGAGCGAGAAGTTAATTTTGTTTTGCAAGGGTAGGAATGAGAGTTGCTGATCGAATTTAACTATTTTGGATAATAAAACGAATCTTCTGCAAAAGCATAAAGTTGTTTTTTTATTGTAATAGATGGATAGATACATATGTCGTTAAAGAAAACATAAAACAGAAGATAGGGGATGTGTTTATGCGTTAAATTAAATGATCAATTAATTACAAATAAAAATAGACAATATAAACATACATGTCTACAAAAACAAAAACAAAAAGGAGAAAGCCTAAATCACAAATTAGGAAAAGTGTGTACACTATAAAAAATTACAGTAATTTTGCCATGATAAATCAGGAATATTACATATAATAACGTTGTGAATTTACCACAATAAATCATGTAAATTTTTTTTTATATGTTTTCTAGTATATTAACATGGAAAAAGAAATTTCGGTAAAATTTATAGCTTTTTCATGTAAGTTTAAGATGTAACAAAATTCAAAAGGAAAATACAGGAAAAACATGTACAATTTTGTATTTACTCTCAAAATTTACTTAAAAGTGTAAAATTGACATTTTTTTTTGGGGTATTTAGTGCACTTCAAAAGTGATTTTACTAGTGAACTATTAATTTTGCCGTAAAAATATGAGGATCTTTTATATTTATTTGTTTTTACTGGAATTTTTTCGGGTAAAACTATAGATATCATGGCAAATACGAAATTCATACGCCCAATGTGATTGTTATTGGATTATTTATCTGTGCGCGTAGGTAATTCTATTCGTTGTCGAACTTATTATTGCTCAATGATATCATGTACGTCACAAACAATCGTAGGTTTCGCGTAAGCGTATTCATTCTTGATCCTGTTGAGCGATTCAGTATGACCTATTAGGTGCTGTAAAAGAATTAGGTAAGTTGCTTGCTCTCTTTATAAAAATACATATGAAAATTACTTCAGTGTTCGGTAGATATAGAGTTCATATAAATATTACATACGAATTTTACAGTACAATCTTTGAAAAATACATCAGCATGTGAAATTTACTAGATGGTAGAAATTTTACCTTATGAAGCAAATTTACCTGTAAAATTGTAGGCAACTTTGTTACCAACGATTTTACATGTAATTTTACTGCAACTTTTTTTACAGTGTAGTAGCACTTGACAATTAACATATCTTTTAATTTACGTTTAAATTGTTTAATAGTGCTTGCAGATTTTATCTCATCCGACAGCGCATTGTAGCGCTTAGAGCCTACATTAAAAAAAGTGATGAGAAGGCGAAAAAATGATTTCATTACGGGACGTACCGTCGATTCTTCACGCCTAGTGACGACATAAATTATTGGTTCCTCTTTTGTTTTTCATTAAAATAATACAAAGTACGCAAGTTAGAAAATGTAAATAAGTAAAACTTTATAACGTTCACTACCTAATTGAAAATTCAAATAAGATTAGGATTCCGTAACGCGTCACGAATTCATATTAAATATGTAATGTAGGTGAGCCTTTCGAGCGCACAATTTATGTTGAACACTTTGGAAATTCATTGAGCAAATTACAGACGTCCCACCGAAACGAAATGATTAAAACTCCGGCAGTATTTCACCTTTATTATTAAGCGGGACACTCCTTTTCCTTCGGCGGCGAACCGCACGGCGCACTGATAAATTAAATTCCCACTACATCTGCAGAATTCGCCTTATCATCGCCCGGTCCTGTGAGGGTGGTGTGCGAGAAATCGGGACGCCGCTCTGAGAGATGGACGGTGAAGGAATACGGAAAGGCAGCTAGAAGTTGTGAGTGCGAGCTATCCGCGCTCATTTCGTCTCTCGCCTCGAGACGAGAAGGATAGATTCTCCCGTTCCTGTCTGCATTCGGTTTGTTTTACGCAGCGATATCGTACGCTGCCGCCGCGCTGTAACGCGTCTTTCTCGTGAGATTTGTGTCCCGAGAGTTCACAATGGCTGATCGGTGAAGTATTTACTGCCTTCGCCCGTATAGAACAGTCGCTGATAGCCTAGTTGCAAATCACCGTAATGTTCCTTTCTGATGCCAATACGTTCGGGTTTTTATAGCGGAAGTTTAAGCTGAGAAATGGCGTTAGGAATTGGAGGAATGGCGCAAAATAGTTCTATAATAGACTAGAAAAAAAAAAAGGATAACACAGACAGACAGTTCTCCTTTTCTGTCCCTATACTTGCTATTTTCTAGGCGTTAAGTTAAATGCAAGAGATCCAACAGTATCTACAAAAAAAAAATATGTCGAGAGTATTTATCTTAAATATTAGAGGCCAAGTTTACTATTTACTGCTTATTTGGTGTTTGGAAAAGTACTTCAACACTCATATCAGCATCTGAACGCTTTCGAAAGCACCAGTGGAATCGCTTGCTAGTCGACTCGATTTTGGTCTACTTTTTCGACCGATATCACAATCGTGTGAAAAGAAAACATCTGCACTGAGAAAAAGATTTCTTTGTCGTTAATAAATATGCATCAATCCAAGTGAATTATCCTTCTTTTTCTTTGAAGTTAGGGTGGACACTTATAGTCCATGCATTTGGGCTAGGTGCTCATTGTACCGTCCTTATTAAATCTCTTACTTCCACTCAAGCATTTTTTGTTCATGTTCTCTATAAAGAGAATCCCAGTATCTTGCCCAGTGGAAACTTGAGAACCCTCGAGGGCTCCAATAGATCCTTCTCGAAAAGTTTCTGGCTGAGTACTTTCAATTACTTACATGTGCAGATTACATGCAAACTCGTTTCTTTCTGTAGTTCGCATCTTCTGTACCACGGTTCGCTTACTCGACCTGTGCTCGTATAGATTCTAGCTATACATCTAATAATCCGCTTCTACGGTAGAAACACCTGTGAAGAATGTTTAGATGAACCCCACAAAGTTATACCATACCCAACTCTAGAATGGACCTCACTATAATAAAAGAACAAAAGAGTATCAATCGTTATTGTTCCTCTCAGTAACCGAATTTGAAAGCAGTCCTATTAATCTTGGATACGACTCCAGCACAGTGCGCACCCTAGTCCAAAGTTTCGTCTAATTCGACGATGAGAAATTTCACACTCTTCAGATCACAGATCGAAGAGGGGCACCATGCAAAGAAACGTCAATGCCAAAATTGTGATTCGATTGCTTGGAGTGGAAGGACATATAGGTAGTTTTAGGTAGGTTCATATAGACACAACTTATTCGCAGAGAACCATCCCTCCAGCTCCAGCGGGACCAACAACGCAGCCGCTCGATCACCACCATGCAATGGCTAAGTGCCAGTAACCAGTGCAGTTGTATCGTCAGCATATAATAATGAGAACCTTTGATAAAATCAATAATGTCATTAATAAAAATAATAAATAAAATTGGCCTAAAAACAGATCCCTGGGAATACCAACAGTATACAGGTTATATATAAGATGAAAATTGTTTAGTATCATTATTTCATGATGTAAATGAAATTTTAACAAATTGACGTCTACCAGAAAGGAAGGAGACAAACCAACTATTTCACGGTTCATACATTATGATCATGTTGCAATAAGTTGAAATTAAGTGATTGGAAAAGACCTACAATAAACTCTAAACGTCTTAAACATACCACAGCTATCTACCCTCTCAGGAATTTAAAAAAATTCAAATTCAATTAAATATTGTTATAAGAAATATAAATGAAGAGTAGGGGAGTAGGACTCACTCTCCATTATTCATTCATGCACTGTATGAATAAACAATTGCCAGAAACTAAACAGAAAACAAGAATATTGTAAGATAGGACTCACCGGCAATCAGAATGTATAAAACCAGATGGTGTTTCTTTTTTCTTCATGTATGAGTGATATTTTTGGGTACCTGTAATAATTTGCTCATGAATGTTGAAATAGTAACTCTTTTAGTTTTGTCACGTCAGCGTACTTTCAGTAACTCGTAAAACTATTAGCAATCTCTGTTTTTAAAGAATTTTGTTAATACTGCGACTATGAAAATATTACGCAGTGTTGCGTTTTAATTTTGCGCTAGTCAAATATTTTAGTGTTGATTTTTACAAACTTTGCCAGACGAGTTGACTACGCGTATTTAATAGAACAGAAATACTAGAATTTCGTGTGAATCTTTTGTTCAGATTGATGAGATTGACTATTTTTCTGACATTCAGAAGCGTCAACAATCAGAATTTTTCCTCGGAGTAGAAATATAGAAACCCCACCTATTCTAATACAGTATTGCATTATACGTACCACCTGCATTGCACGTGTATCTGTTTTCGTGTTTGATTCTCCGTATTAATATATCCAAACAAAACCACCAAATGTGACTGACTTTGCAAAGTGTAGCCTCGTGTTATTAAACGTTAATTCAGTGGGCATAAAAAATTTCAACATTCTTAAAGATGTATTGGAACATCTATTTAGGCAATTACTTTATACTTGAATCAAATAGCATAAACATTCACTTAATTTATAATGGTTCTCAAAAAATCATTTTAAAATTGTTACGTTTATTTGAAACCAAAACTTGTGAATGAGTGGTTTTGCTTATTTATAATTGAGAAAACGTCTTAAAGAGAGAATATTATAGCACTAAGAAATAGGAGTTGCATATTAAAAAGACGTTTGTGTTTAGAAAAATGGTGTTAAAACACCCATAAATCGCATTCATTTAATTAAACAGCTAGTAAATTTGTCTAGTCTAGAATTAAATAAAATGTGACTAGAAGTATTTTAAATCACGTGTCAGTTGGACAAAATAACCCCTTAGCAATAGACAATACTTGACTATTCTTTGCTCGTTCAAATTTAAACTTCTATAGTTCTCGACAAAATTACACGAAAAGAGTGTGGAACCTCTCCTGACTATTAAATTAGTCAAAAAAGTGTTTAAAATTTTTCAATCATTGTGGCATTTATAAGATATATCAAAACCGACTATTGAAATCGATATGTAAAATTAATTTACATTTCAAAACTGGCTTTTAAAACCAGGCGATTAATCGCCACAGACACAATTTTAGTTCCCATTTACATCTCTACTTTATTAAGACATAATATTCTTTCAGGACTTATAGTTTCACCGAAATCTGATATCGGAGTTGCTAACGTAGGGGAAACAAAAATCTTTATCCGTTAGGCACCTCAGAATGCATCGAATGCCATCTCCAAGAAAACACATCAGACATTAAAGTGTAAAACTACCAACAGGGGGATCTCTCCTTGACGTCAGCCCATATCCATAAATTAGCCCGAAACGGCCCCGCCACGTGATGTAAGCCGAAAACGCACTAAATCTGCCCTTATTATCTAAATGGGCGCCGGAGTATCTGCAGACGCGTCTCTACTAAAACTTTCACACACAATACGCATCCGTTTACCACAGCTTCCTTGGCCCCCCGCGCCACCTCGCCGGCACGTGATTACTTGATCTAGATCTAGGCTATTTTTATAATCACGGATGATTAGATCAACAATTCCATCTCGGTACGTACACGTCTCATTGTTTGATTGTTGATTCAATCGTAATTATCCCTTTCGGAACAGGTACCGTTTGATCTCGTTCCAGTCTCCGGCTCTTAGAAAAACAAACGTCATTAAATTATTACACGGTGGTTATTTACCGTTGCGCCAAGACTGTCATCAGCATAGTCTATTTGCTCGTTATTATAATATTCGAGAGCCGATGTTTAATAAGCGGACGACTTAGATAAGACGCCGTAAAAAACAGTTACTACGTGCTTTTGTGTAACGAGAATTTATGTAGATCAAACAGGGACAAGCCGACAAACGGACGATATTTGAAGTTTTATTACGAGGAGAACGGTGTGTTGTGTAAATTTTATTATTTTTTAATAGACCTGTTGTTCTAGATGAGCTCGTCTAACGCTGTTATTCAAGATCACATGCGTTGCTTGTATGCAAATAGCTGTTTCGATTTTCGTAAGAGTGTTTGTCATTTGCGCAAATCGCAAATACGAATTGCCAATTAGATTAAAGAAACCATTATTGTGTGAAGATCATAGGGAGAATTAAAAATTATATCAATGAATAAACAAAATAAAATATGAATATTGGTGAAACGTTTTCATTATACGGGAACATAACACTCCTTAAAAGCATTTAATTTAAACAATTTTATCCATTTTATTATTCATTTTAACTTCAATCTAATTAATTTACATAATGTTAATTTCTTATTGGATTTTGTCAACTGACCTGAAGATGTCCTTAGTGGATGAAACCGGTGGTACGGTATTAAAGAATTTGTGAGAAAGCGGACCATTTTCCTTTTATTTACCTTGCTATAATTAACTCACACAGAGTCAAACCATGGATTATAAAAATCTTATTCATGATATTTAGTAAGGATTGTATACCGGTTAACCGGTAAATTGACCAAAAAACGATCGGTAAATTTTGGTAATTTACCGGTAAATTCGGTAAATGAAAAATCCATACTAGAAATTTTTATCTACGAAATATTGTGTTTACAGATATTTAAAGGTCTAAAGAGACATTAAAATTAAAAAAAAACAAGTGACTCTAAGTAACAATATATCCAATTATTAATTTTATGGCAGATGTTTTTTGTTTAATTTTAATTTAATTTTTTTTGAAATTGAGAGCCGCTGTAATGTCCTACAATAGAGAATATAGAAAAGAAACTCATAAAAAAATGTTGATTAGAAACGTATAACCTCCATTACACCGAGTTAATCAGAAAGAGAAGGAATCAAAAAATTCTCAACAAAAAAAAGTAAAAAATTAAAAAAAAAAGCCGTACAAGAAAATAAGTCTCAAACAAGATGGATAACGAAAAGCAATGCAAAGAAAAGGGAGATTAATGTTCATTTGTTGCTAGACGTGTTGGGACGGTAGGAAGCAAAACAACTCACTTTTCCTACCTGCCTTTGTCAACAAGTGCAATTTCAATTCTCGCATTTTATGTTTTTTAGTGTGGATTTTATTTAATTCTCGAAAAAAGTTGAGTTAGCATATGTGATTTGTGTTCTAAAGTTTTTTAAGATTTTTAAAAGTTTAAAATCGTTTTTCTTAAAGAGTAAGTAAATGTCTCATTTTTTAATATTTAAAAATAATAATATATAAGAACAACAATTCACGTACTTAAATTAATAGCAATTTTAAATACACAACATTATGAGAGGATAATAATGCAACATTGTTGTAAAATAACATTAAAATTTGAAACTTAAATATTTTTTTTTTACTTCTAACAATTGTTTAAAATAATTAAATACAAATATTTATTACAGAATTCTAATATTATGCCTCAAGATTGTGCAAAATATGTATTATTCTAGCCTAACTTCTGACCCTATTCTCTTGGGGAATCCCCATTAATGTCACACATGAAAAAAAAAATACCGGTAATTTACCGGTAAACCGGTATTTTCATTTTCATTTACCGAATTACCGGTAAATGAAAAAATCGGTAAATTTACAATCACTCACTAATATTTAGTAAGTGAACCTACTTACCTGTAGAAATTTTTTTTCATTACTAAAGTACTTACCTAACATTTTTCTTACTTACATTGCATACATAGGTTTCATAATAAAAAAAAGAGAATTAAAGGAACATTAAAACAACAACAATTTATAACATATATTTATTTGAGCTTTTCTTTGCATTCAAATACAACAAAATATTAAATAAAAAGATCAGTTTTTTTTTTTTATTTATTTTATATCAACACAAGAAAGAGCTTTGCCTCGATTACTCAGCTACGCGTATACATTTTCATTTTTCACTTTTTTTTTCACCATATTTATTCAGTATATAATTAATTAATAATTAATAATAATAATTATCGTTATAAATATTCGTTTAAAAATCCTCTTGGAAGAATGAGATATTTTAAGAGATAATACGTATACGAATGTTTTGTGTTTCCTTCAGTTTTAAATATTATCCGTTTTTTTTTTTTTTTGTTCTTCATTTCAATAAATATACAGATGACGAAATAATAATTAATATTCGATAATAATGATGAGAGAATAATATTAATAATTATTATGGGAGAAACCGCATTATTTGCACTATCTAATTTTCGTCTCATTGAAATAACTATATTTCAACCATACCGACATATTTTTTTTTTTATTTGAATGTTTTTTTTTTCGTTTGTTTTAACGTCCCCCCCTCTCGTGTTCATCATCGCCGTTAACTAGTTTTGTTTTCTGCTTCATTTTTTCATATTTTACAATGCTATAAACAATCAAAACTCCCCGTTAATATCCGAGAAGCGAAAACTAAGTACATCCACCTGCTCAATACAGGCCCAGGGTTTCGATACAATCAATGTACAAGTTATTTGGATGGGTACGTACTGCCCTTCCGTATTTAGTATACATTTTAAAATACTGACTTAATGTATGCAAATTAATTGATATTTACAATACCTTTTTTTGTATTCTCTTTATGACTAAAATTCGTATAACAATTATAATCACCTCAGAATATTTGTAGTTCTGCAAAACGTGTTCGCCACGAAAAAGAAAATTGTTTCTTGTTTTCTCTTCCTAATTTTTTACATATTATATATATATTCATTATTTATTTATAATATTTTTATTATGTATATTTATAATTATTTATATATATATATATAAGTCAATATATCACTAATGCTATCGTCGTATTATCATTATTAATTCATTAATAATAATATATCGTTTTTTTTTATTACTATTTTGTTGCTGTAGCAAGATATGATAACATCACAAAATACAAGGGGCGCGCTTTTAGCGCTTTACCCCCTTAAGTTACGATTCTACTCATCTGGCTAAAAATTCTGTACATTATACATCATAGGAATGCTACAATAAAAAATATATATAGAACGAACCAGTCATGTCACGATAAAATGTCCACGCATCACGCACCCTTAAGACTACACATATTTGCTCGACAACTGTTTGGCCAGTTCCGTGTATTTCAGGAATTTCGATTGGGTGGTCTCATCGAAGCCGCTAGTCGCAGGACTGGGGCTTTTGCTCTCTACTGATCCAGGACCGCTAGTGGAACTCAGAGGCCCCGCGCTCACCTTGCTAGCAGTGGACGTACTGGGTAATACCGGCTGGGCAGCTTTCAAGGTCACCGGATCGGGAATGACGCCATCCTTAACGAAGTGCATCTTGGATAGATGGTGACGGTACGCCCCTTTCGATATAAACGGCGTATCGCAGAAGGCGCACTTCATGATGGAATCCGAGGTGACGACTGCGTCATTGCAAGCCCACGAGAAGGCTAAGATGGCGCCAGGCGTCGTTCCGCTGTTTGGTGTGGTCGAATTGGCGGAATTTATTGTGGCCGCGGCTGCAGCTGTGCTACTTCTGTTATTGGTATGGTGTGTTTCAGTCTTATCGCATAGTTTCTGGAGCGCCGCTAAAGGGTGGCTGCTTGCACGCTTCCCCGGGGTGCCGGTGCTATCGTTACCACCTCCACCCCCTTGCAAACTATCGAACATCGAACTCAACGCGCCCAAGCTGCCACCGCCGGTTTTTCGATCGCCATTTGTACTCCTCGGAGTTCCAGAACGATCGCTGCTGGCCGGACTCGAAGTGCTATTCCTGCAAGGACTTCCCTGTCCCGCGTCCGTCACCGGCGTCTGCCTCCTGGGACTACTCAAAGGACTCCCCCGTTTCGCTTCCTCGTCATCATCTCTGCTTTCCTTCGCGTGTCCGTTACTATGGAAACTATTCCTATCATCCTCGTCTGCATCATCAACCTCGCGTTTAATACTGATCTCTTGCGATTGCTCCCTGACGCTGTCTCTATCGTCTTCGTCCAACTCCTTCTTTATGTTCACTTCTCCTTCGTGGATCTTCTCGGATTTGTCCGAGATGGGAGATTTATCCCTTTTATCCGGTGTGGATCTGGGGGTGGAACTGATCGGCACTCCAGGTGGCTCCATCTTTCGTTCGGGCGTCAACGCGTCCACCCTACTGCTCCCTCTTTCGGATATCGAACTGGATTCGCTACCACTGCGTTCTCTCCTGGTATAATGATGTTGAGTCTGCTGGTGGTAGCTTCGGAGCAAGTTCATGGTTTGCGGATCGACTAAAGGTTTGGTATAATCGACGCTCTCATCGATTCCTAGTCGTTTCAAAATACTGGAACCGATTGGCGCGGCCGTGTGTCCATAACCTGGAAAGGCAGTGCTCTGTCTACCTCTGGAATCGAAACTTTTTTCTATCAGTTTCTCTATGGCGTTCAGCACGGATGGCGATGAGCCGTTATTGCTTTCACTGGTAGGCGTTTCTTTATTCGCACTTAGATCGGCTGCTACTGATGGCGGTCGCTGCTGCTGTTGAGGAGGTTGACTTTGGGAATTCGGTGACGGCGACTTATCACTCTTATTAGTCTTTTCTCTGTGAGTTTCCGGCGGGATAATATTAATCGACATTAAAGCACTTTTGAGAAAGTTCCTCTGATTAGAACTCAAACCGCCGACGCATTGTCGTATGTGATCGACGAAGAGAGAAGTTTCGATCTTGTTACCGCACTTTTCGCAGGTAATTCGTCCTGCACCCGCGCCATCCCTACTCTTTTCGATGATTGCACCATTGTCCCCGTTCTTGAATTCGTGCTGCGCCCTCTCCAGCTCTAACAATTTCCGCACGGGCAACGATTTCTTGCGCTTCTCTCGCGTTTGTCTCCTGCGACCTCCACTCTCGGTTATCGAGCGCATAATATGCTCCTTATAATGGGAATTCTTCACCATGTGATTGCTCAATTCCTTCAAGGAGCTGAAGGCTTGATCGCACACTTTACACGTCAACACGGCACTGACGTGGCTGCTGGCGCTACCCGGGCGGTCCGCTGTTGGTGTTGCTGTTCCCGCCGCCACCACCTCCCTTAGGATCGTCGTTCGACCGCCATGAGATTATTTGCTCCTGCGAGATTATATTGGTGTAATGTTGCGTTTGCTGCATGTGACTCGTCATTTCGGCCAGTGACCGGAAACTTTGCCCGCACCACATGCACTTTAGTATCTGTCGCGTCTGTTCCGCACCTTTGCCCAGCCACACGTCTTGACCTCGCACTAGTTTCCTGGGCAACGGCATCGTTTCCTTGATGAGGAGATTCAGATCAGATTGATTCGGTTTACACGTACTGGAAGATGAGGATGAACTCGAGTTTGTACTGGTCGTGGTGGGTTGCGGATGAGGCGGAATCGACTGCGGTTGCATTGGAGGGACTGGAACGTTGACGCCGCAGTGTTTCGCTTCTTTCATGTGCGTCGTCATCGCCGCTAAACTGGGAAAGCTTTGCTTGCACCAAACGCATTTGAGCACGTCTTTCGCTTGATCGGCGCCTTTATTCAACCAATGGGATTGCCAGGCGCTGTGTCGGCTGCTAGCGGAGTTGACTGACGCTCCCGGATTCGCCATGGTACGGAATAAGTCGTCGCCACCCAATTTTGCTGAGTTGACTCATCTTTTCCAATGCTTTCGTCGCATCGTTCGGCGAGGGATCGCTATGCTTCATCTTCCCGTTCCATAGATCGACAGACGCGTTAGTTTTCGGCGATAAACTACTGGCAGCTGCTACCGCCGCCGCAAAGTATGGCAAGTGCGACGTAGGCCACTGGGGTAACACGGATTTGTAGTCGTTGGATCTCGGCTTTCGCGTCGGCGGTTGCAAACTCGCATCGTCCGAGTTCCTCTTTCGCGAGGTCACCGATAAATCCAAAGGTCCGTTCGGCGCGTCCCCGCCAGTCGGGGGCGTTTCCGACTTGGCGAGATTCATGACGTCGCTCTCCGACTCCCCCACTTCACTTTTACTGGCACGTTTATTACTGAAGTCTAGTATACCCGCTTCGGGCACTGGGGATTGTAAGGGAGCATCGAGAGGGGACGAGGAAGGCCTAGATTGACTGAGGAGAATGCCGGGCGGCGAGGACGATGAAGTGACCAGGGGCGAGATGGAACCTCGAGGTAAAGGGGAGGCCATCATGAGTTGGGTGTGTTGAGCGGCTACGGCAGCCGCGTTCAAGTACGCCGCCATGGCTGACTGGGGTGGTAATAGTGCAGCCGCGGCCGCTGGAGGTAATGTGGGCGGTAGCGCAACGCCGACTGGACTTAGGGCCGTGGCTGGTAGTGGAACACCTCTGGGTAGGCCGCGTTCGGAGAACATGGACTCGCCCGATGGACACCTCGGCGGTGGATTGTACTCTGAGGATTCGCGTGATTGGCACCTTGGGCTTATTATCTCCCTGGAACAAGGAGAAGTGTTTCATGTAGAAAAGAAGACGAGTAAAGGGTCTTATAAGTGCTTATGCACCTCCAAACATCTTATCACAGAATTCATTTCACTAGCTATGTTTTACCAAATATGTAGGTGTGAGACGCTCTCAATTTCTTATGATAATCTTGGGTTGTAGACAAATCCTATTCAAAATTATTCACCTGTAACCATGTGCTCTAAGCATCTTCATAGAATTGGTAAAACTTGTATCACCAAGAGAAAAAAAGATAAGAGAAACAACATCTCATGGTCTTGAGGTAATTCATACACGATACACATTATACTGTAATCGTTAAAATTTAACTAGAGTATAGGAAAGCAGAAGGTAGGAGAGAACGCGCCGCTTTAAAATAAAAACAGATATACCTATAGCCGTGTCTCCCACCACCTACCTAACACCCAATATTGCTAGGTCATTTTATGCATAATATAAGATCCCTATACTGAAATTAAATTTTGTGGACCATGGTGTGCATTAGGTGGTAAACAATCTACGGGCCAAAACTAAAACAATCAAAAGCGATAATTTAAGTAATACAATTTTGACGTAAAACTAGTACTGTATGATTTCTTGTGAAGCACCCGCACGCGGTAGTAAAATAGATTATTGTTTGTCAACGCATTTCCATCTGGAATTAGAAATCAGATAGATGCATTTTCGAACTGCAATACCTTAACTCATGACGTGAAATTCTTGACGATAGATTAGTAAGATATAAGTTGGAGTTTGGACTGTTTGTATCGTCTGTTGGATTACTTAGATCCAACGTTTCAGCAGTGATTTTACAGCCATCATCAGGAGCTATCCTGAGTAACGTCGTCGTTGTGTCTGAGCATACTATATTTACTACTTGCATTGATTTTTTTTAGAATACTATAACGACATAAAGATTCATAAAAGTTAAATTATGTCCTATTATAGTTTACTAAAGGATAGTTTCTTTCCTACAACAGAAAATGCATCTATGAACAAACGATTCTTTAAACAGAAACTCTGAGCACAACACAATAGAACCGGGTGTATTAACAATTATGAGGAAAATTGGTTTAACATATTTAATTATTGCGCTTAAACTGTTTAGCTTTTGTTTTTCATGTCTTAGGTCCTTCTTAAAAGGCATTTTCTATGATTTTTGCGGCTGACGCAGCGCGCCCGCAATTGTTATTTTGTTATATGTATGCGAGAAGTGCCTCTTAGGGACTTAGTTACTTGTCTTGACTGTGCGTAAGTATATGTAAATTTTGAGCTCTTTGCATCCATTTTGCAATCTTTCATTTGTAAGGATTGTTGTTCGTTAATTTTGTTAATTTTGATCATCATTCAGACAACTCAGTTTATTAATTAGTGTTATAATATTATGCACAATTTATGTATAAGGCCCGTTAATAATTTGTTCTAGAAGTGACCGCGTTAAGAGTTTAAATTTTCCGTTTTTTTTTGTTAGTTTTAATTTTATTGTATTTTAATCACCTCGGGGTAGGTGAAGTGTAGGTTAGAGCTTGTATTTTAATTTCATTTTGATTTTACTTGTTTCTCCACGTGTGATTTAATTTAATTGTAGCTTGCTTTGATTTTGCTTTGAGACCACGTGAATTTTTTGTGGTTTAAGATTTTCCTTCTAGAACGAATCCACCATTTTGTTTGCTATAAAGGATTTGCTTTGCTCTTTTAATTGTAAATTCACGAAGGGTTTATTTTAATCAAGACATTCAGTTCTTAAAGTTTTTTTCCCCTGTTGATTGTTATTAAATGTTTTTTTTTTTTTTCTTTTTATACGGAAATTTAATGAATATATATAATAAATATCAATCTTAAATTACAGTTCTTTTTATTTTTTGAATCAACCATTTCAAATCTTTGGGGATTTTAAAAGAAAGTCAAATTTTACAAACGCCCACTATTTCTGTTTCATTGAAAGATTATCTGAGATACTAGATCTTATCTTTGGCGTCTCTGTTAAATTTTTATTTGCTGAGCTAGCTAAATTAATTTTGTCATTTTTAATTTCTTTAAACATATATGCTTGTATAATCAGTACACAGCAGTACGTATAAAATTATACTTAATTATTAAATATGGTGTATAAGACTATTATTTTTCAATTTATTTAATTTAAAGTAACCACTAATAAATAAAGCAAAATTTGTATCTGTTGATGAATATTCTCGAAAAATTTGAAGAACCTTCTATTTCAATTTCAAACCAATCTATAATTACTTGTACAGGTAAATGAATTTTAATATATTCAGCACCATGCTTGAGTTAAACAGACACTTCAATTGAAGACTGCGCAGGAATCGCCTAAATGCTTCATTAATAGAAATCATAAAAATATTGCTACAAATTCGTGTCAGAATATATAAAAGTATACAAATTACCTATCTGTTAGATGATTAGAAAAGGAGGGATCTTCATTAAACGACCTGGCACTCCTAGGCGACGCCAGATCTCCAGCTTGAGGCGAATTGACATCTTCGTCTCCGGGCCCAGGCGACACTGCTGAATTAGGAGTCATGGTTCCAGAGTCTTCATCCCCTTCTAACTTATCCCCATCGTCTAACGCGCCTTCCTCGCCACCTTCCCCTAGAAAGAAAGAGAAATACCGTTAGTAAGTGTTAGCAATACGAAATTTCCGAAGAGAAATGGAAATTTTCAAAGCGAATATTAAGATAGTTGGCGTGATATCTGTTTAACTAATTTTAGACATTCCATATAAATTGAAATGATGGCTTATATTAGTGTAATTACGCACGCGAAACCATATATATGAAAAAAAATATATTAAAGTTGCACCTCCTCCCAGTCAATTTTGATGGATTTATGGGATAGGATGGCTCACAAATAGGGGTTGCTAACATATTATCATATTACGTGCGCATGGCTTGCCAATACTCATGCAGAATATTTTGTCGGAAATCCCTTTAGGGTGTCATTTCACCATCCTTATCCAGCTAGAAATTTTAGTCACAACTTTGGAATTGTGGACAAGTACAAGCCCGTATAAATATTAGCTGACAGGAATGATCGGAGAAGCCCAAATCATTAACACCAACATGCACATTGCTAGAAACAATGAGGACTACGTTTAATTAGCTGTAGATGTTTCAAAAATTGTTAACTGGAACGTGGTGAATGGAAGCTCTTCAGAAAAACGGATTTGTTCTTGGTGAGCACCTCACGTGCACAAAAACCAAAAGGCAGGATCTCTGATAGGTCCGTACAAACCTCGCCTCCGTTATCGGCATCCATCACCACGCTGAAAAGAAGAAGAAGTAATAGTAGTAGAAGAAGACACCGACCGAGACTTGTCACAGCCAACTGCGACGTATGAGCTCCGATCCGCGTCACGGGAGGTCCGCGGAGGACCCGTTGGGCGTGCACGTACGTCTCTCGACTGTCCAAACACGGAGCCAACAATGAACAATGGCAACATAAATCAGCGTAATTAGTTTCAGCAAAAGCTGCTGTATCTACATGTTAAGCTGAGCAGTAGAATCATTGGTCAGTGTGGCGCGTCCGCGACGACTTTACTCCGCCTTTTCCAGGCTCTAATCGAATCCTGTTGCTTCCCTTCCGCACTCGCACATTGACAATAATTATACTTTGTTTGCGCTCGGACGTGTGTGCCCGTATACGGGCGCTATACATATACATATACACGTATAGATAGGAGCGGGCGCGGATGGGAATGCCGGGAGGGTGTCTTTGCATTCGCGATATCGCCAGCTGAATGTTAATCCTCCAACGAACGATCCGTATACACCTTTTATATCGTTTGTTCCGGGCGTTCGAGCTTTATTTAGGAAAGTACTGGGATGTTAACAACAAATTTTCCCGAAGGTTTTGTGTCGCAGTTAGATTTTAAATCGATTGTTTTGGGGAAAATGTGTAAAAGTTTTCAAAAGCTCTGGCAGATATATCTACACTGCTGAAAATATTACGGTGTTGGCGTTAATTTTGCGCTAGTCAAATATTTTAGTGTTGATTTTTACAAACTTTGCCAGACGAATTGACTACGCCTATTTAATGAACAGAAATGGACCTAGAATTTTCGTCGTGAATTCTTTGTTCAGATATGAGGATTGACTATTTTTCTAGACATTCAGAAGCGTCAACCCAATTCAGAATTTTTTTTCTTCGGATAGAAATATAGAAACCCCACCTATTCTAATACAGTATTGCATATACGCACCACCTGCACATGTGCCGTGTATCTGTTTTTCGTGTTTGATTTCGTCCGTATTAACATAATTATGCAAACAAAACCAACCAAAATGTGACTGACTTTGCAAAGTGTAAGCCGTGTCATCGTGTTATTTAAACGTTAATTCCAGTGGGCATAAAAAAAAATCAACATCTTAAAGATGTATTGGGAACAGTCTATTTACGCAAATTAGGTTTAGACTTGAATCAAATAGCATAAATTTCACTTAATTTTGATAATGGTTCTCAAAAAAAATCATTTTAAAATGGTACGTTGAGTTGAAACCAAAACTTGTTGGAATGAGTGGTTCGCATATTTATAATTGAGAAAACGTCTTAAAGAGAGAATATTTAGTAGCACTAAGACATTAGGGTTGCATAATATAAAAGACGGTGTGTTTAGAAAATGGTGTTAAAACACCCAATAGATCGCATTCATTTAGTTAAACAGCTAGTAAATTTGTCTAGTCTAGATCAAATGAAATGTGACTAGAAGTATTTTATTCATCATTAATTATTGCGGGGTGTGTTTTAGTTTTTGTGGTGACTACGAGGTAAGCAAAACTTTGAACATGTCATGGCATTTATAAGATAATGCTCAATATCGCTATGTACAGAAATCGTTTAATAATATAATTGTAGGAATTTTATGCATCATATATGTACTGCATCTACCAGATAAATTGCTAGTTGATTTGCTTAAGAGATTCACCTCGGTAGATAAGCGTCATAACCTCAAATAGAGGTTAGAATACGTTGTGTTGTTTTATTGTTTGTACGTAGAATGTTTTCAAATATTATGAAATAAAGTAAAAATAAGGATCGTAAGTATTAGAATATAGCTACCACTCCAATTATTGTTAATGCTCCAAATGTATTAGTAGGTGTTGATAATGATGTATGATCTAATACAATTGGCATTGTTTTAGAGGCCACAAGGGAACGCCATGAGAGCGCCACTACCGAAGATATGAAAAAAGTCATAGGGTTGTACCTGGCACCAACCAAGGTTAGACTTAAAAATGAGTATTTTTCATTTTTATTGGCTTATTCAAATAAAATGATAATAAATACGTTTGTTTTTTATTTAGAACACTCCAATTAAAAAATAGTGATTAATTTGATAAACCTTCAGTATGCTTTAAAAGATGCCAGAATTATTGATTATTAACTTGTATGGTGAGTGTGAAAAAACAAGTTCTTGCTTTTTAGACAACTCTATGTATGTTTCAACTTTTCGTTATCGACGTTATACATTCTAAAATAACAAGAAACAATTTTAGTTTAATTTTGACAAATTGAAATAGATTGCATTAAAAATTTCAATTTTTCATACAAATATTTTAGAAAAAATATTATAGCGCTTACATTAATTTTTAAAATATGGAATAAATATTTTAATTGAATATTTTATCTATATTTAGAAGAAAATTCGAAAATATAATTCAAAAACCTTCACGAAACACTATTTATAAAATAATTTTTAAAAATATCTATGTAATATTTCTGGCTGTTAGGGGATGCTATCTCAATTGAAAAGGGTAGAGATGTTGCACGAGATTTCGTTTTTCAATTTTTAAAATACTATATTTCTAACGGAAACAATGAGTACGCATTGGAATATCAACCAACCTGTGTATCACTAACACTTAAATTGGCTTCCAATTTTATTTACGTATAAATTTATTTATTTATTTATGTTCACATTTTCCGAACTCTATACAGCTATAGCACTCAACGACCATTCACTTCGTTTCTAACTCTGACACGATAGCTCTAGAGCTATATACCTTCAGCATCTTCTCCTACGGCCGTTTAATCAATATGCATATCTACTTTGTTTCAGGACGTCGTCTTTTACGGTCCTCCGCTGTGCTCGGTTTCAGTCAACGGCGTTTTCTAATTTCATTATCTCAGAACAAACAAACAAGCACGCGGTGCAAGGGAAAAAAGAAATTCACAACAGATTCATTACTGTCGCTAACAGCACACAAAGATTGTCAACTTTGTTTCGATCGGGCGTGCTGATAGGAAGCCCGGCGAGTTAAATAAAAGGGTGAAATACCGGCGAAACGAACGCTTCGATTACCTTTTATACCTTGACGTCGTGTAAAGTTGAGCGTAAAGCAAAGTATTTGACGATGTGATGATGATAGGATGATTTGCTTTTTCTATGCTATAAATTGCGCCTGAAGGGAAGAGAACACAACATGATTGAATTATATTTGATTAAATTGAAATATAACGGTGGTAAAATGGTAAATCATCTACGATGACTCTGTGTGAGTGTGTGATTTGGAAAAATTAAAAAGAAAGTTTAGTTTGTTGTCGCACATTCTTCAAATTGATTTTATATGAACCATTTCTTAATAATTACGCTCCACTGCATATAAATGGTTAATACAAAAAAAATGTAGTAATGCTATTAATTTTAAAACTGATACAAATCAATTAAGTAGTATTTATTGCAATATATTTTACATCAATAAATTTGGTATCCGTTGCTTTAACATGATAAACAACAAAATGTATGTCTATTTAATGTAATCTCCTTTCTCAGTGTGGATAAATTTTGAATACCTTAGCAAATATTGAGGGTATCTTTCAAATATTGAACATCATTCGTCAGTTTTCGATAAATTTTAGCCATCCACAGAAAGTTTTTAGTCAATTTTAACCCTTCATGACATGCGCACCTAATCCGAACATGATCACACGCATCGGGTCTGTTAGGCCCTGATTTCATGTTGATAAAAGAAAATGGTATATTTGGGTTGTAATAAATTTAGCATTGGGTTGTTGGTTAATACAAACATCATTGTTATTAATAAAAAAAAAAATAATTCTATGACTGTCTTAATAATAATTTTAGAAACTAAAATATAACTCATAGAATCTGTTAATATATCATATAATTATCATAAATATGTACATTTCAACATAAATAATAATAACACAAAAGATAGATGAAATATAAAATGAAAATACAATAAACAAGTCATGTAAAGAATTTGGAAAAACAACAAAAAGTATTTATATTTCATATTACTCAAACGTTTGTGACTCTCGAAATTATTTATCTTGAATTTTTTGTAACAATACAAATTATGTACGACATAAGTTTTATGTGTAATTTTGTTTTTTCGCGAATCGTGGTTTGACTAGAATAATTCGTCCCTATTAATTTTCACTACGTAACATTTTTGCATATTATAACACAGTGTTCAGAAAGAACATATGTTTTTCGCATATTTGTGCATATATTTTGTTTTCCTATCTGAATCGCAGTAGTTGCACATACTTTCCTCTTGTTTGATACAGGTGTTTTGTTTTCGTTATCAGTCTCATGTTTTAGTTTCTCAAATTTTTTCACCATCAAAAGAAGATCTTTTGGTATATGAAATCAATAATATCTTCGCTTTACTTTCGTCCGGACTAATTCGAACCTAAGGTCCTTTCATAACCTCTCCGGGTATTGGAATCAGTACAGCCATTGCTATTATTAAATTGTGCTTGCATTTATTCCAGCAACATTGGGATAATGTGAAAAGACAGCCATTGGCCATCTTCGGTTTCCTTGAAGACATTGTAGTTGGACAATGTTGGTCTCCGGGTATCAACTCCAGCTTTGGTGAAATTGTAAAGCGTAACGATTTCTGGTTTATCTTTTTCACTTGACTTATCTATATTATTATCGTGGTGCATCGTTGATAACAGTAGAACAACTTTGTTTGGTTTGGCTTTATATCATACAAGCGTCGTAGTCTCATCAAAGGCAAACATGCTTAAATGTAATGGCCTTTTCTTCACTGCTACAAATATTGGGGGTATTTCTTTTTTATTTGATCGTAGTGTGCCGACCATTGTAAGTTGTTTTTTGAGAAGTTCCGTCGACAGTTGATAACTCGAAAACAGTTATCCATAGTTATATTTCGTCGTGTGCCGTGAAGTAAGTCTCATAACATCTGATGGATAATTGCTCACAGAATAAGGTCCATCAGGTTGTTGACCTGTATATATTTCCATATTTAGTGTGTAATAAGTTCGAGCATCAGTCAGTGCCAAAATTTCCTCTAAATGCCTTCAACTTTTCTTCAATAATTGTATATTCGCCTACGCTGTAATAACTTTTGCAATTGTCAAGGAAACTTTCAAAAATGTTTCTAATTGGTGGGTGAAGTTTGTCAAGAATATATCCTTTCTAATCTTGGTAGTTTTATCATTTAAAACAGACATGACAGAAACTACGAAAGTTAATCCCTTATTATATCTGGTGTTCTAGATGCGTCTGGTATACACGGGCTAATATTTTTTACCGCCATTATTAACATAATACCCCGAGCAGTGCCTTGATTTCTATAATGTCAGTGTCGGAAGCGTCTCATTCTCTTGAATAATCTGCTTTGACTAGACCAATTTGGTAGTTGGTATATCCTTCATCAATTTCTTCAAGAATATCGTGTGCCGAAAGCAAGGTCCAACAAAAAAAAACGAGTTTTAATATTTTTGGCAGTATCTTTTACACCTGACAAATGCATGGTATATTTATTCTTTGCAGTGCGTCTGTTCCTCTTTGGAGTTTTTGCCATAGAGTTAGCCGATTGGTTTGCTATAAGCACCTATAATGGAAGTTACACAAATACAATTCTTTGTAAAGATTATTTATCAAAGATTTATTTTCTTGTCGGAAATCTTTTATCTTTCTTTGACAAAAAAAGAGGTTTATAAGAGGTTATAAATAATATAAGAGGTTAAAGAGTTTTGAATAAACTGTAGACACTCTGAACGAGCCCTCTCTCTACCTCTAATTTGCAGTTAGTTTCATGTTAGCATATTTCTACTAATAAATGAAATGCTATAAGAAATATCTGCCAATTTATGACAAAAAAGATCTCTGCTTATTTCATATACAGCTAAAATTAAAATTTTCACGCCTACATCAGTAATATACATATATAAATGCGTATTTACTCTGGTCCCATAGTCGGGGCTCTATCAGATCGTACGTTAATGAATGTGAGAGTTGCTCACTCCGAAAGCCGAAAGATCTGATCACTACACCAATTTATAGAACTAGACTCTTTGAGATTTGAGTGCAGCAAGCGTGCACTTCGATCCCGAAAGATATCTGCTCTTACTAAACTCGACTTTTGAACATGACCAATTTGTTGATACCATCTTTCTTGTTCTGTTTCAAGTAATGGCATCGGTTTTTCATTTAATTGATTCCCATCTGCACGCCTTCTGGTATCCTATTTTATTCGAGAGATGTTCGTGCGCAACGTTTAGATTCAAAATCTTCTTCTATAGCTAGTAGTTATATTCCCCAAATTTAAGTAATGTTTGAATAATTATGTAATCGACAGAAGAAACAATTTGTTCATTTAAAAACGTCTGTGTGAATCTATTAATATCTGCTCCGAAAAATATTTGATACAGTTACAAATATGTCCTAAAACGTACAAAGTGTTTGAACATCGACTATTATAGCGATACGGTGATATATCTACTGATCGGATGGGCAGTATCGTTCGGGAACTATGCAAATGCGGTACTTTCGCACACGAGACGGACGGCATGCAAGAAATATATGTTCAAATGAAAGACAATGGCCTATAAATCAGGTCGGAGAGGGTAATAATATATATGTATATAGGGGGCATAAACGAAACGATGCCGGATCGCCATCAGACGAAACTGCTGCAGCTTCTACCACTATCCAATACGTAGACACACCTGTAGATGGCTCTCTATACACAAACTTATTAAAGCCATTACGTCCCGAAACCAATTAAGTAAATTGCTGCGCTGGATAAGCATGGAGAGCGATGTATGTGGACGCGTCATACCGGAGAGGGAATGTGTAAATGGACCCCTAGCGCATCTATTCCCATCTATCCGTCTATCGCGAAAACTCCAGAACAGAGATTTTGAAGTTTCTGATCCTCCAACAAATTTTGATTCTCCCTCTTAAAGTGTTGTTATTAATTTAAGAAGCAGTATTGTAACAGAAAAGAATTTCTTCAATATTATTGTAAAAAATTGTCCTATTAAACAATAAAAAAAAGTTATAATGATTAAACCATTGATAATCTTAACTAATTTTTTATGAAGTACTCACAGTAAATAATTTTTTAATTGATTTAACCCAATTATGGACCTATATTCATGAAAAATATGTTGTTGTTAGTGCACATTATATCCAACATAGAATATTATTTACTTTAACTATCTATTACTTTCATAATTTTTATTTTGCAGCAACATTAAAATCTTAACACAAATTGATTTTATAACCGATTATTTGTTGAAATAATTGAGTATATATTTAGTTCAACCAAAATAAAACAACAAAAAACGATTTGTTACATTAATGCATGTATTTCTTTTTGGGGGTAACAAGTTATGAACCAATTTCAACCACCACCAACGTGATTTTTTGGCAATCATATCAAGTTTTGAAAAAATTATAATCCTCCATATTCAGGGGTCGGCAAACTTTTTTAGGACAGGGCCAAATCGTAACGAAAATTAAGTTCCGCGGGCAGGTTGTAAATCTAACGTGTTTATTTTTTATTAGTGGTTTACAGACTTTTTTTTCTCAAAACACCTGCTATATATCTTATATTTTTCTGCAAACATTCCTATAGGCTTCAGTGGTTTATTTTAAATTATTCCTATCATTTTATTAACTTTTCGAAAGTGGTCAAATAATTTTACCTGGTGGATTATAAATAAGATTACAGTAAAATATTATTGCTAGTAAATATTATAATAATCATTGTTTCTATATGTTAGTACCTAGAAAAGTAGGCAATATATAAACAACAGTAAATATTAAATATAAAAGTTTATCTTCATCTAGTTCGCATTTTGCAAAATGAGGCAAATGCGAACAAAAAGTTAATAAAGTGTTTGTGTGTGATATAAGAATTTGCAGAGGATTGAAATAGCTATATAATGGGATCTTTGCAGACGATGTGGTAATAATAACAGACAGTGAAAAAACAAACAAAATTTTGAACATATGGAAAGGAAACATGGAAGAAGACGGCCATGACAATAAACATAGAAAAAGCTAAAATCCTCGGAAACCAGAATGTTGAAACTAAATTGAAATAAATGATTACTGAAATAGATCAAATTGAGAAATTTAATATTCTAAGAGTAACATTGGAAGAAACAGGAAACAAGATGCTGGAATAAACGATTGATAAAACAATCAAGTACTACGCAATAAACCAAAAATTTATTAATAAAAAGTCAAAAAAGACAAACCTCTAGTAGTGTTATGAAGAAAGCCAAGAAAAATAAGATTCCACTATTTTAGGGCATTTGGAAACACGTCTCAGTAGTTCATTACCTGCTACTTCTGAAGATTTGGGCACTTTGAAAACATGTTCCAGAAATTTTGAAGTAAAATAGGATCCATTTTTAGGAATTCTAATCCAATCTAGATCACAAGAAATGAATTGCGACATATTTTTTTGTAATACTCAACGAATGTTGTTATCTTTTATTTAAAAATAATTTTGAAGGACGAAAGTTCAGTTGAGAGAGCATAAGAAACGGAAGTAATAATTACCATTAATGGACGGAACGATTGTAGAAATTCTTTCTCATTTAAAGAAATATTAATAATTTCTCTGAGTTCCAAAAATCTCAATAAAACTTTTTCCACATTGCACCATTCGAACTGGCGATGGTTAACTCGCCGAGAGCCAATAAAGTTAACCACTGCCACAACTGGTTCCATAATGGAAATAGATAGAGGTGTTTGATCAATTATGCAATACTTATTGAAAGCTTGCACAAAACAAAATACTTGGGCAGTATCAAACCATGACTGTTGACTCATCAAAAAGTAACAGAAAACCACTAGACATTTTTTTGCCTTCTCCATTAAGAAGCGTATTGTGATATTCTCAATTTATCTGAAAGTCGCTTTACCTGAAAGATCAACAGAAAAGCAAACCCTCTTCTTTGGGCACACTTCTTCAGCTTTATTGCAAATCTATTAATGAATATTTCAAATTTAATTCTAAATAAGGTTAGAAATATTATTGCGAAGTACGCGAAGCGTTCATAGTAATGAATTAAGCAGATTTATTTACCGCGACATCAGTTGACTATCAGTCGGTGAATAGTAGATGTAGATACCTCCGGTCACATAATTTTCGTAAACCTTATTGTGAACTATCGGCAATAGCTGAATTACCGCTTTGGTACTTACAACTTGCGCGGGCCGGATTTGGCCCGCGGGCCGTAGTTTCGCGACCCCTGCTCCATAGTTTAGAGCTTTAAGTCCCCAAGAAATCAATTTTATAGAAAAGGCCTCTAATTTTTGATGAAACGAATCTTCGAAGGGGATAATTACATATTCCCTTTCTATATGACAGTTCATTATACAATTGATGCAGATACTCTCACTTCCTATTTAAATATCCAAATCTATAACTGAAACTTGTATAAAGTTGCTTCCTTCAACAACAAAAAAAATCAACACAAATAAGAACCATAGCGATCACTTCCTACCCCTCAGTCTAATCAAGATCCATCCATTTACGCACATCACATCCGCAAGGAAAACGTTCCGAGGGAAGATCACGGCCGCCTATCTAGCGGTAGCGTCGACGTCAGACGAGGCGGTATAATAGCGGACAGTTTTAATTGAGGCAATTTCGCGTTCCGTTGGTATGCGTTGTGCGATGTTGATTATTGGGGGCGCTGAGGTAGGCCCCCGTGGGAGTTGAACTGTCGGAAGATGCTTCTCGCCGGCCAGCCAGCCAGCCAGCGGTGGTTTGCGGAAACCGACGGGAGGTGAGAAATCTTATTTCAGCGCCGCAGTAATCGAAGCCAGACACGTCTAATGAAGTTTACCCGTCCTCATCAACGAAACTGACCGTTTGTTTTGGCTTGATTCGAAGTTGGATTAATGCCTCGACCTGGCGAGAATCTCGTAGTCTCTTCGTATTAACTACTACCGGCAGGGTAGACGGGGTAGCGGCGGAAGAGAGTCGTATCAACTTTTTCCCCGTTCGCGCGAAAGCTGATTCCATTTATTTACCTTACGTTGTCACAATTATAGGGACAGTTGTACGTTAGAATTAAAATTAAAGGTGTCTATTCGCTGAAGATGGCAATATACCGTTGAGGATCAGAAAATATTAGTTGCGAATGAGCCTTTATATAGCCTATCGTTCTTTAACACTTATTTGTTTTTTAATAATATATATCTAAAAGCACTGATGGATATAGTATTTATCTCCCAGAGTAACACCAGCATTCGAGAATTCAAATTTCGATAAAGATGGAATATTTGAGGCGATTTTAAGCAAACTAGTTTGGTTTGCCTTAAAAGTGTTTATTGAATATTTTTCTGCATTACAAAACTGTCGAAAATCATATCTTTTTTTTTTTATAGATAACTACATATTCTTTTTTTCTCAAAAGGAGTTGTATCCCATCTTGCCTCATGGCCGGGGTAAAATGGGATACCTATTCGTTCGTTAGAGATGATACTAAAACTATTTATTGATGTGATAAAAGTGAATCAATTAAAAATAATTACTAAGACATTTTTATTCATTTATTAACACAATAAAGTCTTTTTTAGTGTTACTAACACTTGTTTGTTTTCTTCCGTGGTTTAATGTGAGGACCTTTGAGGGTCTTTACAATTTCAAATGTTCTATTCTTTGGGCCGGGCTATGTCGCTTCGTTTCTGGAAGTGCTGTTTTCAGATGATTGTCTAAGGAACTTACCTCTGTTGGTGAGGTTTTTGTAGGGCTTATTTTGTACTCGATTTAGTTCCTACCTTTTATGGAGATGGAGTAAAAAAAAGTTTCTTCCTCACGAAGAAGAGTCCGTTCTTTTTCAGATCCAGCTAGGGAAGGTAAACATCTTCAGGCTAACTTGGAAAGCAGATACTTTATGCATTAAAATGCAGGGAACTAATGTCGAAGGCATATGTTTTAAAAACACGTGAACATTGTCTTGGAAAAGTAATGGATTAAGAAATATTGAAACAATACAACTGCCACAAGGAATACAATTGGAAATTTGACCAGGGGAGGAGCTGATTCAGAGCAGAGCTGCAGCATTTTTAGCAGTGGGTTCTATGCCAATATTGACTGTTCTTGAAGGAAGAAAGTCCACTTTCGTGAATACGTTCCTATCAACCGGCCATATTCCATTTTTTTCGAAAGGCGTTTACTGTATTGCTTATTGTTGCTGCTAAAATATAACCAAACAATGGCGCGACTTAATGGAAGGTCATAACTCTTACTGGATATGTTCGGATCCATTTCCAGACCTCACCTTCATAGTATTTACTTAATGGTACTTAATGGCTGCAAATGATGCGAACAATGAGGAGGCAAACACAAGAGAATAACTCCTTCATCTCTTGCTATAGACCTAGCATCGCTTTTATTATATAATTTAGTTACTTCAAATTATGTTTTAACAAAAAAACGGCTATCTGATGGATTACTAGAGTATGTGTTAGTGCTTGGGCTGTTTCCATCGTCTGTTAGATTGTTTAAATCCGATGTTTCGACAGTGTTTATACTGCCGTCATCAGGGTAGGCACATTACCCTGATGATGGTAGTAGAAACACTGTCGAAACTTCGGATTTAAACAATCCAACAAACGATGGAAATAACTCAAATACCAACTCATATTCTAGTGATCTTTTTATACTATGAATCCCCATACAATTTTAACGAAATCTGAATTTTCCGATTGCTGCTCTTGTCAGCGTATTATTTTTTTAACGGTATCCTTAAAAATTGCACATCTATCATCTACAGCTATAACTAAAATAAAACATAATCTTCCAAAAATTAACGACTTCATATTTTCAATTTTAACTACGTATTTACATACTCCTGTTTTGATGTTTTGACTTGAATAAATAAACGCCTGTCCACAGTCTCTATACGCAGTGTGGCACCTGGATCTATGTTCGCGGCATACACGAACGTGCCCGGTCTTACAAATTGTCGACCCGAAATTATTATTACCTGCAAACACATTAAAATATTTGACGGGACTGTAATTTGGCTCGTTTCACCTAATATATATTTGTATGTGTTCGCGTAACACCATTACTACAGTCAATTTGACTTTATTATCGCCTGGTCACTATTTCCGTATAAATCTCAGCAATATTTTAAACGAACGTGTTATGATATTATACATACATAAAAATAAATGTTGAATGTCTTGTTTTTATAATAATCCCGGCTTTATGTTACTGGCAACGTAAGTATATGTAGTGGCGAAATGGTAAAAATTTTGACAGCAATTTGTGACGCGAATTTTGCGATTTAAAACATTTCGTTCTCCTCAACACGTCCGAGTGAATATTTACGATTGGAAGCAGCTGTTTCTGTCAAAGTCGTCGAACTATTAAGACTTTCTCAAGATTTTAAACGTAGATAGACAATTATTGTAAATAAGTAAGTTACCATCTCAAGTCCATCTGTCGTGCAATGGCTATGTGTGTATGTAACCTGCCATTGCAGGGTGAATATAAATTATTCATTACACAATTATTCATCGTGTTGGAATTAATTGAAATTAGTTTGCACATAATTCATACAACTAATTATCTAACATGTTGAAATTGAGTAATTGTAAATTTATGTATATATAATATGTGATGTAACAACATTTGATATGTATATAGTAATGCATATTATATATTAGCGCCGACTAAGTCATCAAAGACAGTCTATTATATCTAAACTTATTCCTGTATTATTCAGTATTTATGCTTCTGTCTAATATGTAATATGAACACTGCATTAATTTTACCAACATCACTTTGCCCGATGATAAAAGTAAATGTTACGATTTGAATCCTTATTTGTTATAAACATTTTAATTTACTCAGGTGATAATAATAAATTTACCTTAACTGGTAACACACCTTAGGTAACTTTCCGCTGAGCAGGTGTATATGCTCAGTCCAATCGCATTTCAAATCAACGACAAGGTCTAAAAATTTAGTGGAATTAACTTGTTGTAGACTATTGCTATCTACTTTTATATAATTTTAGTAGTCCTTCGCCAAGTTGCTGACTCTGAATTCCATAAAAACGGCCTTCTTAGCGTTAAGCACAGGTTGAATGTAATAATTAATTAAAAAAACTAAAAAAAAACAATCTATTTCAGGACAAAAAGTAAAAATTATGTGTGTAATCCGCCTACAAGTACGCATGATTGTGCGGAGAAGGTGCGCCTGCGGCACTGTACAAAAATATTTTCACTTTTTTTCTTGAAATTAATTATTTTTTTTTTTAATTGACTATTACATTCAATTATTGTAAATTTCTCTTGAAAAGGGCTAATAATTTAGTCGAAGCTGGTAGTGAAAGAATAATGTCAAGGTAGTAAAGAAATTACCCCCAGTGACCAACTATATTTATTTCATATTTTATAAATATTTAAAAAATATATATATTATGTAGCATTAATATTTTATTGCAAATGATTTCTCAATATATTTTTCATAATTCTGCAAGAATATTTTGCTTTGTATTTCTGTAAATATTTATTTTATACAAAAAATTTTTTTTGAATTTTGCTTTTGTACATTTGGTGCGTAGAGAATAATATAAAAATGGGTAAAATATGCATACATATTAAGTAGGTATGTACTATTTAAAATATAGTTTAAGATTTAATAGATAATATATATCTAATATGATTTAATTAGTATTTAAGTGAGCTGTAACTTTCTATTATATCTGCGCTTTGTATTATATATTTGTAATATTTGTAAGTTGCGAACGTCAACACAACACCTCTATTCATTACGGTGTCGGTGTTATATGATTTAGTATTGTTAATCCAAACTAGGTACAAGAGATACACAAAGATACGTCATAAACAAAACAATATCATATAAATCTGGTGTACAGTATACAACTAAACATCCAACTGAAAGTATTCATTAATTTATATAGGGGATGATATAATATTTAATATAATATATAATATAGCTTAAGGTTTCTTAAGGCTCGTGCAGATATTGTTTAAACCTATCGGGAGGCGATTATACAAATTTACTCACATTATGTTTGGGGCCATACTTGTTAAGGAAAGTCTATGTTTTGGCAATAATATTGCTCTATTTTTGTGTTAAAACGTTAGTGTTTTGTTGGAAAGTGTGTTTAATACCGTGAATATAAGAGTAACTTTAAGAATGTATAAGCACGACAGTTAAAATTTTAAATCGTTTATATAAGGTCTGTAGAGTGCATTATATTGGGCTTTTGCCATTGTCCTTATTATTCGCTTTGCGTAGTAGTACTCTGTCAACATTTCTGAAGTCCAAAACAGTATCCATTACCTTCAGTCTGTATTCGACTTCGCTGAAATCGCATTTCAGGTATCATTATCTAAAATACTTCTAAGACTTTAGTAAGTGCATTTTTAATTTATTGGAGAAATGTTCTTACATGCTTCAGCCAATTCAAGGTTTTCATCAATATAATTTGTATGTTTAATGCTGTCTATGGATTAGGTACAAGAATGCGTACGCGCACGTGCGTATCATCAACGTTTTCATTCGTTTGTCCGTACATGTTATAGTTTATATAGTATACGATTAAGGCAGGTTAGGGTTAACTGGGTGTAATTAATTGTTGGGGGTGTGTTTTAGTTTTTTGTGGTGACTACGAGGTAAGCAAAACTTGAACATGTCATGGCATTTATAAGATAATTGAAATGCTCAATATCGCTATGTACAGAAATCGTTTAATAATAAATTGTAGGAATTATATGCATATATATGTACTGCATCTACCAGATAATTGCTAGTTGATTTGCTTAGAGATTCATCTCGGTAGATAAGCGTGATAACCTCAAATAGAGGTTAGAATAACTTGTGTTGTTCTATTGTTTGTACTAGAATGTTTCAAATATTATGAAATAAAGTAAAAATAAGTATCGTAGTATTAGAAGTAGCTACACTCCAATATTTGTAAATGCTTCCAAATGTATTAGTAGGTGTTGATAATGTTGTACGATGTTTTATTCATAGTATGATCTAAATGCAATTGGCATTGTTTTAGAGGCACAAGGAAGCCATGAGAGCGCCACTACCGAAGATATGAAAAAGCCATAGGGTTGTAACCTGGCATCAGCCAAGGCTAGACTTAAAAATGAGTATTTTTCATTTTTATTGGCTTACTCAAATAAGTGAAATAAATACGTTTGTTTTTTATTAGAACACTTCAATTAAAAAATAGTGATTAATTTGATAACCTTCAGTATGCTTAAAGAATTATTGATATTAACTTGTATGGTGAGTGTGAAAAAACAAGTTCTTGCCTTTTAGACAACTCTATGTATGTTTCAACTTTTCGTTATCAACGTTATACATTCTAAATAACCAAGAACAATTTTAGTTCACTTTGACAAATTAAATAGATTGCATAAAAAATCTCAATTTTCATATAAATATTTTACAATATTTTTAGAAAAAATATAGCGCTTACATTAATTTTAAAATATGAAATAAATATTTGATTGAATTTTATCTATATTTTAGAAAAAAATATGAAAAATATATTCATCAAAACCTCTCACAAAAAACATTTATAAATATATTTTTAAAAATATCGATGTCATATTTCTGGCTGTTAGGGTACGCACGGTTGTCCGGAGAAGGTGCGCCTGCGGCACCGTACGAAAATATTTTCACTTTTTTTCTTGAAATTAATTATTTTTTTTTAGTTGACTATTACATTCAATTATTTTAAATTTCTCTTCAAAAAGGCTAATAATTTAGTCGAAGCTGATAGTGAAAGAATAATTTCAAGGTAGTAAAGAAATTACACTTTTAAATCGAACCTAATTAGTTCGATCGAAAGTATTTATTACCATACTTTATTAATCATTTTTCGAAATGTCACTTCTCATTTACAGACAGTCATTTCAATTTATACTAAATTCAATCCTTATTTAAAGCTACGTATCTTGCGCATCTTACCGTCTCAAACCTTCTTCAATTTCCACCACCATTGCGTATATACATATACAAAACGTAGCGCCACTGTTCTATCGGACGTTTCAGCGAACTAAAGAACGAAATACGAATCACGGCGGACGGCTGACTGACTGACTGGAGTAAACTAGATGAATTTCTCGTAAAGTTCTCGCGAACTAAATCACACACGTCCGTCAAGAGTCACGGGGCCGGGGCGGAACAGCGGCGAAAGGGAAATAATTCAGTTTTATAAAAGTCTGGCGTTTGACGAGAGAACTCTGTTGTATAGGTCGTGCTGCTGTAGATGGATGTGCTTTAATAAGGAGACACGGCGAACAAAGGGAAAACTGACTGCTGACTGACTGACTGGGAGATGACTCGACTCGTGGAATCGAAAGGAATAGGCGAGCGAGCAAAGAGGGAAAGAGAAGGAAAGGAGATATTGCCTCGCGATTGTCGGAGAATATATAGGTATGTATGTATACACAGAAAGACGATGTGTATGAGTGACAGGTTTCATTGTAATCGAACGACATTTGAATTGGTTGTTTTCGGTGGACGGATTGAACTGTACGCGGACGACACGGAGTGGCACAAAAGCGAACCTTCGGAAAGTTTAATGCCCACTAAAGTATCGGAATATGTATGAATGCAACTCTTCAACTCAATTTGAACAGGCGCCTATATGGAAACTCTATTTGACGTCGAGTGTTATAGAAAATTTTCGCAAATAAGCACTGTCCAGATTGTCCATTTAGTGAATAGGTTTTGTTTAAAAGTTATGAATTTATCGTACGACGATGTAAGTATTTTAAAAAGTCAAGTGAAATATACAGGGTGATTCTGAATATATCAGATAAATTTTATAGTCTGATTCTTGATTATTATGAATTGAAAAGTTCATGAATGGATATTTTAAACGACTTATCTATATATATATATATTAATCTAAATTATCATACAAGAGGAAAGGCTCCAAGGTGCACCGTCGTTCAGTTGAAAAGAATTCCCAGGTGTTGTTTTGAGATGCATTCATTTTCGTAAAAAAAGTTATCACTATAAACGATAAAAAATATTTCAGTTGTCTAACTGGGAGATCAAAGGTAATGACGGTTTTTACACAGACAATGTAACATCTTTCTCAAATTAAATGGGAAACAAATTTTCGATTCTTTATGCAACCGAAGTTATAGGACACTGAAATATTAACTAAAAATTATTTGCGAACAGTTCTACACTGTTGAAAATATTATCGGTGTTGGCGTTAATTCTGCGCTAGTCAAATATTTTAGTGTTGATTTTTACAAACTTTGCCAGACGAGTTGACTACGTGTATTTAATAGGACAGACATACTAGAATTCGTGTGAATTCTTTTGTTCAGATATGAGGATTTACTATTTTCTCTAGACATTCAGAAGCAGTCAACCAATCAAAATTTTTCCCTCGGATAGAAATATAGGAAACCCACCTAATCTAATACGCGTATTACATATACGCACCACGTGCATTACACGTGTATCTGTTTTCGAGTTTATTTTCTGCGTTATTAACATATCCAAACAAACCACCAAAACGTGACTGACTTGCAAAGTGTAACCTCGTGTTATTAAACGTTAATTCCAGTGGGCATAAAAATTTTCAACATCTTAAAGATGTTATTGGGAACATTATTTACGTAATTAGTTCAGATTTGAGTCAAATAGCATAAACACTCACTTAATTTTATAATGGTTTCAAAAAAATCATTTTAAAATTGGACACGTTTAGTTGAAACCAAAACTTTTGAATGAAGTGGTTCTGCATATTATAATTGAGAAAACGTCTTAAAGAGAGAATATTTATAGCACTAAGAAATAGAGTGTGCATATTAAAAAGAGTTGTGTTTAGAAAACGGTGTTAAATCACCAATAGATCGCATTCATTTAGTTAAACAGCTAGTAAATTTGTCTAGTCTAGATCAAATAAATGTGACTAGAAGTATTTTATAATTCCACGTGTTAGTTGAACAAAATAACCCCTTAGCAATAGACAATACATGACTATCTTTGTTCGTCAAATTTAAACTTCTATAGTTCTCGACAAAATAACACGAAAAAAGTGTGAACCTCTCCTGACTATTAAATTAGTCAAAAAAGTGTTAAATATTTTCAACAGTGTAGGTATGCAGCGCGTGTAGTTTCAGTGCCACAAATAATCGAACATTTGTAAAGCTTTGATTCGTATTTAGTTTGAGAAAGATGGTACAAGACGCTTCTGACTATGTTAAATTCAAAAGAAAACTCAAATTTGAAGATAAAACTTTGGTGTGGTGTGCCATATCAGAGGCTTGTTGGACGTGTTCGAGGTGAAGTCATCAATGTATTAATACACATCATTCCAATGACCATAATAATGTTCTGTTCTGACTTACAATTAACCGCGTGTCATTACGCTAGATGAACAAGAGTCTGGTTAGCCACAAACGGCACCAATTGTATTCGGAAGACAGGTAACCCTCAAGATTCTCAGGGGAATTTTGGTCATTTTTGACCAGATATGAAGGGGGCTAGGAACCCAAAATAAGGAAGCAGAATCTTTTAGAAAATTCGAGAAGTCAACTTCGTTACGTCCCAAGGCTGATGGGCCAAGTAAGAAAGAAATTAAGTGACATAGAAGAACATTTATATGGGCTTTTATCCGCTATGTAAATCTTGTGTTCTGTTGAATTAAGACTACATAAGGATTGTTAAATTATAAAAGATAAAATAAAAAATACTTTTGCTCTTTTCCGAAAACTTTTGAGACGTACGTTAAGATTTTTATTCCAATCTTGAGTATATTATTAAAAAATCTTGAGCGTCAACACCTTCTTCAGATGCTGAAACATCTTGTGTATCTTCTATTATATTTTATTTTTAAAAAATAAAACAAAATCAAGCGATCTCTTTAGACCCTTTCATACCATTCAATTCACAATTATAGGATACAAATTTCCTTACCAATCTTACATTTTAGCTTGTATATTTGTATGTAAATCCTTGAAATTTTAACGAAAACGTCTAAGTTCCAAGTGATTCTATCCGACTATGCAACAAACATTACCCTCAACAGATTATGTTGAATTAAATTTAAATATGTATTATTAGCACAAAGGTACGAGAATAGAAATTACTATGTAATCTTTGAATTTGGCAACGCGGGTATTTTTACAAAAAAAATATGCTACATAAACACTTCTACTCCTCACTTAATTGCAATGTCTCGTGAATCAACTTTTTTCATACTTTATTAATTGATTAGACGTAATAGACCGAACACAATACTAATAACAAAATAGCGCCTTCAATAGCATAATTAAATTTCAAATACGCGAAAGCAAAATCATCAAAACGTTATTAGCGATACGACTAAAAGAAAAAAAAAAACCTTTTAACAGTGACAGTTCGAACAAATTCGAGCCCACCGTTTAATTGCTCTTCAGAAACTTGTTCGCGACTCACACACACACACACACACAGAAAAAAAAAATCGAAACAAGAAAGGAGCACAACAACAACACCAAACGAAAAAAGGAACCCGTTCGAAAGTGTCTGTCGTCGTCACTGGTTAATCGTCATGTTATTGAACGCGTCTCTACTATGCCGGATGAAGGAAGAAGAGCGCTAGATGGCGCCGACGTGCGCCAGACGCAGACGGAACACCGCGACTGACAGTGATGCGTGCCAACATGGTAACGTAAATCCCGGGCCGGAGATTAGCACAATCTCCAGTGATTGGTGATGATTGACACGGTGCCTGGATATCCCCATCTCGCTTCCTACGCGTTGTCGAGAGATGAAGACGATCTTGACGGTTGATTCTCTGTTTAAACGATGACTAGGCATGGAGCGGAGGAATGAATGAATGATCGACGCCCTTTCTATATCCGAACGGACGGATTAATTCCCTTTCAGGGCGAGCGTGTTCGAATGATGCAGAAGTGGACGAGGACGGTTTTGAGGAGCGGAGAGACGTGACACTTTAAAACAAGAACGGAGCTTCGTATCTTTCTGTTCGCTCCATTCTTCTCGGATCGAAAGCTGGTAGGTGTGACGTTATCTGGGTATTGTGATTGACAGCGTTGGATTTGATTGCAGGAGTGTCTGGTTTTAATTGGTTTAAGACGAAACAAAGAAGTGCCTTATCTTTGGCCTATTGTGTTTTGTCATACCTCGTTCTTTTTTTATCTTAAATAATCTCAAAGTATGTTTTCTCTTAGAAAGAAGCATCCAAAACTTCAGATTTTGATGTTTTATTTTTTTAATAGTAAGGTAATTTGAAGCATATTACTTATATAGTCGAGGATGGCACAAATTGCTAAAATAAATGACGCGCACTAATTCCTTTATGGACAGACGTTAAAAAATGATAGGTAGAAGAATCCCCTCTGATTCCAGTGACGTACTCCAAGGCTACTGTACTCCGTCCAACATTATGGAATGTGATGTTTGACGGCTTGCTGAGAATGAAACTTCCAGAAACAGACAGTACTACTTGTTGGTTTTGTGGACGACATCGCCCTAATAGTAACCGCGAAGACCGAAACCATACTAATGGAAAAGGCGAATGCAGCACTGATTCGAGTGTCTGACTGATTGAATTAGATTACAACTAGTACCTGAGAAGACTGAAGCGCGTTTCTTACTAAAAAGAGAAAAATAATACCTGTACAATTCAAAATCGAAAACACCATATTCACCTCAGCCAAAGCCCTCAAATATCTGGGAGTCTGGATAGGCCAAAAGCTGAGTTACTCCGAGCACATAAATTAAACAATAGTGAAAGCAAAGAAAACCACGTCGGCACTAGCCAAGCAGATACCCAATATCGGGGTACCAAAAGCTTCCCTGTCAGGGCATGGGTGTTTTCGCGCATACTTGCACCAACGACGCAGAGCAGACAAGGCTGAATGCCTCTACTGCAAGAGATATGAGGACGCAGCGCAAACATTTTTGGACTGCGGGAGGTGACATTACAGCAGAGCGGCCTACTATTGGGGAGCAACACGGAATACTTTAAACGAAAATAGCATTATTGAGGGCTTAACAACAATGGATACCGCATGGACAAAAACGTATAGAACAATAAAAAGCATAACAGAAGCTAAAGGGAAAGAGGAAAAGGAGCTACTTCCACAAAGGGAATAGAAAGAGATAGCACTCCTGGTGAAATAACGCGTAAGCAGTCCCATCATGAAGCGTATTAGATGTAGGTATGGTTTTAGTGGGTATACGGACTCTATAGAGTCCAGGAATTCCACACTACTAGGGAAGGGCAGAACCAGTCGCTTCAAGTTGTTTTGCCATGGAGAGATTACAAATGTTCCCAAGTGTTATAGTATGTAGGTAACTTTGTTAGTAAAACCATATATGTCATCACTTATTGGGATACTGGTCCACAGGCCAAAAGAATTTTCATATTGCAAAAATGTATCATTTGTAACATGCTATCCATGGAACCTAGAGAGATGCATTAAGCAATACAAGCTATTAACGTTAACATTTATATACACCTTAAAATGTATTACATATGTTAAAGAACACAGTATCTATAATAGAACCACAAAAACAATCATGAGATCAAACTACAGATATAATACGAACTTTTAGATACCCAGATAGCATCGTCTATCGCTACATGAAACAAATCCTGTATGCAAATGCATAACATCTTTTGTAATAATTTACTAAAGTTCTTAACTAATCAATGTTTATTTGTATTCTCACTAAAAGATCTAGTTATTAGAAAAGCATAATACTCAACCACAAAGCTCCTAGAAGATATATTTATATGCCAAACTGTTATATTTTCTCGGCTCTTGCATAGTACCTATCTTTTTGTCCTTAATTTGCGAACTACGTTTTAATATAACTTTTTCAGTTTCCTTTATATTTATTTTTTAACTTATACTTTTGCAACAAAAGGAAAAAGATTGTTAATTTCTAGCAACTTTTTATTACTATGTATATTTCATTGAATGTATGTATATGTTGCAGACGTACATACATCTGACTAGCATGCTGATGGTATTTATTCGTTTATTTATTCATCGCGCTTCTATACCCAATAAAAGCGGTAGTTAATGAGATACTACATAACACAACGGAAAGACCACCTGGGTAGTAAGGCGCAAACGTAAGCGGCGTTGACAACTTCGGAAAGTGCACATCATTGTTTCCTCAATAGAGTCAGATGTCCTAAATCAATAAGGTTAGGTCAGGTGCGTCCTACACAAATACGACTAAAAGCAGTCTGCTGTCTGCCGTGAGAGATGTTACCTGTCCAACTGCCCACTTACTATTGATTTATAGTAATTATGTATTATCACGAGACATAACGCATCCATCTTGAGGCAATGTGTCACTGTCAACTATAACCCGAGTCGTTCGTATGGCCGGGGTCGGCGTGAGTGAGGCGTTCGCCACATATGTATTATGCGGCACGTAGATGGAAGTTTCAAGGGTACAATTAACTAAGAAAGTAACGGGAAAAAGAAGGACTAGTAATATGTAAACATACTCCTTAAACATCTGCATAGACACACATGATGCTTCTATGTTTTACGTTGTTTAGTTTTATATAATTGCCAACATTTCACTGTTATTATCATTAAATATTAATCAAATTTGCCCTTAGCATTCCATGATTTTATTTATCCAAAATATCATGTTGGTAACAACAAATAAAATGCATCTGTCATGCGTACTGTATTGATTTATTAACACTCCAAAATATATGCAATAGATACGCCACAGAATAAGTCAACTTACACCTTTTTAAACTTATACTGCCAACTTAAGTTTAAAGAAAAAAAAAATACATGACCTAGAGTCCTAGACTATGACTAGAGGGTAGAAATACTTGATCATATGGTATATAATACATCTCTTAAGATACAAAGAAACCAAAATTATATTTTGAAATCGCGAACTAAAACTTAAGACCAATAAAATAAAAATATTTAAATTATTTAATTAAATATATTAATGCTACATATAGCTAAGCTGTGTGCTTGTGTGTCAAGTCAATGCTCAAAAAATATACAGAAATATGTATCCCAATCAATAAAAGAAACCTTAATTAAACCATATTCTTTTTTCATATTAAACCAATAACTTTCAAAACAATCCGACGTAAAACTTTAACGTAGTCATGCAGACATTTTCCTTCTTCACTGTACATACTCGACGTTTATCGACACTTTCCATTAAGTATTAACTGCCTCCGTCAGTGTACAACATGAGTAGGAGATGCATGAAACTATAAGGAGGAGAAAAATAATAAACTCATCGACGTAAACGCAGCTAACAAGTACGGGAACAAATTAATGACGACGAAGAGGCCAAGAAACTTACAGACAAGAGGAATACTTGACGTGACTTGTGAACGTCAATTATTTGCGGTCAGTTGCGCAAAACCTTCCGTAATAGATTATCCAGCATTAATTTAATTAAATGTCAATAGACAAAGCAAGCAATAACCGAAGTCTGAAGCGTGAGCAAGTCGGAGCAGATGGTATCTTTGTATGTATGTTGGGAATTCTAATTCTTCCATTCTGGCTAATTTATCATTTGTTTGTTATGGTACAGGCTTTAGATATAGTGTCAATCAGTCAATACATTTGTGTGTCGTAAACTGCCGTTTTATTTATTCAATGTGCAAAAAGCAAAAAAAGCTTCCTTAAGCTTTCAAGCAAGCACTTTACAACATTGAACTGACGGTTTTCAAGCGAGTTTTTTCTACATGATGTGGAGGTAGGTATATGTACTTCTGTGAAAGAGCACAGCTACCTAACCTCCACGTCTCATAAAACACTCGTATTTATTACGCGAACGTTCATATTTCGATATCGCAGAAAAATTTCTCCGCCGAAATTGTCATTTCTACGGCGTATTACTTTTTACGACCGTCATAAACATGTCGGCAGATTAACTACCGTACCGGAACATAAATTTCTGCACAGATTGGCAACCGGTAGATTAAAAATAAGAGAGCTAAAAATCAAACGCTGATGGTAGTCGTCCTTGCTGACAAGACTGGCGTTCGTTCTCCCTAATACATACAATATCGTACATACTGCTGTGACATGTCTCCCCGGTTGTGTGAACTCTATGCTGTTAATTTTCTAAGATCAAGTTTTGGCTGTGCCGCGCGCAAATTCTCACTAATTTTTTTACTTTGTTTCTTTGAATTTAGTAGTTTTGTTAGTATCTTACTTAATTGTTCAGTTAGTTAGTTTATTTTTCTTCGATTATAAGTTTAGCATTAGTTTATCTTGTTTATGTCCTTCTTATAAGGCGTTTTCTATGTTTGTTTGCGGCCGATGCAGAGCGCGCGCAGTCAGCTGTTTTGTATATACGCGGTGCGTGAGGCCACATTTAGGGCAGAGTCTGAATAGTGACGCGAGTAAGTAGATGTAAATTTTGAGCTCTTTCATTTTTCCCATTTTACAATTTTTCATTTGTTTCGGTTTATTTTATTTTTGATCAGTATTCAGACTTCTCCTCTTCTTAGTTGTGCACAATTGAAGTAAGTTTTGTTTATTTATATTCGTTTTAGAAGTAAGCGCGTTTAGAGTTTAAATTTTCCGTTTTTTATTTGTAATTTTCAATTTAATTTTAATTTTATCACCTCGGGGTAGGTGAAGTGAAGCTGAGAGCTTGTTTTATATTTCATTTTTAATTTTGCTTGTTTCTCCACGTTATTTGAATTAAAATTTTAGTTTGCTTTGAATTTTTGAAACCACGTGGATTTTTTTTTGTGGTTTTGAAATTCCTTCTAGAACGAATTCACCATTTTGTTTGCTGAAGGATTTGCATTGTCCTGTTTTAATTGTAAATTCACCAAGGGGTTATTTTAATCCGACACCTTCTGTGTCACGGTTTTTTTCCCCTATTAATTGTTATCAAGTGTTTTTTTTTTTTTTTTTTTTTTCAATAAAAGTTTTTAATTAGTATCACCTTAATTAGTTCTTTTATTTTTTAAATCTGCCATTTCATTTTTTGGGGATTTTAAAGAAAGTAAATTTATCAAAAGCCCACTTTTAATTTTTAAAGAAATTTCTCTGAGATTTAAGAATCTCTGGCGCCCTTTTAAATTCATTTTTGCTGAGCTAGCTAAATTAATTTTGTCATTTTTAATTTCTCTTTACTTATATGCTTGGACCATCAGTTCACAGCAATACGTTGTACTACGATATTCGTAATTTATGCGATTTACTTGATGAGCTATTCCGCGTAATATGCACGTGATTTATCTTGATTGCAAAGAGAAAAATGCTTCGACTTATCATCCATTTGTGTCCAGATGATGTTAAGAAAAAAAAAAAACAATATTGTAATAGTATATTAAAAAACTAGTATTACAATGACGTCTGTTGTAACACGAATACGTAGTAACAGGCGATTTTTTTTTCATGGCATTAATTTACTTTTGTTTATTATTTAAAATGGTATTTCTTATCCATGCAGACAATTTTAATGTTTCTATTTTGTGACATAATTCTTGTGCCACGCACAATTCCATGCAAAAACTTTTATTAATAGAATGAATATGTGAAATGTCAAACCACGAGTTGCACTACCAACCTCACGTAAAACGTCACTAAATGGAAAAACAGTGTTATAAAGTGGAATATTGTGACACTGTTTTTCGACGAAACAGTTGCACAAGGTGGTCACTGTATATGCGAAATAGGAAAAAAATTACGTGAAGAAGTTTATGAGCTGGTACGCCGAGAGTACACTGCTCGATAAGATTAATGTCGTGGTCCACAGCGAATTCTTTTTCTTATTATTTTTTTAATGTTAGGTAGGTACTCCAATAAACCTCTTGCCTGCATAAGCCGATGACAGCCAGACGCGCGCCTATTCAAATGATAAGCAGTTTTGATGGTCACAACGCTATGGACGATGACATTAGTTTTGTTAGGCAGTGTACATTACATTATTACGAGAGATTTGTAAATCGCAGACCCCATGGAGTGTTACTCAAGGATATCCACTGTTGCTGTGGAACTTCAATTTTAAAGGGTGCGATTTAACTTTGAAATTCGGTCAAAATTTCGTTTATTCAAAATAACTTTTGAACTTTCAAATGACACACTTGCACTATTTAGGCAGCCATTTCGACTGATATAGCTATTTATATACAGGGTGTTACAATAAACACGAAGCCACAATTTGATCGAATTTCAGAAATTGGTTTATAATCACTCTATTTGCCATCGGATACTATATATAGGGGTGATTTAAATAATTATACAGGTCGTCCACAAAACATTAATTTAGTTTCAAACCCACTTCCTTATTCTAATAAGACACTTTATATAATATTATGTGTTTACATCGTATGTTGAAAATCAGTGTAAGGATTAAATACCTATAGAAAGCTATTGAGGGAGATTACCGGCATGATTTACCGCAAAGAATTGATCTAGAAAGCTTCCATAGGCAGTAGTACAACTCCATTATGGGGTGCTTTTCACCCTTAAGTATATATAAATGCCTTTATGTGATAGTTTTGAAATTAGGTGTCTTCGAATGTAAGAATATATTACGCCCTGACAGGGGATAGGCAGAAGAAAACGTATACTTCCGTTTCCGGCCTAAAATATGTAGAAACTCCAAGTTTCAAGCAAGTGCAATTACCTTTTTTTTGCAAACACTCTGTATATTATTGTTTAGAACGAGGCGCGCTTTATTTTTGCATTACTTGAGATATTAATTTTATAATATAATATTTATTTATTATTAATTTATGTTAATAAAGAAAATAGCGTTTCATCAATCTTGCACTAAAATTATTATCAACAAACCGATGCCGTACAATCAAAAGTTTCAGGAGAAAATTTCCAGAGATGGTTCTATTACGTGCGCCTGACCCTAAGGGTCTACGTATATACTTTTCTATGGTTTGCGATCCATCGGTTCTAATACCGTTAAATAAAGGAATCATTTAGCTTCAGAAATATATCTATAAAATAATATTCAAACAATTACATTTACAAAAAAATATTTTACAAAGCAAAGTTTATTGTTTATTTTTGTGCTTCTATTATTTTTCTTTCGACTTGTCCTACATCTTTTGATTTACTGGCGTAACAAATATCATTATTAGTATCATTATTATTAATTTCCCATTCCGCGACCTACTATAACTTTTTACCAAGTTCATAGCAGTCCAACATTAACCCGTTATAGATTTTCTTACGCGTGTATTGTTATTTAATGACACAAAATGTGTTGAAAAACATTCCAACTAAAACATTGAAAGTAGATATACGGTGCTAATTTGTCGGCTGGCGCTTTTTTATTTGCTAATTTACAATCCATAAAGCAGTACTACAGACTGGGACGGGCCGTCGAGAGTACGTTGGAGATCACAGCTTACTCGCCGCTTATTATTTACCGCTGCTGTCCGAAATAACGTTTGCTCAACACACCGATATGCCCATACATACTGTGACTAGCGTAAACCGGCAAGTTTTTTAGAGCCTCGCACAAAACACACCGTACGTATCGTGTGTCGTCGGTAGGTGAGCTTAAACTGGTACAGCACACACGACGAATAAATCAAAACGTATAATGAAACGGACAAACACAAACCTTTCATATTTATCGGCCATAAAACGTTTAGTAATAAAGTAGTTGTGTATGTATGTACGTATTTACAAAGTTTAAATACGCATTAAGTTCCAGTTGATGTTGCGAGTGTGTTTGTGTGAGCATATTGTCAGTGTAAATTCGCTACCTCTTTTAGTATGTGTCCGTTGATGTTCCGCGCGCTTAAGTAACTATGATTTATAACTATAATTTAGGATAAACGCTCTTAACTCGCTTTGTTCTTCGACGACAGCAACAAAAAACCCGCCGTGGCGTTTTACGATACCATTTTATTATTTCTAAAAGCGATATAGAACCTCCGTAACAAGTAATTATAAATTGAAAAGATTAAGTACTTTGTAATTATGTAATAATGTTACGTTTCTAATTGAAATACCTCTATAAAAAGAGCTAAACGAATTTGAGTCATAAATATGGAACAAAAATATATGAATAAATCATGTATAACATCGGATAAGTTAAATAAATTCCATTATACTGGAGGTCGTATTTCAATCGCAGTGACTGACACATTCAAGCTGATTTGTTTATTCAATAACCGAACGTTATTTATAATCACTGTGAAACAATTTTAATGGGAATTTTGTTTATAACCGTATATTTGCACGTATAAAATCTTGTATCGATGTTACAGTATTCTGTTTCAAATACACAGTTTCCACAAGAAGTAGATGCTGGCGCTTTTGCTAAAGTTCTTCTTCTTAAAACTTGTTAGCCTCCAGTAAAACCATTCCACACAGTCTGTCACTACTATGAAGTTGGTTTTTTATTGAGATAAAATACTATGTCTGATGTCCTTACTTTTCTAAGAAAGAAAGAAAAAAAACCTGAGGAAAAAAAATGGTAATCTTCCTTTCTAAAGTTGTTTTATTTGGGCCGTCCACTGCCTTAAATGGAGATTTAATTAATATTGCCGTTTGTACGAGAAAACTGGTACCTATATACAGGGTGAGTTTCTTATTTTGAGACAACGGAATATCTCTAAAACACTGCATCAAATCAAAAAACGATAAGATTTGTTATAATGTAGGAGGACCACTGAATGGAAACGAACTCGATCCCCCCTTTCCGACTGGGAAGGGGGACAACTTTGAAATCTTAAATGGGAACCCCCATTTTGTATTGTAGATCCGGATTCTACACCATCAAGTATGTAGTTTTTGTTTGAAAGTTTTTGTTTCGACTCGTAACAGATTGCGCTGTACCACCTCTTCCGATCCATCGACGATTGTAGGCTTGATCTAATACTTCTCGTGCTATTTTTGAATAATGTGTTGGACAACCGTCATGTTGGAACCACGTTGTTTGTCGTACGTCCAAGGGAACATTTGGTGTAATAGAAACTGCTATTTCTGTGACGAAAATATTAGCGACTGTGATATTGATGTATTTACGCACTTTAAAACAACCAACCAAAAATTTACCAGACATACTAGACGCACGTGTTAATAGCAAAGCTATCATCAGCAGTAAGCAACACTGAACTTGCCAATGTTACGAATGTATGTGGTGTTATTTTCGTTATTATCTTTGTAATTGGTGTCACCGTTAGACTTTTTCTGTGATTAATACAATTTAGTCCTTTGTTTGTATATTTGAAAATGACATTTACTTTAAATCACAGCCTTGGAGTAACCTTTTATAAACTAAGATTTTATTTTATACGGTAACTAGTTTCATTCAAATCATTCATGCAAATTTAGAAAATTTTTAATAGGTATGTGTACTTTAAGGTGCTTTTTTTTTCTCATTTTTATTTTAATGTAAGTAGCATACTGCGATTTTGGTACCGTTGTTATTTTGAATAAAGAGAAGAATTGAATCATCACCCAGTGCCAAACAATTTGTCAATAATAAAGTTCTGGATACTACAAATGCAAGCATCTAAGTTGCTTTTGGTAAATAGTAGCTGAAAAAATGCTATATGCACCACGGGAATACAGTGTCGTGTATCGAATTTGTTTGGTTTCTGATCTCAGACTTATTCCTAGACGACTTGAAAACAATTTTATTTAGCAAGATAGTGAACTACGTTACGGAACGAAACTTGTTGGATGAACTTTTAAGATAATGTATATACTATCTCTCACAAACTAATTAACTACCCAATATCTAAATTCTAAGGTGTTTGTGTTTTGATTTTTTTTTATATAAAATGTAACATAAAAATCTATACATTTGAAAATGGATAATGAACTAAGACTTTGCTGTATAAAGTTTTGTAAAAGTTCTGGGCAGTATAAGTGCAAGCACCTAAGTTGCTTTTGGTAAATGGAAGCTGAAAAAATGCTATATACACTACGGTAATTAAAGTGCCCTTTCTTTAGTTTCTGATCTCAACTCGCTTCGGTTAGCACGTTCGATAAAATGTCATTCTATTGTCTTGGAACACAAATAACTATTAGTAAATGCAATAGATTTTATTTTATTTATATTTTAGTTTTCAAATGTTTTTGTTTCAAAACAAAACGCGTCTTCTTGACTATCCCTTTCTTCTAATTAAAGTCGCAAGCGCACACTAAATCGTTCACAATGTACACAAACGTAACAGGAAAAACTTATACCTATGTTTGTACACATGTAGATACGTTGTACGCAACACGCACATTACAGCACGTACACAATTCGATCGATAGGACAACCGGGGAACGTTTTAATGATGTTGGTGTGCGGTCTTTTTCGGGCGGATATTTTCTGGTAAACGCGCCTGCCATCACAACGGCGACAACTACATCACGCCGACACGCAGTCAAAAAAAAAGGAACAACAAAACAACAAAATTCGAATAAAAACGGTTAAAACAAGCGAAAAAAAAACGCACAACGGATATATAACGCGGGAAACACTTGTAATGTGTCTGTTATGCCGTCCGGTAGTCCATAAAACGCGCGCTTCGCGTCCATTCAGTCAGTCGATCGTTGTCCGAGGTGTAGCGTTTGAATTTTCCCAAAATTCCCGCGCGCGATGCCCGAATTGGGCGATCGCCCGATTTATGCCAAAAAGTATAACGTTACCGTTAACGGCACGTCTCCGTTGCCGGAGAGGCATTAGTCAAATCAAAGTCGGAACACGGCGACGAGTTATATTTGGCGATGCGTATGATGGGTGGCTGGTAGCTTATATGTGCATTGTCCGTCAAAATTAATGTCGTGGTCCACAGCGAATTTTCGTAATTTCCTATCTGACGTTTGTAACTGCCAAGTGTTTTACATCTACCCTAATAACCTCTCCTACCTGCATAAACCGATGGCAGCCGAACGCGCGCCTGTACAGATGACGAGTAGTTTTAATAGTCACTGCGCTATGGATGACGACATTAGTTTTGTCGGGCAGTGTACACTGGCCGACTTATTTAATGTCGTCGTCTACAGCGCAGTGACTACCAAAAAGCTATTCACCATTGCCAAGATGCGCGTTCGGTGCTCGCTGTTCCATCGAAATGATTTATTGAGGTTATACAGTTGTAAAACGCTTCGCAGATATGCAAATCAGGTAGATGTAAGATTATTTAATATCTAAAGCAAACCTTTAATATTGTGGTTTGAACACAATTTGTGTATTGAAACGTATTAGAAAACAAGAGAGTAACACTTCATAAGTTCATTATCTTTAGTTTCAATAAATATTATTATGATAAGAAATACCGTAAAATTTCTGTTCGTAAGAAAATCACACATATCCTGCAGATCAGTCATTTTGTTAAATAATGCGGTTTTCAGGGCAATTGTATTAAAGGAAAATTTTAATAAACTACATAAATTATTATCACATTACTAAAAATAAAACTTTTCTTTGAAATTTCAATAGCCAAATTACAAATTCATTAATTCTTTATATGTATCCATGTAATTTTTACATTTATGGAAGAGCGAATGCTCAAACGCGCACTCCAACTTAAAAGTACACTCTAAAAGATGTTTACAATTTTCATTGAAAATTCAGTAACGTACAGGGCGAAGTTACCAAAAATTCAGTCAATGTTATAAAAGGCTATTGTACACATCTAATGTTGTTAAAACTAAGCACGATATCTGTACTTCATAAGACGGGCTACTGGATTTACATATTCCCACCATTACGGTCCACCACTCGATGATTTAAACGCTTTTCCTGGTGAATTAGATCAACGGCTGTTAACATCAAAGACTGCGCGATACGCGAATCATATTAATTTACCGAAGCCGTCAGGAGATCGGCCGTCACACGTACCTGATTTATTTCTGCATAATCGATCTCGAAGATGGCAACGGCGGCGGCAACGGCTTCCTGGAGGGCATTTTTTTTCCTCTCACATCTAACGAGCTATTTATATTCATTAAGAGGCGCGTTATCAATTCCGAATGCATAAATTTCGAGTTTATTTACACCGAAAATATCGACAGGAAATCGTTCATTCCTGATTATTATTATTTTGTTGGAAGAGCAAAAGTCGATCGGACGCAAACGCGTCCGTAATTCTCTCCGCATTCCTTTGATAATCCCGTGATTTTTTTGGGCGATCGGGTTTTCTGTTCGCTTTTAAAAAAGCTAAACGGGCACCGAACGGATGTGATCCGTTGGTGATTTTTATTTATGCTTTCCGGATTCGCAAGTTAACGTGTTTCGTGTGTATTCTGCTTTTGAAAGGAAAGTTGAAATTTTCGCCAATATATCCGGGTGTATTCGAATGACAAAAATACTCCAAACTGTGGCACTGGTAATACTGCAAACTTCTCCTAGATCCCTCAGTCTTAATGATATCGATTGCTATGAGTACAACGTGATCTATATCCCTGCCCAATGCTTAACGGTAAAGACAATGATAATTTATACCTACTCTCCTTACATATATACGCCTGGACAACAAGCCAAACCAAAGAAAAGCAAGCAGCACGTGTCCCTTGCTTCGTTACCATCGATACGGCTAATTGACAATTTTTATAATAAATTATATCCTGCGCACGTTCACATTTCGTACTGGAAACGAAGGCTGCTTGTTAGACTTATACAGTATATACGCTATCCCAACCAGTAGTGTGGATCGTTAGAATTTTCGATCGTCGCTGGAGATCCTACCACAGCGGGACATTTCTACATAGACACACACACAACACGCACGAAGAATCCGAGGTTTAAACTCAATATCTTCTAATCGGTGAAGAATTTATAGTCCCTTTTCATGCTATTAAATACTTAACTTTACACATAAATAATGAATGATTTAGAGATTAAAAACGTGAATCTCCCGTCCAAGTTTTGTCCGTACAATTTCAGCATCAGTCTATCGGAAAACAAATATGTGTATTTATTATGTACGGTACGAATGTCATTAATTCGAGATTCGAAAGAAAAATCTCGCGTATAAAATAAATCAAATATTTAATAAATGGGAGGGTGCGGAAGATATGACCGACTAATTTATGAAGACGGACATATTTCCCAGTATATTTACGCACACACGCGGTACGACTGATAGATTTATCGGTTTATATTCTCGGTATAATTAATAGACACGCTTTAATTAATCTTTTTTTAATATCTTGTGTGTTAGAGATCACGTAAATTAGATAACGGCCAGTCGACTTGTATAGGATTTGTTAAAAATGGATAGAAAATTGAATGTTTGGGAGATTTTCTATTAAAAGGTGAAATTTTTCTTGTATGCGCTGTATAACAGTTGAGCTGTTAAACATTCTGACGATATTGTATTATCTGCTTTTTCTTTTCAAAGTAAACAATAATGTCTTAAACCAGAAAAGGAACAAATCAGATATTTTTATTGTATGTAGAATTTTTTTTTCGATCACTTTCATATACCTTTTTATTGAAATAATACACCTACATAGAAGCCCTATTCATTGGGGCTACTTTAATTGGTCAAATGTATTCGAACATGCTGGACGATACAATCAATCCTTTGATCACAGATAAATTAGAGCAAGAAGCAGATTTGTTGGGGAAAGAGCAAGAAGAAGCACCTCCACATTAGGCAGCCGGAATACGACAATTTCTGGATCATCACTTTCGCGATCGTTGGATAGATCGAAGGGGACCTATAAAATGCCCTGCCAGATCGTCCAATCTTGCACCAATTGATTTTTTTCTCTTGCGGCATCTTAATTCTAAGGTGTACGCTATACGTTCAAGAGTTTACAAGAGTTACGCCAAAAATTGTGAAGAATACCAGCAAATAATTCCAGAAAGGTTGCGAAATGTCAAAAGAGCATTTGAAGCAAGATTGTACTATTGTATGTACACTGTAAAAAAAAGTTGCAGTAAAATTACATGTAAAATCGTTGGTAACAAAGTTGCCTACTATTTTACAGGTAAATTTGCTTCATAAGGTAAAATTTCTACCATCTAGTAAATTTCACATGCTGATGTGTTTTTCAAAGATTGTACTGTAAATTCGTACGTAATATTTATATGAACTCTATATTTACCGAACACTGAATTAATTTTCATATGTATTTTTATAAAGAGAGCAAGCAACTTACCTAATTCTTTTATAGCACCTAATAGGTCATACTGAATCGCTCAACCAGGGATCAAGAATGAACACGCTTACGCGAAACCTACGATTGTTTGTGACGTACATGATATCATTGAGCCAATAATAAGTTCGACAAACGAATAGAATTACCTACGCGCACAGATAAATAATCCAATAACCAATCACATTGCGGCGTATGAATTTCGTATTTTCCATGATAACTATAGTTTTACCCGAAAATTCAAGTAAAAATAAATAAATATAAAAAATCCTCATATTTTTACAGCAAAATTAATAGTTCACTAGTAAAATTAGTTTTAAAGTGCACTAAATACCCCAAAAAAAATTCAATTTTACACTTTTAAGTCAATTTTGAGAATAAATACAAAATTGTACATGTTTTTTCCTGTATTTTCCTTCTGAATTTTTGTTACATCTTAAACTTACATGAAAAAGCTATAAATTTTACCGAAATTTCTTTTTCCATGTTAAATATCCTAGAAAAAACATGCAAAACAAAATTTACATGATTTATTGTGGTAAATTCACAATGTTATTACATGTAATATTCCTGATTTACCATGGTAAGATTACTGTAATTTTTTACAGTGTAGGGTAATGGCCATCACTTTGGACATTTAGTTAAGTTAATTTAATCGTATTTTATTATACAGTTTGCAGATTATGCACTATTTGCTTACTCATTAAAAAGAATACTAAAAAGAGATTTAAAAGACAATTTGAATAAGTAGTCACAAGACCTATCTTTCCTATTTAAACTTTAAGGGTGAGGGCTGTTGTGCCCTCAGGAATCATTTTAAATCATCAGATCCATTATTAAAAGTTTTTCTCCTTGATATAACAATTGGCAGGCTTCAGAATTTTATATAAATCACTCGATTCAATTAAAATGCCTTGTATTATCTTAAGGTGCGCCTGAAAGTTATTGAAAACCGGTTCGTATACGATGTATTATATCAGTTGGTATCTATAAATTTAAAGAAAAAGTTTGTGTAATCCGCTGAATGCTGACAAGAAAATATATATAAGCAATATCGGACACGCATTGCACTTCCTACTTAATTTAATCTTATAAGACAATAAACAAACTGTATACAATATTTTACCGGCCGATAATGGCGACATTATATTATTTTAACATGACATTTTCAAGGAGTAACGCGAAGCTGGTGACATTATTTCGTTTCAACGCGTGTACGTACAACGCATACGCTTACAACTTGACGCCTTTTCCTGTGAAAATATGCCTCGGTAAACTTCCGCGATTACAAATTATATTTTACAGAGTCGGAATATGTCTTCGCCCGTGACGACGTTGTAACTTGTAGCGGGAGCGTCGAAAATTGACGAAAATAAGTTCGGACGGATACATCTGGCGATCCTACGTACGACAATCGGACAGGCATAAATCAATTCGTTTTATATAGCGAAATTCCTTGGCACGCCGGAGTTAGATCCACAATAATATATGAGCTGTGGAGCGAGGTTTCTTGAGATACAATAAAGAAATTTCATAAATAACAATAGATTATTGTGCGATTATTTTTAAATATTTAGCATTTGCGAATTATTGCACTGATAGAAAGTTTTTTTTTTTATTCCAAATGGTATATTTTACGTCAAACGATAATTTTAAATTGAGCCAAATAATTATCGGTACCGTAGAGTGGGGCAAATTCGATCGCATGGGGTAAAATCGATCAATCCTGATTTTACGGCAATTATTTAGTCTGGCATCTATAGAAAGGATAAGAAAGTTTTGCAACACAGTCAATTAATAAACGTTGTTTATAACATAGATAACTAACTGGCTTTTTAAGTATTGCATTAAAGTTTCCTGTGTTAAAAAAATAATTTCCGATGGAATAACAACGAGTAATATTTCATACAGACGGAAACAAACTACCTGGCGAATCCCACTAGGACTAAGCGAATTTTCGAAAAGGGATAAGGTGAAAAGAATCAATTGTCATTCATTCTTCACCTTCTGTTTTTTTGACTTTATGAAAGTGTTGGAATAACAAGAGAGTAAGGGGAAAATTAACACCTCATGGGGTAATATCAGTTTGAAAAGTAAAAGAAAAAGAACAGCTCCAAGAACAACGTAGAAATATGACATACTCACACTGTTGAAAATATTACGGTGTTGGTGTTAATTTTGCGCTAGTCAAATATTTTAGTGTTGATTTTTCCAAACTTTGCCAGACGAGTTGACTACGTGTATTTAATAGAACAGAAATGACTAGAATTTCGTGTGAATTCTTTGTTCAGATATGAGGATTGACTATTTTTCTAGACGTTCAGAAGCGTCAACAATCAGAATTTTCCCTCGGATAGAATATAGAAACCCCACTATTCTAATACAGTATTGCATTATACGCACCACCTGCATTGCACGTGTATCTGTTTTCGTGTTTGATTCTCGTATTAACATATCCAAACAAACCACCAAATGTGACTGACTTGCAAGTGTAACCTCGTGTTATTAAACGTTAATTCAGTGGGCATAAAAAATTTCAACATCTTAAAGATGTATTGGGAACATCTATTTACGCAATTAGTTTAAACTTGAATCAAATAGCATAAACACTTAATTTTATAATGGTTCTCAAAAAATCATTTTAAAATTGGCACGTTTAGTTGAAACCAAAACTTTTGAATGAGTGGTTCTGCATATTTATAATTGAGAAAACGTCTTAAAGAGAGAATATTATAGCACTAAGAAATAGGAGTTACATATTAAAAAGACGTTGTGTTTAGAAAACGGTGTTAAATCATCCAATAGATCGCATTCATTTAGTTAAACTGCTAGTAAATTTGTCTAGTCTAGATTAAATAAAATGTGACTGGAAGTATATCATAATTCCACGTGTTAGTTGGACAAAATAACCCCTTAGCAATAGACAATACTTGACTATCTTTGCTCGTCAAATTTAAACTTCTATAGTTTTCGTCAAAATAACACGAAAAGAGTGTGGACCTCTCCTGACTACTAAATTAGTCAAAAAAGTGTTAAAATTTTCAACAGTGCATGTTTCTACGTTGGTTTTATTGAAAATTATGGTGAGAAACTATAAAACAAAAGTATGGCTGCGGGAGACAGCATATTAACCCCAGAATACCTCCAAACCGCTATCAGGACAGTAAAATAGAGCATTCATCCACTATGAAAGCATCAGAAAATAATGGGGTGCCAGATTCATTACCCTGTAATTGGAGAAAGCTGTTGGGGAATGCGAAGGCATGAATTATTATTATTACTTCAGAATACTTTAAAGAACCGGTAGTTTCTAAGGAAGAGAAAAGATGACTTTTGTATTTCTCCAAGTTGACGAAATTTAGGAAATTTCCAAAAACCAAATTATCTAGCTGGTCATAGAAGGAAAGCTACGTTTTTGAACTGAGAGGGAAGCGCGTTGAATGAAATTTAGTTTAGTTTTAGTTTATTGAATTATTATAGTTTATGTATTAATTATTCTGTTTGCCATTCTATAATACATATTTTCTGTTATTTCGTAAGTTTCCTTTTTTAAATTCAATTTTGTTATTGGATTTACCTCGTGTAGTTTCAAATCGGTTTTTATAAGAAAATAGATGGGTGATTGGAATTGCCCCTATTATGGGGCAAAACGATCACGCTTGATGTATTAAAAAAATAGTGTTTTAATAATTGGGTTAATATACATGATGGTATGTGTAGCTAAAAGATGTATGATTATATATAATTTTTTTCAATTTTTTTCGATCAATAATAATAATTGCAGCTCAGAAATAGTACATAAAACTGATGGGAATTGCCCCACTTTACGGTACCTAAATAGTTACTCAGAGAAAAAAAAACTTTCCAATAAATAATCATACATAATGTAACCGAAATCGACAAACTAAAATCCAGGTTCCCAAGGTGAGGATGAGGGATGAAGACTTTAAGTATGTATTAGTGTTGCGACAATATCCTCGTTTAAATTTCCCGCCATCGGTCCTGCGCCTCTTCAGACGAACCTAGACATGAGATGAAAGAAAAATGGCGAATAGATGCCACTTGTAGTAAGACGTGTACAGTTTAGAATAAATTTTATTAGTAACAAATACAAATTCGTTTATTCTCCATTCTTCACAAAACAACAACGAACGATACAGTCCACAAACAGAAGAAACATTTGGTCCATCGAACCGCATGAGAAGAGAGTTTTGTGAAAAATTGGAAAAGAAGCTTCCCGCCATTGACGTCAGCAACGTAAAACGTGAGTTTTCCTTTCTTTATTTCCATATTTGCGGTCTATTTGCTAGTAGTAGGTCATTTATTCAAGACAGAATTTGCATATTCAGTTAGATTTTACCTTTGCTAGCCCTTGATTACCGGAATGATGGATGTGCTGGACGAAAAAACGTTGTTAAGAAATCGCGGTAGCTTAAAAAGTAAGGTTACGAATTTCAGTAATTTCGCTAATAAATTTAAATCAAAAGATGCGTTAACCGAAAAAGATTTAACGGAATTAAGGGATCGGTTTATCACAAATAGAATCAATTTATTCCAAGTATGACGAAATTCAACGCAGTTAGAATCCATAGTAGAAAACGTGGATGCGCAGTATCAAGAACGAGAGGAATTCGAACAAAAGTATTATGGCGTTATTAGTGATGCAAAGTGTTTATTAAAGGAGCAATGTAACAATGAGAAAGTATCCGATGATGAGTCAATCATTCCAACAGATCCGTCAATATGCAGTTATCAAAGCCGGTAAAATTACCAGACATTAAATTACCGAGTTTCGCGGGTTCATACAATCACTGGTTAGAATATCGCGATACGTTTCAGTCCCTAATACACAATAATAACGACATTACACAGATTCAAAAATTTCACTACCTTCGCGCGTCGTTAGAGGGCGCCGCTGCCCAAGTTATTAAATCATTTGAATTTTCGCCGACAATTACAACGCGGCTTGGGATCTTTTATGCAAACGCTTCAATAACAAACACGTTTTAATTCACAATCACTTAGATGCGCTATTCAACATAGAGAAAATTCATAAGGTTTCATCTAGTAAATTCATAATTTAATTGACGATGTATGTAAACATTTACGTTCGTTAGAATGTCTCGGAGAAAAGGTTGAATTTTGGGACATGGTGATTATACATTTAATAACGAAAAAATTAGATGATGTTAGTCTCACAAAATGGGAAGAATTTAAATCGCATAGACAAAACGTTACGTTAGAAAATATGTACGACTGTTTAAGAAATCGCGCGGAATTATTAGAAAGGTTAGAGGCAAATAAAACCGCGTCGATAAAGTTAAAGAGCAACATACTCGTAATACAAAATCAAAAAATTTCCTTGTTTCCAATCATACAGGTACAAAGAATAATACCGAAGTAAAATGTAAAATTTGTAACGATTTGCACCAGATTTTTAATTGCAAACAATTTAAAGAAATGGATGTAAAAAATAGAACAGAAAAGGCAAAGGAATTAAAATTATGTCTCAATTGTCTAAGACCTGGTCATTTTGTAAAACATTGCTATATACGAGGTGGGTGTAAAAACTGCAACCGAAAACACAATACATTGCTGCATTCCGAAACTGTTGAAAACACTCAAGTTGCTGAAAATATAAACAATAGCATTGCATTGACTGCAGCACAAGGTACAGAGGTGCAAAAATATATTGTATTGCCAACAGTTCTAGTAAACGTGTATGATGAAACCAGGTAGCACATCCTGTGCGTGCTCTCTTGGATTCTGGGTCTCAGTCAAGTTTCATTACTGAATCATTATGTAAACGGATGAACTTGAAATTAGAAAACATCAATTTTTCAGTTTCTGGTTTAAACAATTCAATTTGTCACTTGAAATATAAAACTATGGTCGAGATTTGGGCAAGAAAGAACCAATTTAGTGTTAATTTATGTTGTTTGGTACTACCTAAAGTTACTGGTGTATTGCCAGCAGTCAAATTAGATATTATCAGATCAGAGTTTCCTCGAAATATAGATTTAGCAGATCCAACGTTTGATAAACCCGGTCCTGTCGATATGTTGATAGGCTCAGACTTATTTTGGGACATCCTGAACGAAGGTCAAATTAATTTAGGAACAAACAAGCCTATTCTTCAAAACACTAAGTTTGGATGGGTTGTATCAGGTCAAGTGTTCAATGTAGGGCTAAATCAAACTGTTTGCAACTTCAGTCAAATATAGTCGGGGATGTAGATCGTCAGCTAGAATCATTTTTTCAATAGAGGACGTTCCTTCAAAAAGACCATGGTCACCTGAGGAAATAAAATGTGAGGAACATTTTGTTAAAAATACAAAGCGCCTTAGTGATGGTCGATTTGAAGTATTGATACCATTGAAAGATTCGGAAGAAAATTTGGGCGACTCGTATGATCAAGCCAAAAACGTTTTCCTATCACTTGAACGTAAATTTGAAACGAACATTGATCTAAAGATGCAATATTGCAAATTTCTCAAAGACTACCATAGTTTAGGCCATATGTCTTTAGTCACAACTGATTCCCCAGATATTAGTCATACGTCATATTACTGTCCACATCATGGTACATTTCGCGATAGTAGCTTAACTACGAAGCTTCGTGTGGTATTCGATGCGAGCGCATGCACCACTTCGGAAAATCATTTAACGATCTGCAAATGGTAGGGCCAACAATTCAGGATGATCTATTTTCAATCTTGCTAAGGTTCAGGCAACATTCTATAGTTTTTACCGCAGACATTGAAAAAATGTACCGACAAGTGTCCGTGGCTCCACAACAAAGAGATCTACAAAGAATTTTATGGCGCGAAAATACCCACGAAACGTTAAATACTTTTAGACTAAATACCGTCACATATGGAACCAGCAGCAGCACCATTCCTAGCAATACGTTGTCTAAATCAGCTAGCTCAGGAATGTCGTGAAAAACTTCCTGATATCTCCAATATCATCTCCCATGATTTTTATGTAGACGACTTGTTAAGCGGTTGTTCAAATTTAGAAGAAGCAAAATACATCTGTGACAATGTAACAAAGGTTTTGCAGTTAGGTTGTTACAGTTTACGCAAATGGCGTTCAAACTGTCCAAAATTATTAGAGCATTTAAACACTGACTCCATCGTGGAAATGCATATATTAAATTCCGCGGAAAACGATTCCCCCAAAACATTAGGCTTAATGTGGTCTAGTTCAAATGATTCATTATTGTTCAACATTAATTATGACGTCAAATCAACAACGGTAACTAAACGCGTAATGTTATCTTGCATCGCGAAAGTATTTGATCCCTTGGGATTGCTGAGCCCATGCGTCATAATAGCAAAAACTATGCTACAACGATTGTGGTTAGAAAAATTGACTTGGGACGAACCTGTATCATTAACATTAAGTACTCATTGGTTTAAGTTTGTACGACACCTACATGCTCTGAATGATCTCAGAATACAACGTCATGTTATCTGTCAAAATCCAGAAATCGTAGAATTACATTGTTTCTCAGACGCGTCGGAAACTGCATACGGTGGGTGCATTTATGTGCGATCTGTCGATCGAAATGGGAAAATTTATTGCAATCTTTTATGTTCAAAGTCAAAGGTAGCCCCAATAAAACCAACAACCATTCCGCGCTTGGAATTATGTGCAGCACATGTTACCGCAAAGTTGGCCGACAAAGTAACATCTTCACTGCGATTGCGTATAGATCACAAATTCTTTTGGAGTGATTCAAAGGTTGTCATTGGTTGGATAAACACTTCTGCGAATCTGCTTAAACCATTTGTACGAAATCGAGTAGTCGAAATTCAGGATTTAACAGGTCCCCAAAAATTGGCGGTACGTTCCAACAAATGAAAACCCAGCTGATTTAGTTTCTAGGGGTCTATATCCGAACTTAATCCAAGAATCTCACATCTGGTGGCATGGACCCACATGGCTATCATTTAATAATGATAAATGGCCAGGAAGTGAAATAAAGCACAGTTCTGAAAATTTACCAGATTTAAAAATTGCAAATCAATTTACTCTCACGTCTACAGTATTGATAAGTGAATTTCCTTTCGAAAGATTTTCAAATTTAAACCGATTAAAACGTAGTTGCGCTTACATATTTCGATTTAGAACAAATTGTATGACAAAACGCGAGTCACGAATGACAGGACCATTAAGTGTAAAGGAAATTACCGATGCGTTCTTAACATTAATAAAAAATTGCACAACAGACATCATTTAGCGAGGAATTTAAAAATTTAAGTCAAGGTAAACCGTTACCTAGAAAAAGTAAATTGTTAAACTTAAATCCATATGTAGATCAGAACGGCATAATAAGAGTTGGCGGTCGGTTAAGCAATTCGAATTTTGATTATGAAAAAAGGCATCCGATGTTGTTATCTACAAAACACCATTTAACAAAATTGATTTTTCAAGCTGAGCATGAGGCACTTTTTCATGCTGGTCCACAACATCTATTGTCAAGTATTAGAGAAAAGTTTTGGCCGATAGCTGGTAAAAGTTTTGCAAAATTAATTGTGCACCAGTGTGTACGTTGCTTTAGGTACAAGGCTAAATGTGTGCAACCAGTAATGGGTAATTTACCAGAGACACGTTTTTGTAGTGGTTTTCCGTTCCAAGTAACTGGCTTAGACTATGCTGGGCCTTTCTTAATAAAAGACAAAAAAAGGTCGTGGTTGTAAATTAGTAAAGGGATACATTTGTTTGTTTATTTGTTTCGCAACAAAGGCCATACACTTGGAATTAGTCACCGATTTATCAACGCATACTTTCTTGCTTGCATTCAAACGCTTTATCGCGAGGCGTGGTAAACCGGCACATCTGTATTCAGACAACGGAAAAACCTTTCTTGGAGCTAATCGTGAATTAAAGGAGTTGTCAAATTTCTTGATGCTGAGCAATCCAATTTGATAGAGGCATTCAATTCTCAAAACATTGTTTGGCATTTCATTCCAGCGTATGCACCATCATTTGGGGTCTGTGGAGGCCGGGGTCAAATCCACCAAATATCATTTAAAAGAATTTTAGGAACGCTCATTTAACTTACGAGGAATTTAGCACACTTTTTAACGCAAATAGAAGCAATCTTAAACTCAAGATCCATCACACCCTTGTCAACAGATCCTCTAGATCCTACTCCTTTAACGCCTGCTCACTTTTTAATCGGACGTCCCTTGACTGCGCCATGTGAGCAAGATGTTCAACTAACACCAGAGACAAGACTTTCACGCTACCAGAGACTGGAGCAACTAAGACAGCACTTTTGGAGAAGATGGCAAAAAGACTACGTTAGTGAATTACAACAACGATCGAAATGGAAATCATCATCCGGTTCCTTAAAAAAAGGAGCCCTGGTACTTATTAAAGACGATAATACCCCACCGATGCAGTGGAAGTTGGGCCGAATAATGGAACTTTTTCCTGGAAAGGACAACGTGTCCAGGGTGGCGAGTATTAAGACTGCATCCGGGTTCACGAAGCGGGCATTCCCTAAGTTGTGCCCATTGCCGGAAACTAGTGAAAATGTGGTGTAGTGAATTAAAAGACTTAAGTCTTTTAAGGCTGGGGGTATGTTGTGACAATATCCTCGTTTAAATTTTCCGCCATCGGTCCTGCGCCTCTTCAGACGAACCTAGACATGAGATGAAAAGAAAAATGGCGAATAGATGCCACTTGTAGTAAGACGTGTACAGTTTAAAATAAAATTTATTAGTAACAAATACAAATTCGTTTATTCTCCATTCTTCACAAAACTACCCGAACGATACAGTCCACAAACAGAAGAAACAATGATATAAGCAGAAACAATCTCTAAATATGTGGAAGCAGATGAGATGCTGCACTTATTGCAATTGGACCGTTACTATCAGTCCATAAATCGATTTTTTGATTATTTTCGGGGGCTTATACGAATTCGCTTTCGACAATATGTCACCATTTTATGCAATATGGGGAGATTCTGATCATCAGTCATGCAAAGCTTGCTTCCGTATAAATATTTGAAAGCACTTTTATTGAGTACTTACACGCATAAACGCTGTCATATTGCATAAACACGTTATTGATTTAAACATTAATTGTACTTATGACAACAACGTTCATTTGCAATTATAACTTCTGGTTTCAGGTACATTGATATATCTTTTACATATTACTATTTTAATTTAAAAACTTTATGATATTAACTATTTCTTTAATTGCGTGTCTAGTCACAATAAAATCCTATTCCCTTTCTATGATTTTATAGTAATACTATATTACAATTTTTTTTCATGCATATGTCCTAAACCGGACAGATTTAAACTAATTTGCATAAACAATTCTAAGGAATTCCCCAATGAACCCTCTTCGAAATTAAACCAAGTTGAATTGCCCTGCCATTCAAAATCTTCCCATTTGGTATATCTAAATCCGATAAGTCTAGATTTACATACTTACTTTACGAAAGACGATTACTTAATTATAAGACGGCACCGTAAATCGTCTTTGATTTATTACGCCGGAAAGTGTTTGCTGCGATAAACTTCTATGCCGAGATCATTTCAGGAAGTTCAAGTTTAACTTAATTTAGCCGTGTGCTATATTTAGAGTTCGTAGATCTGTCAAAGGTAATAGAACTGCCTAAAGTTAATGTTTTAAAAATATATGACCTAATATACTTATTCGTGTAGGCGTTAGTACATCACGCTTAAAAGATCCTGCTTAAACATTTCAATATTAACGTATTAGATTCATGTGCTTCCTACAATGCAAGACTCTTTAGTTATACATAAGAGCTATTAATTTACATGCAATAAACGCAAAAGTAATTTACCAAAGTTCCTACGAATACGTGACATTTGTGTAAATCTCCTCATTAATAATTTACTATTGCTGCAATTAGTCTTCCTAGAAGTAAGATAAGATGAAAAGGTTATATAATTGATATCTGATCTAAGGTGGTTAATATGAAGGATAATACCATTTATAAGCAATGTTAATAATGCAAGATGGTTTTGAGATAAGATACCTGATTTACATAAAAATATTTTTTGAATCAGTTGAATTTAAAATTTGATCAGTATTTTTACGCATTTAATAATCAATTGTTATATACCCCGCTAACAGAATAAAATAGTAATCAAAGAGGCCATTGCAAAATTGTAAGCCTGTTAGCCGAACTAGAGATGGTATAAGCAAAAGATTAAAGATCGTAGTATCCACAATTACATGTAAAACTAAGAAGGATCCAGTTAAATGTAAATATGTGGTAGAGATAAAATTAAAAAGAAAAATGAATGATGAGATACAACATTTACTTTTTTTGTCCAAATTCGCAGTGCATGCCCACAGAAAAGTACTTTAAACAATTATATTTATTTAAAGACATTGGTTTGAATTAAGTAAAATTCTCTTTGAAACTGCTAAATATACTACAAAGAAGTAATTATGTTTTCTTAGCAACAGTAATTTACATTCTCAAAATATTACTTAGGCCAAATAAGAAATTACTTAGAATAAATATAAACTTTTCTCGAATGAAGTGCAAGTTTTGTAAACCCCTAATCAATTTGCTCGTTGTCCCATATAACTTTACACCTATTGAATTACATGTAGGTTTTCAGTTGTGAGGTTAAGTGCAGTGGCGGCTGGTACTAAAGGGCACAAGGGCACGTGCCCACCCAACCACCAAGATAAACACAGAAAGAAATTGTGCTTGTAATTCAGTGCATTATTTTAATTTTTTGTTTTTATAACGATGGTATTAAAGTTTCCTTCCGCACCATAGACGTTAGCGCATATGCGAACGCTCAAAACTATGTTCCGGGGCACTATTTCCGATGTACCTATTTGGAGTATGAATCGGACGGCTGCGTTTATCTTCGCCATATGCGCTTATACGATCGCTTTGGGGCACGCAATTTCGTGTCTCCAGTTAACGTCTTGCATTCATTGTGACTGCATCGTTTTCAACGCGTACTGCGCATGTGTGATTTCAAAAGCTTGAAGTGACGTTCATTATTAATGATGGAAGTTAATTGAATGCAAAATCTTAAAAAAAACCGCTCACATTTGAGGAAAAACTTTTAATTAAGAAGAAAGGAAGGTCTATTCCTGATCTTCAAATAAACTACATTTCCACAAGTAAAACACGAACTTACAAATAGAGTACTCAATAAAAATATATATGAAAAATATGAGTGGATGTGCGGATGTTCACTAACAAATAAACTATTTTGTTTTATCTACTTAATTTTTAAGAGGTCAGTGCGTGCAATAAACAAGGGTTAAATGATTTGAGGCATATCGCAGACAGGGCAATGAAACACGAAAAGTCCGTTTCTCACATGAATGCATGCGTGGATTTTAATGTTCTAGGCAAAGTGGACATACGTGAATAGTTAGTGCTTACTTGCGACATAAAATTAAGTACAACGAAGATGTGGAAAAAAGAATCGTCATATTTTGCGTCGGTTAATTATGTGGATAAAAAACTGTGAAATCTTATCCTATGTTACAGCGTAAACTTGAAAAGTGAACTTTCAGTAATTTATGAGCGCGATGGCGTTGGACGTAGATGTAGGTGGTGTTTTTCCACCTTTAGTGTTCATAACACACAACTTAAAAACAGTTTTGATGGAAACATATAAATTGTTGGATATTATTTGTACAACCCACTTGTCGACAGCAAAATGTGAACGATGTTTTTCCACCCTCAAACGCATTAAAACTTTTCTGAAAAGCACAATGTTAGAAGATCGACTGAACGCATTTTTACAACAAAGTCATAGGCGTCTTTTCCAGCATAAAAAAATAGAAGAATGGATTTTATGTATAAAAATAGGCAAGTTCTTATTTTGTGTCCACCCTCTTTCATAACTCACGAGCCGCCACTGGTTAAGTGTAGAATATGGCGAACGAGCATTTGTATGGGAGAGTACAGCACAAAGCACATCTTACTTGGTGCCATTTTATCGGCTTCAAGCGCTGTATAGGACAGGTATTTTAGAGGAGCCGCGCTTCGCCATTCTAGGTTGTTTTTGCACAAGGCTCATCAAAATATAGCACCAGGCATGGTCATAATACCTATGAATGTGTTTTGTTATAGGTGCATTCTGCACATTTACATTCTGTAGTAAAACACTTATCGAGGTATGAATATATACCTAACTATCACTTTGAATTTAAATTATTTGATGCATGTACATACATACATTGTGTCGTTTTAAATTTTATTTTATAATTCAAATTAATATATTACTCAAATCAATAAATTGTATGATTTGTATTACTTTTGTAAGAAATAAATATTAGAAGATAGTGCTGCAGAATTCTATGAAATATAGAGATTTGTTAGAATTTATACTCATCGATTGAAGTCAACTTAAATGACTTCTTTAAAAATATTTTACATGTAAATACTTACACAATTAAGCATAAAATTATTAATCAACATTTTATTTATTGTATTGCTGAGATGTAAATATAGCTTTCTCCTAATATTCTCAATTTTTCTTTTTTAAGAGACTATAATTTTTAAGTAAATTTTCTTGTGCCCTGAAGTTCTGGGTGTTGTCACATGTGATGTGTGAAATACGCATAATTTTAATATATTCAATAACTTCTTTCATAATTTCGATTATTATCCAAAACAATTGCTTAAAGTACATTTTACTTATTATTCTTCCAACTGCTAAAAGTTTCCATGGCAACATAAAAATACGAATATTCTTTCATATTTTCAGACATATCTGGCAAAAAAAAAATTCAAATTAAATCCATTGGAATATTTCGAGCTGCACACCCACTAAACCGTATATCATTGAAATTCTTGGAAAAGTGTCTATCCGAGAATGTGAAAAGATAGAGGGTGATCCATTTAAAAAAACTGCCGATGACGTCGTATCTCATGTGATAGTTGTTGGAAATCAAAGTATGTTACAGAGCAGAATGAGAGTACTACAAAAACTTTTCTTAATATTACTTTTTAAATACACCCCGTAATTTAGGCAGAAATTAGGTGTTTCCCACACATTTGCCTAACCCGATATAATAATATATAATACTTCAACCTAAATAGACGCTTAGCTTTTTATATATAGTTCTCTAATTTTAGTTATTACCGTATTGGATAAGAGAACGATTTATTTAGCTTTGTTCGGATTTTTTTGACAATAATTTTAACTTCCAAGATAAGTCTCAGTGTATCGTAAAAACAGATAACTAATTTTGTTTGTTTTTTTTACCATTAATAAATCTAGGCTAATAAAAAACGAGACACAGTAAATGTCACTTGGGGGTTTCCAATTTCGATCAGCTACGATAAAAGGTGGGTTAATTTAAATTGCACGGGTAGACGAATCTAATGGAAGACGAGCAGATATGTGTCATAAAAAAAAAAAACAGAAAAACCCTCAGATAGAGCAATTACGCGATATGCGGGAAGATTTTAAAAATGAGCTTTTTTTATTGTGCTCGTTATTTAGTGCGGAACCGGTGCGGGTCTCGATCGACTGCTTTATTGGAAAACAATAAAAATGAAACTGGGAGCAATTGAAGTTGACGGATAAAATAAGTACCAGTTAACGAAAATCGTCCAGTTCCGCAAGTAAATCGATAGATCAGTACACGAATCTAAGCTTTTATGAATATGGCATGGGAGGATTTATTTACCATTTTAAATGAGAAACCAAACTAAAAAATGAAAATTAATAAATTGTATGGGAGGCTTTTATTTAAATTGTACAGGCAGGGTGGTCCAAATTGCTTGTCAGAATAGGGCATCTCGGTAACCGTAAGAGATAGGAAAAAACGAGTGGCCAAGTCTCGAGCTCTTTTTTCGAGACATGCTCAATGGCGAAAACTAAAATTAGTCATTATCTTTTGTTTTTGAGTTATAGTCAAAAATTTATTTTTTCGACTTTTCTAGAATGTCTATAATAACTCGCTTGACTTTAATGATACGAAGAAACTGTTTTAACATTATTGAAGGACTTTTACGAGTATAATCGACTATAGTTAAATCAGATTTTAACTTTATGCATTAAGATGCATAAAGTTGATTTCTTTTAATGCAAGTCGTAGTAGGCAGTGGCATAGTCGGAGCGAGTGTTTTTTTCTCCTTTCAAAAATATACTTATGGTTTATGGGGTCGATTTCTACCACTTATCTAATAAAATTTAAAAGTGAAAATTATTTACATGACAATAGAAGCTGTATAAATTTTCTGCTTGTCAAAGTCAAAGGTATATGGATGAGTGTGTTAAGCATATGTCTAGGAACCGAACGTTTTGAAATGAAATTTGAAAATTTTGAGAAATATGACATGTTGGAGTCGTACATTGAAAGAAATAAAAATTACGCTGATGCTGCTGATTTATATTTTAATCGTTATCCGAACTGAAGACAACCCAATAGGAGAATATTTAGCAGACTTAAGAAAAACTTATTAATTATGGATCCCTTAACAAACCACGACCAAAAAAGTATTATAAAATAGGAGAAGAAGATGATAATATGAACGTCATAGGAGCTGCTGTGGCAAATCCAAAAATATCAAGCCGTCAAATAGCGCAAGATACGTACTTTTTGACGAACAATCGATTAGCGCAGAGAAAGAAAGAAAGGGACTGATGTTAAAAAATTAGCACAAATTGAAGATCTTTCGTTTTGCTCACTCTCTTCTTGCAGCCAGTTTAATATTTCTTAATTTCATGGTAGGAAATAGCTGGCCCATTTAGTGGATGTTATTTACAAATGGAAATGGACCACTACGTATCACATAATTCTGAGTAGAATCCAAATTTAAAATAAAAATACTATTACGTTTCCATTTGCATTAACAAAGTTGACAACTACTTGCAGTATAAGGGAACATTACCGGCAGTCCAAAATATTTTAGCTGAAGTGACCCACACCCCACAGACTTACTTACGAAAATTTTTAAATACGCATTTATTTACTTCTGCATAAATATTTAATGAAAGAAAAAGAAAAAAAATATTATAGTAATACACAAATATTCATGAGGTGTGCTCTAAAATCGGGTTTCTTAAGTAATGACGTTACTTTATTACGTCATAGACTAGGGATAACATTGTTGAACATACTATGCTGGTAAAAACGTTTTGGGTCGGGCTTTACATATGCCTGTATAAATACGTCCGAACGCGTATGTATAGGCTTGATTACCTAGTAGCAAGTATCAAAAATAGCTACACCAAAGCTATTCTTCACAGTTTCTGAAATATTGGTACTTCGCGCGTAAAATTGTCTACAATATGTAAACATTTCTAATTTTTACAGCTGTGTTTTCATAGAGAACACTTTACATACCTATATCGAGTTACTTATGGTTAGTAATATTTACACGTCAGGGTTTAGTATTACTAGTTATTAATAAATATCGTTTCATTATTGATAATTTATTAATTTTGGGTCATACAAAAAATAATTATTTTACTTTAGATTGGGTTATTCGGTAAATAAAAATTATGCTTTTCCACAAAACATGTTTATTTGTTCACGACGTTCGTTTAGTCAAATTGGTATTGACATTTTCATTATTGCACATTTACAATTATCCGTTCTAGGTAATTGATATAATTAATTTGTTTTTTTTAATATATTTAATACTATATACTTAGTTATATTTTTTATATATCTCTTGGTAACCAAATAACAGACCTGTACAATTTGTTTTAACATCCACAGGTTTCTTAAAATAATGTGCAAATATATCAGATGTAACAACAAATACTAGTTGTCCTGATTTGGCATTATTATCCTTACTGATTTCTGTTCCTGATTGAAATATATCCCCTTCAATTTTGGATTGGATAAATATGTAGGCGTACCACTTGGGAAGTAGTGGTTGACTAAAGTTTGTATAAACGGCATTTTATGACAGGCGAACATCAGATCTACATCACTCATTTGTAAATTCCATAACACATCGCCGGCACAAGCACTCTCTTGACAGTTTTATGATATATGGTATTTATGTCACATTTTGACGGGATCAATACCTGATTTTTTCCTTCCAACGCTATACACGCGTCCCGGTTTGCATGTAGAGTAGTACTCGGAATTTATCACTTCTTCCGACGCGTTAATACTTCCTCTTTGTCCTCGCACTCCCTTGACAGTTTCATTGTACGCCATCTTAAATTTGTTTTTATTTGTTTATCGGCCCCGGGATCGTGTTATCCATTATTCATTTCGGCACTTTGCTCGCGGAACGCGAAAAGTTATTAACGGTTAATCTTTACCAGTCTCTAAACTCAGTGACGTGTTTACCTACATTATTTATTTTGTGTAGAATATTGAATTATTTTTCAACGCATCGGCATAAAAAAATATTTGTAGAGTAAATCTTATTTGAAACTCTTTACGTCAGAGGATGTCTGGGATAAAAACTATTTTTCGTATGATGAAAGAACATACGAAGTAGAAAGAGAAAAATCCGCATAGTAATATTTACACTTCACTGTTGGACGAAAATTGCAGTAAGAATTTTTAATATTGTGCGAAATTTTTACACAACGTTCCTGCAGTTTTGTATACCACAGTTACAAAAAAGAACAAATACATTGTTAGAAACTATTGCAGCACAATCTTCTACAAAATATTGTGTATAGTAGTTGCGTATAGTGGTAGTGTTTAAGTATTGTGTTTTACAATATTTTACAACTAACAGTGAGTAGTCAATATAATAAATTGCATATGAAGGAGCAGAAAAAAGGTTATAAACGAGAATTTTTACACTGGGAAGCTTTATAGTACTCGAACACTAGTTCATGAATCGAATTAATAATTAATTAAGTACAACTGCAATATTCTGATTTCTGCCAAGATCTTGGACATACCTCAGAACTTACGAATTGCTGTTTCTGAAGCAAAAAAGCTAATGTTAAGACGAGCATCGTCCTGTCGACAAAGCAGTAATAATTATATCCACCAACTGCCAACATTGCTCGAGATTTACATAATGTGGTTAATAAAATCAACAAACAAAACCTCAAACTAAGAAACTCTCATTTATTTTAAAGATATTGCGAAAATTAAGAAAAGAATTGGTATAAAAAGCGATCATATTATTTTGTTACTTCTAGTTTATTAATTTAACAAGCCTATTACTCTTCAATTAATAATGTGAATATTATCAAGAAATAAGGATTACGCTAACAGCAACTGTAGATAATTTAGTATAATTATTATATTCGAATTACTTTTTTTTCCAAACCTAGCCCACACCTTTGTAAACATTATTGTGGCGAAGTTTTCTACCCGTATAGTTATGTTCAATAGGTATATGTGATACACCAGTTTGTGAAGATGGCGCTGCTCTTATTTCACTCAAACACTGTTATAAAAAGTTAATTTGGGGCATTTACCGGGAAAACATTGTATACTGGCTAAAAAGACTTCGCAAACGTCATATACAGAACAAAATAAATTAATGAAATCAAAACTTCAAAAATTAAGAACCGTTTATTACTCGATCCAACAGTCCCGCTTTACTGTACGCAAAATTCTAGTGAAAATTCACCATTGTATTTGCGGCAAGCAATAAGTAATTTATACTGGTTTTATATGTAGGTTATGTCAAACAATTTGTGCAATAAAACGACATATTATTAAACTGCAGTAAATAATTATTCACAACTAGGTATATTAATTATAGCAACAGCGTAGTTAATTTGTGCACAAAATCTTAATGTCGGTTCATTGCACAGATTTGTAATAGCAGCAAAAATACTGTAAATATTTTGTTGATGATTAGTTGCAATTACTACTGGCCTAAGCGTACTATTTACAATAAGTGATCCGCACTTAATGCTACTGTAGTGTCGTTACCTTAATTCAAAAACCTCGTTACTCCAATTGGTACCTCTTTTGACAAATTTGATGAAACGACAGGAAATTAAAATCTGCACTTATAAAACCATGTATTATATGGTATTATAATATATTATATTATATTTCTAATGTATGTAATTTAGTGGCATCTAGAGGCATTTATTAAGACTAATCAATTGAAATTATAAAAGCTAGTTTTTGTAATTATATAATTTGCCAAAATAGGTAGCAATTGGAATTACGAGGTTTTAGAATTAAGGTGTCGAATATATAACGATAATACGAACGAAACGAAACGATATATAGGTGTCAACATAAATTGTATAACAAAAGTGTGCATTTTGTTGCAAAAAATGCGGTAACTTGTACATATCGTTTGAAGGTCATTAGTTCTTTATCTCCAATTTCAACGGTTTTTGCAATATTTAAGATTTTGTTAACATGTTAACATTTCCAACTTCTTGGCCATATTTTACAAATCATCAGACATAGTGATGTGATCTTCCCCGTTCACAATAAAAAAGGCCGATATTTTAAATTTTATTTAAAAAAAAACAATTAAATATTTTGCAGGTAGGTATTTACAAATCAACTTTGAAATAAGAAAAATTCGATCAAAAAGCAATGTTCCCTATAATCGGAATTCCAACGCGTAATACATAAATTGTGGTTTTATAATTTTTCTATTTTCGTAATTTTGTTTTCCTCTTTTACCAACATATTCTTGTTTGAGAAATTGAACTTCCTTGTTAAGTAAATGAATGCATCATATAGTGGCAAATTCGTTAAATACCTATACGTATTACAGAAATTGTCGTAAAGATGGCGCTTTTCCTATTTCACTCGTTTTACATCTAGCATATAGCACGAATTAACATAAACACGATTATAAAATATTAATCTGATATATTTGCCACGTAAAGTACTAATGGGAGTCGCGATTATTAAAAGCTACTGCACAGAGAAAAAGGATTCTTTAAATTAAAGCAATATTTCTTTGCCACTATTTAAAAGAACCATTTTCTTCAGTTAATAATGTTAATACATATTTCTTTCAGTTGAAAATGGTGTTATTTCAATGAAGGAGATGCGTTTAGAGTAAAAGATATACCTATTATCTGAAGCAAATGGTTCTTTTAAATAGTGGCAAAGAAATATTTCTTTGAGTTCAAGAATCCCCTTTATCTGTGTGGTAATGTCAGTGATGTCATGTCTCCCATAAGATCATGTTTTCCTTTTTAGTGCATACAATATTGTTCTTAGATATCCTATACTTCATATTATTCATATGAGATGGTAAATGTGTAATGACATGATACATGAACGTTCTTACAAAGGTTGGATTTCGATGACTGTTGTATGTTATTCCTTGTTTCTGGTTTTTTAGCAAGGAGTGTATTTAATAATCATATCGCAAATTTATAAAAAGAGATTAGTTTTATATTCTTCACTGTATCTCTTTCAAAAGTTTGTGAGTAAGATTTATTATTGTGAGCTTGTCGGATTGCGTGAATTTCTGAGTAAGCAGTGCCGCTCACAATACATCTCTGAAATAACCAGTACAAGTTTTCAATTTCTTATAAGCTGCACATTTTAAAGCGATACATTAGGTACAATGTACGAGTACGTTTTGTTGTACAACGTAACCAACGTATAATTCATCTTTTAGTCTGAAACCATTGTTCGCGCAGCCATTGTGATTGCAAAATGAAAATTTCATTCAACGCGTTTTTTCCAGTGCTGCGCGCTTGCGGTCTACTTCGGTTTCGCGAAAGGTGAAGTAAAGAAGTGTGGAGAGAAAATCTTGTTTTATTTTATCGCTGTCTTGAAAGCTCCCGTAATGGAAGCAGGTAGGTGCCCGGACGTGCCGAGAAATTTAAAGACGTGCACAGTCGTAGTATAGCGCACCACCGCAAAACATCTACACAAAACGATGCTGGCGCAACATGTGGTTTACGTTTACGTTACTCCGTTCGTCGAGTTTCCTCCTCTACTCAAGAAAATGTGCCTGCGGCCTGGGAAAACACGCACGCACCTGTACTCCACCCGCTTATTATTATTACTGCTAGAGGGGGACTTGGATGAACCGCAAAAATTCTTCTAAAATATTCAACGCGTGTCCTGGGTGGTTGGGGTCAGGTAAAATCAGTATGTTTACCAAATAAAATTTTGAAATATTTAAAGGAGAGAAGGGAGTATCCGCCAGCGAAACGTTTCATCTTTTCAGTGTTTCTTCCCGTAAAACATATCTCACATTTATCGAAGCTGTTGAATCATTCATATATAGAAAGTTCCCAACAAATTTTTAGCAAACGCATCTAAACTAAATAAAGTTCCACTCTGAGAAAAATTGAAATAAATGTCTATGCAACAACTATTAAATAAATTCGCAGGTGTTATGTAGGCAAATATTTTATTTGAATGAGATGTGTATGTAATAATATCTTTTTTTTCTAATTTTTCATGTGCATGTAGGTTAGTTTACAAAGGAAAATATAGTTTTCAATATTAAATGCTCCGCTACACTAAGCCATTGAAAAGTGCCCCTGAAGCTATATCGGCTGAAATAAAGCAAATAAGTACTACAGTCACACACAC
>RXPK01000127.1:0-158157 GCA_004143645.1 Protaetia brevitarsis
CTTGTTTACAGTAATAGTTGATCTATATAGTTGATATAATTTGTTAATATATGATTACCGAGGTGAAGTCTGTGTTGTATGTGATTACGGCATCAACGAAATTCATATTTTGTACAGTTTCATCCTGTTTATTTTAATTTCCTTTTTGTTTGTATTTTAATCTGTGACTAAGCATGTTGTGCAAATTTTGATTTTTCAGTTACCTCTCCCCTGTTATAGTGTTAATCATTGGGTCAATTAAAGGGAATAAAGAAGCAGCACGAGTAGCATGGCAAATAGAAAATTAAACGTTGGTTGGATGCATTTTTCTTAGAGAGAAATTATTCTAAGTTATACCGCTTATGTGCGGTGACTTGAACGTAGATTATCTACGTGTTTCCGAATATAGGTCACAATTAATAGATCTATTTTCTTGTTACAATATTAAAATCTTAGTAAATGAACCTACTCGCATTTCAACTATTATTCTACATTGTATAGATTACTTTTGCACAATATTGCTGCAATAAATCTCACTTTGTGCACCATAACGCTTATCTGACCATTCCGGTATCATAATATTGTTTGATCTAATAAATACTAATGATAAATCTGATATAAAGTCATCTACATTATGTTATATTTATGATTCTCAAAGTTATAATATTTTTTTGGATAAGTTAGGTAAGGAATCGTGGCTGGATGTAATGTGTGCTACTTCAATTAATGATGCATTTCATATCTTTAGTAATACTCTAACGTTTTACATTGATACCTCCTTTCGTAGGCGGAAAGTTAAGCGTAACAATAGTCGTCGCAAACCGTGGCTAACTAAGGGGATTTTAATTTCATCTCGTAACATTAAGTCCATATATCATGCTGCCATAACCTCCCAAAATTAAAATGATTTTGCTTATTATAAATCTTATAAACGTATGCTTGGAATATTATAAATGCCTCTGTAAATAGGAAACACATAACAACACCCAGTCAGATTAATTTTGATGGTAATATTACTAAAAATATACATGAAATTGTAGATATTTTCAACAAATACTTCACAGATTTCGGTAGTGCTAATACTTCTACAATAAGGTCTGATAACCAACACATAAACGTCAATAATACACACATGTTTGTTGATGCCATAAATCCAAATGCAGTTTATAACACAATTTTCGAACTAAAGAATACAAATGCTGTTGGAACTGATGGAGTAAATATCAAAATTCTTAAAGCTTCTGCCCACATCCTAAATTTATATTAGCTAGTCTTTTCAATTGGTCCTTGCAAGCAGGAACGTTTCCAGATATTTTCAAAATTGCTAATGTTATCCCTATTTTTAAAAAAGAGGAAGCCGATCGTGTAAACAACTATCGACCAATTTCTATATTATGTACTATATCCAAAGTTTTCGAGAAGATTGTCTTTAATCGTATATTTAATTTCTTAATAAAGTACAATATAATACATCAAACTCAGCATGGTTTTGTCCAAGGAAAATCTACTCACACTGCATTACTTTCATTTTTAACTAAAGTCTACGACAATTTGAATAGTGGTGGGAAGAGCATGGGCCTCTTTATCGACCTGTCTAAGGCTTTTGATTTAGTTAATCATGAATTACTCCTGCGTAAATTAGAACTATACGGTTTGAGAGGCTCAATAAAATGTTGGCTTACATCGTATCTATCCAACAGAAAACAGATAGTCACAGTGGATGGCGTTGTTTCATCTGAACTTAGTGTGAAGTCAGGGGTGCCGCAGGGCTCGATACTGGGGCCACTGCTCTTCCTACTGTTTCGTTAACAATCTACCATGTGTAATTAATGACGATAATCTCGTATGTATGCAGATGATATTAGTTACTTACATGCAGCTGCTAATATTGAGGATTAACGAAATATATGCAAAGTATGCTAAACATATTTGTGCAGTGGTTTACCGTCAACAACTTACGAATAAACTCGATAGACTGCTATCATGATGTTTACTCCAAAAAGAAGAGATACTGACTGTAGCCAACTACTGCGAGTTGATGGCAATCAATTCGACAGGTTACTCCATCAAGTTACTGGGTTACTACATATCGATATGACTTAGGTTGGTCAACACACATTGATATTTTATGCTCTAAATATCACAGGCCTGCTACGTGATTTACCGATTAATGGAAGTAACAAACATACATATCACTAAAACGTATTACTACACATGTTTCGAAACTTGGGTGAGGTACGGTCTTATATTCTGGGGGGCCTATTCTCAAAGTATACGCGTTTTCCGCCTGCAAAAGAGAGCTATTCGCATAATGTCAGAGTGCAACGCAGTCAGTCATGTCGTACTTTGTTTAAAAGTTTAGGTATTATGCCCTTACGACCTTATTTATTTATGAAATACTAATACTTATTAAAAATTTTTGAACTAATTTGAAACAAAATAAGGATTTCATAACTACTTTACACGTAATGCTGATGATTTTATTATTCCAAAACATAAACTGTTACTTACGAAAGCAATCCTCTTTATATTGGTATTAAATTATATAATTCATTAAAACCTGAAATTAAGTTACTCAATAATATTAATTCTTTTAAAAATGCACTAAAAGATTTTTTAGTTAGTAAGTGCTATTATTCCTTGAATGAGTATTTTGAATCATCCTAATTTTCATATCATTTTTATTTTATAATGCTTAAACTTCTAGTATTAATTGTTATTTTGTATTATCATTTTTTGGCTTAGATTCTTTGACTTATCCTATACCACATGTACTTGTTCTGTATTTTCTTGTACTCTTGGTCGTTTGGATAAATATACATTATTATTATTATTATTATTATTATTATTATACTTCCTAAGGGGCTAGCACTTAAACCAATCAACAGTAGCAGAGCATCAATTTAGATTCTGCGCGACATGTCGAAATAATAAACTAGATAATATTTCCGGGCACGTGCAGCACAGCCCGACCATAAAGGAGGGACAAATTAGTGGCGAACGTACATACTGATCCCGATATTAATTATACACGCATTCACGACCGTCTCCTACACTCAATCCGCAGAATTACCGCGCGCTTCAAATCAAATTATATTCTTGCGTGCGCGTTATGACCGACGGCGGTCACGCGGCCGCCGCGGTGACGGTCCCTATTATTCGAAATCCGAAGCTCTACATCGTGCCACAGCGGTCGGTCCCCAAAAGTAATCGGGAGACAGCAGCGGGTTATGCCCCGATAAGAGGAGAGCAGACATTCGAAACGAGGTTGTCGGGCCGCGGAGGGAGGAAGTGGACGACGAGCTTTATGTCACTGTCGCGCACACGTTTGCGTCGAAATTTAAAAGCTTAAACGTAATTTATCTCGGACGTGTGTACTGCTGCCGTACGTGACGCGATACCGAAATACCGCCCCTCAATTTGAGTTTTCGTTTGTGAAGCTCGCCCGTCGCTCCCGAATAAAACGTAAATGGGACGATGTGAATTGAAACGTTAGAATTTAGATAAGATAATCAAGAATTTTTGTGTAGAATTATGTGGCAATTAGTGACTTTTCAACCGAAAATGTGTTCGGTAGGTGCCTTTTGTGTATTCGAAGCAAATTAGCAGGGAAATATTACTCCTAATATATTATATGTGAACAGAAATACTTCTGCAATTACCTTGGTATAAATGTTACTGCTTAAGCTGATTTACTCTCACCAAAACATTGGTTTACACCAGTAGTTCTTAACCTTTTGTCCGCGGATCCTGCGAGATCCGCAAAGATATTTCAGGGGATCAGCACAAATAGGAAATATTGATTTTAATATACAGCTAAATACGTAGGGGAAGGTGGGGCAAGATGGGAACATTAAGCTTTAGAACACTGCATCAGGATTGCAAATCGATATACAAGGTTCTAAGTACCCTTGTTGTAATCTTTAAACATTTATCTGCTGATGGATGAATTTACAATTTTTCGATGGATACTCTTGATGTTGTGAGAAAATTTTAAAAGAAAAGTGTAAATACACCATCTTGCCCCACCATGAGGGCAAGATTGGGTTCCAGGTGAGTTAAGAATGGGTCGTACCATAAATCTAGGTAACAGGTAAAAATAATGGATTCTAAAAATATTCTTAAAAACATGCAAGAACAAAGCTTAAACTCTGTAAAGCGGAACTACTTAAAAAAAATACAATAACGATAAGAATATTAAACTTAATCTTCACAATTGAGACAATAGAAGACTAACTCATCCACGTTATTCGCACAGCCTCCATGTACCCAACCTCGCCATCCATGGCATTGTATCAATACTTCTCCTTACAATACTAACATTGAGCGTCATCTTTCTCAACAGAAGGACTTGATTATTTCCTTGACGTTTTCTAAAAATCTATCTCTTCGCTTTCCTTACAGAATTCGGCTTCTTAATCTCTTCTGTTTTCTTCTTTTTTTTCTTTAATTCTCCCTCAGCACTTCTAGTTGCCTTAGAGATTCTCCAGATTTCTATTTTCTTGTAGCAGATTTTTATACGTAGTGCTTGTAAGGATTGTTGTCTTTTCCTTATGAAGCTTTGATCGAACCTGTACTTTATTCCTAACCTGAGAAATAGGCATTATGTCTTCGAGAGAGCATAATGGCATATCGAGGCATAACGGACCAAACTGAAGAATGAGATAGTGCTGTCCCCATGTTGCCCCATACCAATAGCCCCATCTTGCCTCTTTGGGACATTTTCTGGTTATGTTATAATAACATATTTAATATTTGAAATAAACAAATAACACACTATAGAAAATACATGCAATACATGTCAATTCATAAGCACAAAAAAGGTTAGTTGTAAATAATTTACTTATGCTTCCGATACTGGCCGTTGAACTCACCATCAAAATAAAACGAAATTCTGGAAATTGCAAAGTTCACGCGCAAACAGCAATAACTTTGTTATTACGACTAGTAAAGTTTCCTACTTTACAACAAACATAAAACAGCACTTGTCAATATTAGGACTGCTATTATTTGACAGATGCTTACTGCCGTTTTGTAGATAAGACGATGTCCCCATCATGCCTCGTGCCCCATCGCTGCTCTCGACTCTCGACCTAAAACTGACGATAATGTATTTAAAGGGGAATGATAGTGAGGATGGATAGCAAAATATACGCCATTAAGGTGCTCCAAACAAACATACGGTCATATACGAGCCTTTGACATAAAATTAGCAGTAGCATATTAATCGTTGAGGGTTACGGAGTTAGGATGGAGTAAACAAAACACGAAAAGTGACAAATTTTAAGAGAAGCATCCAACTCAGCAGCAACTACCTGTGAAATTAGAGGTGTTGTGGGAGTATCGGCATCTGTGCGAACGATGCCAAGAATTTCGAAAGCGTTCTCCGCACATTGCACGAAGAAAATTAAAGAAAACAAATTTTCTAACCGCTAAGCACAGAAATCAACGAGTAAATTATGCCAGGGCTCATATGATTTGGGATGAAACGTGGCAAAAGGTAATTTTTAGTGACGAAAGCCGTTTTTCTGCCTAAAAAATACCATACTAGTCTTGATTCGTCTTGACGGGATATTCATTACTATTGATACGATTTACGCAAGAAAACTAAAACAATTTCACGTAGACATCAAGAAGGTGGAGAAGTTATGATATGGAAGCAATTTCATATGCTGGAGCGATCAATGATTGTTTATCGAGAGCTCATTAAATGCTGCTACATATTTAGACTTATTAGAAAACGAGAAACCAAAAATTAAAGAGAAAATCGGTAGGCGAGATTTCATTTTCCAGCAAGACAGTGCGCCCTCACACAGTGCTCGCGTGTGAGACAATGGTTTGTTGATTCAGAAATAGCACAATTACCCTGGCCAGCGTTATCACCAGACCGAACATTATAGAAAATGGAATAATTAGTAACAAAATCAAAAAAAATCTTTCTTTCCGATCCTTTAATTAATAAAAATATAATTGTCACCGGTTTCGGCTTATGCCATCCTCTGGACACAAACGTCAGTAAGAATTTCAAAGCTACGTCATATATAAAATTACTATTCACAAACATTTACAACAAAACCAAATAAATAAAATAACATGAGATAATGCACCAATTCAAAAGTAGAAACAAATTAAATTTTGACATGTTTCCACTTTTGAATTTGTGACTGGTCGACAATTATATTTTTATTAATTAAAGGATTGGAAAGAACGATTTTCTGGTTTTGTTACTAATTATTCCATAATATCACCAATCCAAAACTTCCAATAAATTATAGAAAATGTTTGGACCTGGCTATCACGTAAAAAATATAGCAACGGACGACAATTTCAAAACCAAACCCAACTGAAGAGAGCAATTTTAGAAGCTTGGCAAGCAATTTCTGTACAAAATTTATGTACAAAATGTGTATAAATCATTACCAAACAGACTTTTTGAAGTGATAAATAAAAATCGTGGCCATACTCATTATTAAACCATTTCCTGGGAGAGCAATTCGTATTTAATACCGAGCGTTCAATCAAGTGTCACACTACCTTTTCAATAATAATTAAGTATTTTAAGAAATACGTGAATAAGATTGCGTCATGTGACTAATACAACTATCAAAAATTAAAAAAGCATTTTATGTCTACCTTTCTAGATATTGGGCATAATCAAGTGACGCGGAGTGTATGTATATAAATTGATTCACTCGCTTTGCCTGGAGAGTATGTACTAATATTACACATAAAATAGATTCTTCGAATCAAAGAAACATTTCCTTGAGTTAAAAAATTTTTTTTCTCTGTGTGTGCTACTGCGTGCCAACAAAAATCACCATCTCTAGTTACCAGAAATAAAAGATTGTTACGAGAAAAAACACACAAGGCTCGATGTTTCCTTTCTTGTTTCTTGAATGCGTATCTACACTGCGTCACTATTAAAGATATAAACTACTAACTTTAAAACTAAGAACCATAGTCATAGTCCCTGCTTATCTATTTACTCCTACATTAAACGTTCTCTGGAAGTACAACACCTATCAAACAAGGGATATTATTTCAGCTTTAACGATTTTAATGCGGCTTCTCTTATTTCATTCCGCGAACGTTCCAATTTTACGACCCAATACTCTATTTACACGCTATTGCGCCTATATTTCCTTTACAGCAAAATTTTATTCGTCAATAGTTTTCGTTTAATTCGGCACTAAATCTCCCATCTAAAATTTAAGTGCGGAAACTTGATGTATGAGCTACGCTTAAGACGCTATAGCGGATTTAAGTTAAATTGATGTTTTAAAACGTTTATCATATTGGCAATACTGCCAATAATTTTGCTTGTAAATAAAATAGGATCTCAATAAAAACTCGACATAAAACACTGTATATTCCCCGTTTATTAATGACCGCCATGTCTTGTGTAATTATTTGGACGAATATTTTTTTAATGCAAATAAACCATATATATATATATATATAATATGAAGTGACTTCAGAATATAGAAGTTTTTATTTGCTAATACGGAGGATATTTTTTAAATTTAATGTAATATAATATAATTTTGAATATGAAAAATAGATTACTGAATTTAGTTGTTTGTCCTTCGGATCCGTTGTCGACCAATGCAACACCCCATTGGTGAAGGAGTACACCATGCACCTCGTTTTCCATAGAATGAAGCAATTGCTAGATTTAATTTTCACAAAATTGATTAGCTTTATGATGCTCTATTGCATGTCGATTGACCACGTCTTATGAATTGTATGTATACAGAGTGTCCCACGGAACTGGGTCATTAGGTTTTCTTGAACTGCTAGTTGGCGTTTAATTAATTAAACCGATAAAAATTGCACCATTCCATTTGAAATAAGAAAGTTGATATCAAAGTTGAAAATATTTTCCCTAGAATAGATCACAGTGGGCCACAACTATACTGCAAGTTTCAAAATCAAATTTCAACTAGAAATTCAAAAAAAATCTATTGATCCAGTTCGGTGGGACACCTATATAATAATTAATAATAGCTGCGAGATGTACTCTGACACGCAACTGCAAATATTTTGAACGATACCAATGTTCATCCCACTTTTTGTGCTTTTTTCTGATTAACAACAATGCACTTCCCACTTTTTCTGTCCATTTCTAGAGGACACTATTGCCCACACTACTCTTTTGCTGGTTTTCGAAAAAAATAGTGATTAATGAATTTAAACGTTAATTTCATTATAATCGTTCGTTACTTGCTTAAAAACCATAAGGAGAAGGGATAAAAAGGTAATGATTAAAAATTTTTTAATGAAAAATGAGGAGAGGTAAAAGAGACAGATAGATTTCTTTAAAATGTTAAAACTAGGCCAAGACCGATAAAAAATGTTAAGTGACCCACGTAACAAATTAGGGGAGATGTAAGAAAGCAGATTGAAGTTTCCCTTTCACTGTTTAAAATTCAATTGTTTTTTTAACAACGCCGTGAAGTGTGAGGAGGGAGCTTAAAAAACGATTAATTATTCGTTGAAATCATTAAAATAATTTTTAATGGGCGAAGTGGAAAACGCATTGAAAAAATAAACAACTATTTAGCTTTTTTTTGAAAAAGATTTTTTTAATAACACCGCCCGGAGGGGGTATCATAAAGATTTACGCAATGTGTGACATCTATTGTCGATGACACAGGCCTGATGAATGTTATTTATTTTCTGGATATCGTAGTATCCTGCTGAAGTTCTTGCAGTCTTACCTAACTGGCAGATCCTTCTATGTAGTTTTCAATGAACATACATCGCAAAACTGGGTTGCAGCATCCGGTGTACCACAGGAATCCCATTTAGGACCTTTGCTTTGTGTCGTGTTTATTAATGAAATTGTGCAAAGTGTTGACTGTAAAATGTCATTATTTACTGATGATCTAGAATTATTTACATCAAATTCTTCCATTCGGGACTGCAAGTATATGCAATAGTGTTTAGATATCTTTGTCAGAGGAATTATGTTAACATGTTAGATCTGAATATGATTTACCCTCGCACTCCATGCAAATCTGTAAGTCTGTTGGTATACATTGTGGATGCCTGTAGTGCTACAGACAATCTTACAGGCAGTATCTACAGATATGTACAGAGTTTCACTATAAGTACAATAACGTGTATTTTACGCATAAATAGAAGCCAATCAATTACGACGACAAACATTGCTGAAAAGAGGACTGAATTTTAACGTGCCTCTAAATCACCAGAGACTTAGCGTTAATCTTTGATAGTGGTTTACGCTTCCCTATCTATATTAATAAAGTTGTTCTTGATACAAATAAAACGCTAAGATTTAGTTTTACACACGTGTTGCATTTTCTCATGGCTGATTTTCTCTTGTATTCATAAATTCAGTGCGACCAAGACTTGAGTATTAGGCAGTGTAATGTGGAAAGCATTATATAATGAAGGGTAAAATGAGATATAATAGTGATACAGGTATTTTCATGATAAATGTATAAGGATGTATTGTAAACATACCTATTGCTACGGGACTGTTTTAAAAGATTATTTCGACATTTTCATGTTAGATGGAGCGCTAGTGTAAATTTGAATATTTAAATGTATAGCGACTATCGAAGACTATAACGCATTGTGTAAGTTTGTAATAAGAAGAATAAAAGAGGGTATTTATTCGTTTGTGAAGGGTATTTTTATCAAGATGCGTTTTAGTAATTCGTCGTAAAACAATCATAAATTTTAAAAGTAAAATTGCAGTACCACCTTTCTTCTCTTTTTACCATCGTAATTGCTTAAGTTGTGTGGGCGTTTCGTTTATTTTTTTAGCTATTTGAGGTTTTCTTTCAACTGCGATATCCATATAAATATGTTTTTGATGGTTATAATTAAGTTTTGGTGAGCTTTAATAGTGCTGTTGACTGTTGACTGACTCTTTCTTTGTATTATTCCCTTAAACTTGTTTCAGCAGTCCGTGGTTTTCTAATATTGCAAGGTTAGCTGTCAAATTTCTTTGTCCTTTATCAATTTTTCTCTTTGTCATTCTCTAAATCTGGTAAATATTTTAAAATATCACAGGCTATGAATCACCTTCTATTAATACTCTACAATAATAAATAAATTTTTGGTTCATTAGCTTTATATCCATTATACGTATATGTATATCTGTTACAATGTTGTCCAATTTATCAAAAAATAAATAATAAGATGTTTAATTGTTTTGTGATTGTTAAAATGGCATAATAACAAAAAAAAAGTTGGACTGGAGAGCGGAGGTTAAATATCTACCTTACCCTAGACAATACTTCTATGGAACACACATGAACTTGAAGTAACCAACAAGGCCAAAAGAGCTCTGATGGTGTGCAGAAACTTTGCAGGGAAAAATTGGGGATGCAACCCAAAAATACTGCTTTGGATGCATACAGCGATAGTGAGACCGATCATCACTTATGCATCAGTAGCATGGAGCAAAAGAACTAATCTAGCCACCGCGAGAATTAACCTCTCAAAAGTGCAAAGATTAGCATGTGTATGCAGAACAGGGGCTATGAGAACCTGCCCAACAGCAGCTATTGAAGTAGTATTCGATCTTTCCCCCCCTCCACATTGTAGTAGAGGGCGTGGCGAAAAGCGCCGCACTAAGAATGGTCAATGAAGGAATGATTAGGCATAGGCCTCAATTCTCCTGACGTGAGATCAAACCTGGGATATGCCCGGGATGATATGTTAAAAAAAATCAGCTTTGTGAAGGAATTCATCATAAAGCTAAGTACAGGAGCGAGTGGGATCATAACACCATCTTGAACTTGAATAGAAATGCCATCAAATGGTATACTGATGGCTCCAAAACGGCAGAAGGAACTGGAATAGGAATATATGGGCCTAGAACTACATATTTCGAAAGCTTGGGAAAATTCTCAAGTATATTTCAGGCGGAAATACACGCTATTGAAAGATGTGTTCAGTTCAATATGGATAGAAACTATCGGAAGCAGGAGATTATCATCATGTCTGATAGTCAAGCAGCCATGAAGGTGCTGAGCTCATATGAAATCCAAGATGGCCTGGGAATGCCTAGGGAAATGAGCTAGACAAAAGAAATAAAGTAACCCTCCTATGGGTTACGGGTCACACAGGAGTGGAAGGAAACGAAATAACGGATAATCTCGCAAAAAAAGGGGCTGGAATGCCTTTTGTCGGGCCTGAACCTTTTTGCGGGTTAAGTAGCAGTACAATACTGAAGAAACTAAAAATAGAAATGGAGCAGAGGAAATCCGGTTACTGGGAAAATCTCGAGGGAATGAGGCAAAGTAAAATTCTTCTGGGAACGTATAAACCAGAAGAGGTTTACAGAATGCATCAAGCTGAGTAAGCATATTAACAGAAATACTTTCAGGCCATTGTAGACTGAAAGGACACCTGAGTAAGCTTGGATTGGAAAAAGATTCTGAATGTAGATTTGTGCAAAGTGCAACTCGAGGGCATTGCACCTGGGAGCATGTGAAATCGAAGAGGGAGACTTGCCTAGACTGGGGCTCTCTGACATCCTACACTTTCTGAAAGGAATAGGATTGGAAGACCAGTTGCAAAGCAACAAGGATAGGGGACGCAGTAGATCTTTTAGGTCGGAGTGTAACATCACCCTTCTATTTACATATGTTACATATATACCGTTACACACATACACACAAACACAAAACATATATCCAACACATTCACCCATTCACAAATGCACATTGTTACACATGCGCAACAGAGACACAACCTAGTTGACACGTAAAACACGGTAGACGACACAAAAATGGTTCACAAAATTCAATCGAATAAACTTTAAACTTTCAAGTAAATACAGTCCACTAAATTACAAGTGTAGTTTCGTTTAAACCCAACAACATTTTGGTCCCATCGAACCGGATTGGATTAGTGAGAATCTACGAGCGAAGATACGACAAAACAAGAGGTTAGTCATTCTTTATATACAAGTAGCATTCAGTGTTTCCTTGCAATACTTAATATCAAAACTGTCCTTTCCTATTCACATACAATTGAGCTTAAATACAATACTAAAATGAGCGAGGATGAACTAAAGTTAAGTAGACGAAACATAAAATCCAGTGTCACGAGAATTTATAATTTTGCACGTGAATTTCCTAACGATGGTGAACATGCGCAACTGATTTCGAGAGATACAAAACTAGATCAACTGTGGGTAGACTATAACGTAGTACAAACGCGCTTAGAAAATAAAAATGCAGAGCATGAAACCGACAGAGAATTGTTTGAAACATCTTATTATAACGCGAAAAGTGCCATTAGTAAAATCCTACACGCTTCAAATGCCGTACCTAATTCAAGGTCAACAACGCCAATTTCAATGACACAACGCGAGGAAATTGAAAGTATAAAATTACCTAAAATTAATATACCTATTTTCCAAGGAAATTATCAAGATTGGCAGAGTTTTCATGATATTTACAATTCGTTAGTACATAATAATGAGAAATTAACGAAAGTACAGAAGTTTTATTACCTAAAGTCGCAATTAAAAGGTGAAGCATTACAAATTATCGATTCAATCACTGTTGTTTCTGAAATTATGACGAAGCTTACAAACTAATAGTAGAAAGATACAACAACAAGCAATTTTTAGTAACTTCACACTTGAAGTCGCTTTTTGATTTACCGGCAGTTTCGAAAGATTCAGTGACGAGTTTACGGAAATTAGTTAATGATTCTAGACAGCATTTGAGATCTCTAAAGTGCTTGGGATGCCCAACTGAGCATTGGGATCACATAATAATCTTTTTACTAATTCAAAAATTAGACAATCAATGTCGAAGAGAGTGGGAGTTGAGTAAACCGACCAATACCGCAGAATTACCAACATTAGATGATTTGTATAAATTTTTAGAGAAAAGATCGTATTCTTTAGAGGTAGTAGGAATACAAGAAAAGCAAAAACCTAAAATTTCTCATGCTCATGTCAGTTCGGAACAAACTACGAAACATTGTAAACTATGCAAAGGTTCTCATCAGCTTTCAAAATGTGAAACGCTTTTGAAACAGTCTCCTAACGAAAGATTAATTACTATAAAGAAATTAAACGTATGTTTTAATTGCCTTAGAAGCTCACACACCGTATCGCAATGCAATTCTTCATTTTCTTGTCGTGTTTGTCATAAAAAGCATCATTCTCTAATACATATCAATAAACAAGCATCAGCGGACACAACAGCAACAGCTCCAACAAATAATAGCGTTACACTTCCGGGAACAAGTGGTGCAGAAATCAGTAACACAACTTCTGAAAACAATAATTCCAATAAGACATTAACGTTTGCATAATGCACAGGGTCCATCAGAGGTTTTATTAGCTACGGCAATGGTGCAAGTGAAAGATGCTTCTGGACGCTGGCAGTTGTGTAGAGCTTTATTAGATAGTGCGAGTCAGGCTAATTTTGTTTCACTCGAACTCATTAAACGACTAGGTGCGAAAACCTTTAAGAAATGCGTTCCTGTAGGAGGAATCGCGCAAGCACTAACGGAGGTTAACAAGGCAACAACACTAGAGATTCACTCAAGAGTAACTAGATATCACAAGTCATTAGAGTTCTTAGTACTAAATACAATTACCAGTGAATTGCCTACAGCCAAAATTAACAGCGAAATGTGGAATATTCCAAAAGAGTTATGTTTAGCCGATCCAGATTTTAATGTACCCGCTGAAGTAGAGATGTTATTAGGAGCCGAAATTTTCTTGAGCATTATGAAAAACAAACAATTTCAATTAGGGCAGAATCTTCCTCATCTTAGAGAAACAGAATTTGGATACATAGTGTCGGGCAAGATCAAGAGGGTTACAAATGTCAATCATTCACAAAGCTTCTTAGCAATTGGACATGAGGACCTCAACACACAAGTAAGGCTTTTCTGGGAAATAGAAGAAAACTATGTAAATCCAATTTTGTCCGAAGAAGAATCACAATGTGAAAAACATTTTATAAGCAACACAACAAGAAATGCAGAGGGCAGATTTGTCGTCAAATTACCATTCAAAACCTCACCACAATGTTTAGGAGAATCATACGAGTTAGCATTAAAGAGATTCAAAGTTCTAGAGAATAAATTTAAGTCAAATCCAAATTATAAAGCACAATATCAAGAGTTCATGGAGGAATATGTAAAATTTGGGTCACATGACCGAAGTATGCGATGATGATAAGTCTTCTGGGTACTACATGCCACACCATGCCGTCTTAAAAGAAGACAGTTTGACTACAAAAATTCGCGTGGTTTTTGATGCTTCGGCAAATACAAGTACCGGCACATCGCTCAACAACATTCTAATGGTAGGACCTACCATTCAAGACGAACTGTTCAAGATATTACTACGATTCAGACTTCATAGATATGTTTTGACTGCGGACATAGAGAAAATGTACCGACAAGTGTTAGTTCAACCTGAAGATTCAATGTATCAAAAAATATTATGGAGGTCATCAGAGAGTGAAAACGTCAAAACATTTCAACTTCAAACCGTTACATATGGTACAGCATCGGCACCGTATCTAGCAGTTAGATGTTTACAGCAATTGGCCGACGAGGAGAAAGATCATTTTCCATTGGCTAGCATCATTACCAAAAGAGATTTCTATGTCGACGATGTATTAACAGGAGCTGATACCTTGGAAGAGACGAAACGTTGCGTGATGAACTCATATCACTATTGAAAAGAGGGGGTTTTCGATTGCGCAAATGGTCTTCAAATGATGACAAGTTATTAGACGATTTACCAGATGTTTCTCAAGATCCACTACAACAACTTGATAGACACAGACAATCAAGACATTAGGGCTTCAGTGGAATGCATCAAAAGACATTATTCTGTATAACCTACATTTAGACCCTAAAATCAATTTAACGAAACGAAATTTATTATCACAGATTGCGAAGCTTTTCGACCCATTGGGATTGCTAGGGCCTATAATATGCAAAGCAAAAATAATCATGCAGCAAATGTGGCAAGTCAAGATAGACTGGGATGAGATGGTACCTGAAGATCTAAGAATCAAATGGAAGAAATTTGTATCCCAACTATCCTGCTTAGATCAGTTAAATATACAACGCAAAGTATTACTAGATGAAGCCAACGAGATACAAATACATGGATTTTGCGATGCTTCAGAGCAAGCCTACGGAGCATGCTTATTTGTAAGATCAAGCAACTCCAATGATCACATGAACCACTTGGTGTGTGCAAAATCAAGAGTTGCACCACTCAAGAAAATAAGTTTACCACGTCTAGAGTTATGTGCTGCAGTTCTTTTAGCTAAATTACTTTCTACAACAGTTAAGGCTTTACATATCAATATTGACAACGTTTTTCCTTTGGTCAGATTCCCAAATCACATTAGCTTGGATTAAAACACCACCTCATAAGCTTAAGACTTTTATTGCAAACCGAGTCGCCGAAATACAAGCTCTAACCGATCAAACCAGTTGGAAATGGATTCCCACAAAGGAAAATCCCGCTGATCTCATCTCTCGAGGTTGCTTTCCAGACGAGTTACTTCAGAATCAGTTATGGTGGCACGGACCAGAGTGGATTTCTCACCAAGAGAAATATTGGCCAAGTTTCACTTGCAAGGAGGACGTACCAGAGGAAGCATTAGAACTCAAACCAGAAAACCGTAATTGTATGACATCTGTTGAACCATTTTCCTTATTTCAAAAATTTTCTAAATTGTCAAAATTACAAAACACAATGGCGTACTGTTTGCGATTTAAAACCAATTCATTGAGAAAGACAGAATTTAGAGTACAAGGTCCACTTACAGTAGAAGAACTAAATGAAGCACTTCTTTTGTTAATAAAATTGGCTCAAACCGAATGTTTCTTTAATGAAATTGAGTGCCTCAAAAGAAACAAACCACTAAATTCTACAAGCAAAATCAAATCTTTGACACCATTTCTTGATAATCAAAATTTGTTACGTGTAGGGGGAAGAATTGAAAACGCAAATGTTGGCTATGAACAAAAACACCAAATTATTTTACCAGCTAATCACGTACTTACGAAATTAATCATACTACAAGAGCACATAAATTCGCTTCACTCTAATACACAAGCAGTTCTATACAATTTAAGACTTAAATATTGGGCCCATAAATGGTCGAAATATGATCAAGAAGATTATACACAATTGCCATACATGCTTTCGACAACGCGCAAATCAACTTCAATCTACCCAAATTATGGGCAATCTTCCAAAATGTCGTTTTGAAACGATACGTCCTTTCATAAATGTTGGTGTAGATTATGGAGGACCAGTGTTAATTCGCACCAGTAAGCTACGAAACTCGAAGTTTATCAAATCCTACATAGCTTTATTCATATGCATGACTACGAAAGCACTGCATCTAGAGGTTGTTACCGGTCTTTCTACTGCTGACTTTCTGGCCGCATTCAGAAGATTTGTGGCACGGCGAGGGAAACCTTCCAATGTATATAGCGACAATGCTACCAACTTCAGAGGAGCAGCTAACGAACTCCAAGAGTTAAATCGCTACTTGCAACAGAAGCAAAATCAAGATGAAATAATCAAAGGAGTGGCATCGGATTCCATTACTTGGCATTTCATTCCGCCCAACTCACCCAATTTTGGAGGCCTATGGGAAGCGGGTATCAAACGCGTAAAATACCACATCAAAAGAACAATTGGAGACACAAAAGTTACATTCGAAGAATTATATACTCTGCTCACACAAATAGAAAGCTCTATAAATTCCCGTCCTCTAACTCCAATAACTGACGATCCCTCAGACCTAACCCGCTTTGACTCCTTCTCATTTTCTGATTGGTTCCACACTGAATGCAATACCAGAACGTTCGCTGGATGATGAGAAGATGAATCGATTGACGAGATGGAATTTAATACAACAAATGACTCAGAGAATATGGAAACGATGGTATCACGAATATCTCAATCAACTCCAACAAAGAAGTAAATGGAAGGATAAATCTCGAAACATGGTTATAGGAGACATGGTTATTCTTAAGGAAGACAACACCCTGCCATCATCTTGGCGATTAGGACGAATTGTGGATGTCCATCCAGGGAGTGACAACCAAGTCAGAGTGGTATCCATCCGCACCGCTACGGGAATATTCAAGCGTTCGATCTCCAAGCTAGTTTTACTTCCCATGCAAGAAAATTGAGACATTATACTTCACTTATACTTGTTATATATTGTATATTATTGTTTTGAACGTCCTCGTTCAAGGTGGGGAGGATGTTACATATATACCGTTACACACATACACACAAACACAAAACATATATCCAACACATTCACCCATTCACAAATGCACATTGTTACACATGCGCAACAGAGACACAACCTAGTTGACACGTAAAACACGGTAGACGACACAAAAATGGTTCACAAAATTCAATCGAATAAACTTTAAACTTTCAAGTAAATACAGTCCACTAAATTACAAGTGTAGTTTCGTTTAAACCCAACAACAACATAGATACATACAACAAAAAAGTTGTTGAATTTAAATACATATAATCATCGACATTAAGTAATTAAAAAAGACTTAGCAGAGAGGAAACATTTTATTCCATTAATTAAAGTGTTTTTAACTCAATCCAATATATCAACGAAACTATTTCAAATACAACAATTTATAAAAAGAAACGATACTTTCAGAATATTCATAGATAGTTATTTTGTTGGTTAAAGATTTTGTATAGTACTGCACTTGGCACTATTCGTTGCCCTGGGATTTTACATAATAGTTTTTTATTTTCAGGAAATTGCCGATATTTTTCCAATTCCATTTTCGCATTTTCCAAATTAGTTTAATACTAATATTACCTAGCTGTTAACTTTATCTGTAGTTCTTAGAATGAGTGTGCTAGTTAAGGCGATATATTTGATTGTAGTATCGCAGCACTACAATATAGCTGTATTTAGATAAGTTTAATTATCAACTGTCCCTTATAATTGGTATTTTCATTCCTCAATTTTGCGAAATTTGCTATATAATCAAATATTGTTGTAATATTCTAGGTATATGTATATAAGCTATAGCTTGCTTTTAGGTTTTCGTTAAACATGTTGCTAATTTTTATTTACAAGGCCACTGACGCTTTATAAATTAATAAAGTTAACACAAAATGTTACATGCATTGGTATCAGTTTATAAACAAACACTATCTTTAAAGGATTCTAAGTATTCACATGCAAATATTTATTTAATATCTAAGAATAAAATCCAATAATTTATAAACGATTCTCCAAAATGTTTGCAAAAGTGTATGTAAACGGGAAAAGCCAAAGTACCGCACTCGCCATTTGTCAATTCAGCAACGCATATATAAATAATGGGTATACTGACCTTCCAACAGTGAAATATATTTTGGCTACATATCAATACCTACGTACTATATCAAAATGCTGAAATTTTCCGGTTTTATATTTATATTACTTGTGGTTGGATCATTGGCAGGTGAGCAAAATTGTATTTTCACAATAAAATTCCCTCTTATGTACGGTAGGCCTATTTATAATTCCAATAGAGGTCATTAGTCGTACAAGGTCAATCTTAGTGTTTAAATAATTGCTAGCGATAAGTATAAATAATAATTGTGCTCCTCGAAAATGTTATCATTAGAAAGAATAGCAGTAAATAAATGAACATAATCAAAATAATTGAAGGTTAATTGTCCGAATACCGGAAAGTTTAATTTAATTTATATTTATATTTAAATTTAATCAATTTCACCTCAATGAAATTAAAATTATAATCATAAGTGAGCATAATTGACATATTTAATAAAAAATTTACCTTTTAGCAAGTTTTAACGTACCCATAGAATGTAACAGACCATTCGAAAAATACGCGTGTGGAAGCGCTTGTCAAAGGACATGCGAGCATCTTGGAGAACCCTGTCCTATAGTTAATTTTAGATGTAATGACGGCTGCTACTGCATTACGGGCTATGCTAGAAATAGTGAAGGAACGTGCATCCCAATAGAGCAATGTCTAAGTTAATAATATTGTTATATTTGTAACTTATGTATGCCTTGAGCAAGAAAAGTTGGTAAGCTCAGAAATAAAATTCCCTTGTAAAGAAAATACCTACGGCTACTATTATTTCCCACTAGATAAAAAGTAATTTAATATATTTCAAAAATGCATCAACATGAGCCAAACAATGCAGCAAACAGCAATGCTTATATACGTCGTCAGTATTTTATAATTGTAGTCTAGAAAGAGAGTTATTCGGGACTCTCTGCTTTTATGATCCAGGAAAATACAAATCATGTTCATATTTGGTGTTATGTACACATGTTAAATTTTATTCTGTCAGATATTTTTAAATTCCACATCCAAGCATCGTTTTTTCATTACTGAACTGTGTAGCCGTATTTATCAAAGAATCACATCAACGAATAAGCTTCAATTGATAGGAGAAATTCAATGGATTGGCTCGCGAAAGAAAGCAAGCGTTAAATAAACTTTTTGGTAATTTTAATAAACCCGATGAAGCATTGTATGTGGACCTTATTGTTGTGTTTAATACGATCGAAAGTACAACAAAAATCGCACTCGACGCAAGAGCAACAGCTGGCAATTACAAGCAACAATTAATGAAATATGAAAATATCCTGATTGCGTAGATATTCCTTAAATTGTTCTCAATAACTGGCCCTCTATCAAGGTACGTACAGACTGTAGAATTAGATTTGTTAAAATGTACCTCCATGGTTGACAACTTTGTGAGTAATAATAATTTAATAAAACTTCAAAGGAATATGACAGAAATTGAAGCTTCTACAGACAAATTTAGAAATTGGGCTAAGCTGGTTTTTTGAAAACAGACAACTTGAATTCGTTATTGAATAACGACAGCCTGAAGCTCGGTCAAATAGGAAGAAAGAGATTTTTTGATGAGAGAGTCTCTAATGAAATGCCATTGAGTCCGAAAAATAAATTTAGGATTGGCTTTATCAACGCCATTATGGATACTGCAACATAATCTAACAGCAAAAGATTCGTAAACAACGCTGAATTGTGTAAGAATTTGAGCTTTCTGTGCCCAAACAATTTTGAAGAAATCGCCAGAGGTGAGTTACCAGAGAACTCTTTGGAAATACTCCCAGAAAAATTGATCAAATTTGACTCTTTTGCAACTCCTGCAAAATTAAACGAAGAACTGAGAAGTTTTGCAGGAAACTAGAAGATTATGAAATTAACAATCTAAGATTCTTTCAGAATAACTTATACCGGATTTAATGACGAACATTCAGATGCAGATGCTCCTTCTGAAGAACAACTAAACACAAAGGAAGATGAAGGAAGCTCAAAAAATTCCAAAGGGTACACTCAGTCAAAAAAATGTCGAAACTGTGTAATATGTTGTTATAGTGCAATTTTGAAGTATAACTTGTATAAAGGAGCGCATTCCACACTAGTGCTGGTGTATCAATATATTCTTTCCTTGCCGATTTCACAGGTAGCTTGTAAACATTCATTTTTGACTTTAAAATTCATTAAAAATAGATTGAGGAATACCATGTCTGATAATAGACTCGAGTCATTTATGTGGATAAATATAAAGAATGACATTCTGCGCAATATCAAAAACGCGGAAATCATCAATCGTTTGGACCAAGCAACCAAACTGATGAAGGAGACATTAATGCATTGATTTTTTCTTTGTTCCTGCTTCTTCTTTACTATAAATTATTTTTTAAAGTAAAATAAAACGTGTACCTAAGTAGGCACCTGGATTTTCCTGTAAATTTTATAAATCCACTCACCGAGTAAGGCCTTTTTCACACGATATGCATTTTACCCGGTCCGGTTTTATTGCTTTTTTCCGTGTAGTCTGGTATAACATTACTTTAAATGCATAATTACACACACTACATCACGAAAAAGTTCGTATACGTTGTCGTTTACCAGCCGGATGGTTCGACTCAGGTTTCACGGAAATGTTTTACCAAACTACACGTAAAAAGCAATAAAACCGGTCCGGATAAAATCTGCAATGTGTGAAAGAGGCCTCAGTATTCGTGGTCATAATTCCGAAAATGATCCTCGTAAAAAAATCTATATTTTTGTTTAAATAAGTATTTCATTGAAATTTTAAAGTGCCAGGAGAACGCGTGACCTTGGTGATTTTCAAAAATTTTGTCTGTGGCGCTTTTGGAGTGCTAATATTATTCTAAACTTTATCATTTGTTTATTTATTTATTAATCAGTTTCAACTCAATAAAATTGAAAGTTTAATTTTATAAATAGAAATAGTGAATATACCATTTACTTTTCAGCAAGGCTTAAACCGCCTATAGAATGTAACAGACCATTCGAGGAATATGCGTGCGGAAGTGCTTGTCAAACGACATGCGAGCGGCTTGGAAAACCCTGTCCTTACATTAACGTTAGATGCAATGACCGTTGCTACTGTATTCCAGGTTACGCTAGGGATGCTGAGGGAACATGCATTCCAATAGAGCAATGTCCATAGCTAGTAAAGTTGTTGTTATAATATCTGTATATTAGAAATTATTTGTGAGGCGAGAATAAAAATATGTTTTTGATAAAAATGCTCATGGTTAACATTATTTCCCACTAGATAAAAACTGAAGATGATAATAAACAATAAAAAAATCAGTCAACATAAGTGTAACAATGCATGCAAACAATAATAACCACCTGCGTCAGCCACAAATATTTTTATTTATTTTAAATAAAACTGTATCACACCGAAAAATATTTACTGAGACAAAACCGTGTGTTTGTAGCTGATTTTTGTTTTTAATGTGTCTACTATGTCACTCATAAAAATGCTTCATTCAAAGAAATAATCTTGCCGTCAAGAAAATACAGCCAAATAAGCGCCTTTTTTTTTTCAAAATAGTATTCATTTTAAAAGATTATTTCTTTAATGTAAACAGTACAAATAGAATGAAAAAAAAAGAAATTATTTGGTTAAAAGGAATTATTTTTAATTGTGTTAAATTTGAAGTGTGTTTATGGTGTAATTAGCAATTATTGGCAAATGAGTGATTCATATGTAATAGGGACTGTCCGCTTTTGCGATTCGTAGAAGCATAAATATTTTAACACTTACTTAAATAATAAGATGTCAGATATTCAATCACGTTTGATTTTTGTAACGTATTTTCTTCAATTGAATTTGATAGAAATTACTTAAAAATTCGGCCAGTTACTGTCTAAAATAAACATCTTTTTTTAGGATATGTAATTCAATGAGTAAACAGCGAGTCAGCTTCGGGAACACTCGGTGTGTTATGTTATATTACCCTAGTTAGATGAATTTAATTTAATAAATTGGCATATTTACAGAAAGATTTCTTTAAAGTACTCTGACAAATATCAACATATTTCTATCAGTACTACAGAATACATACATATATAAGTAACCAGCGTATTTAACCTTGTCAGAACAACGAGTGTAATAAAACGCTAAATATCAAATAAACATGTTGAAGTTGTCTGGAATGGTATTCTTTGTTCTTGTTGTTGCACCTTTAGCAGGTAAATAAAGCATTATTTACGCCGGGTTTGTTATGCAGTTTCAAAGATATATTAAGAAGAGAAACTCGAAAGTATTTTTTTACATTTATTATAAATTGTTCAATTCAATTAACTAGAGATCTAATACTGCTTCCATTTCTTTTACTATTTCCTTTCCGCTCAATATTTGTACGCGTCTGTGCAGCTGAAACATACAATTTCAACATGAAATAGGTTGATATTAATTTATTTGCTTTACAGCTAGTCAAACATTAATTCCGCCTTTAAATTGTACCAGACCGTTTGAAGAATATAAATGCAGCATTGCCTGCCAAACAACATGCAGAACTTTAGGAAAAGAATGTCCCCTAGTTAATAAAGAATGTAATGATTTGTGCTACTGTATAGAAGGTTATGCAAGAAACTGTAAAGGAATATGTATACCAATATCAGAATGTCCAAAATGTTAGTTACATATAACTACTTAAACAATGATGTGAATAAAACTAATGATTACATATTTGAACGAGTATTTAGTTTGGTGGTTGTTTAGTCCTTTGCTACTCAAAGCATGTTGACAATTGATTTATTTACGCATTTTGTCTAAATCATCATGTCTAAATTACGTAAAAAAAGTAACTAAAAGTTACAGACTGAAAGAAAAGCATTCTACGAAAATGTTTGTGTCTGTGCTTCGTCTATTATCGAGTTGAAACAATAAAAGCGCGTGAACAACTCCTTGTCAGTTGTGGACATAGTATAGCAATCTAAACACAAAATGTGGTAGTGTAAGTATACACTCTTAAATAGTTAGCGAATCCACCACTTATTTTTATGTGAACTTGCCTGAACCTTCGTGATCCGTTTTGTCAAAAAACACGAACTTGTTTCAATGAAGCCTATATATACGGTGTATTTTCAGAGAGTTTGGAGTGATCTTGTTGCAGAAAATTGCAGCATTTCAAGTTTTAGAGAAACTTTTATATTCTTCGTAAGTATTTTGTTTTTTCCATAATAACGTCAACGAATTCAAAATTTCTGGTAGTGTAGTCGTAATGTAGATCTCCTTTTAATCGCCGCATCTAAATTATATTTTCTGTGAGTGTTTTATTACACTCAAGTTAATGTCACCGCATTTTATTTTTGTTTATAACGATTTTTAGGTTGAATTTTTATAAGTATCTGTTCAATAAAATAAATATAGCAAATACTGCTAAAGATTAGTAATGGACGGAAGAGGAGAGGTGAATACTTTGTTACAACGACTAGATACGGTCGTGTTGATCCGGCCTCATGAGTGGGGATGCGTGTTGACTATCGATTTTCCAAGAGCTGATAAAACACGAGTATGTCTAGTCGTCGTAAAAAAATCTATCTTGCCCATCATATTCAGCAAGTACAGGCTAATATTTAGCACTATCAAAGCGTTGAACCAATCGTTCGAGTGCTAAATATTAATGTCGGCGATTGTACCTATATACCAGCTGTCATCATTGTAGTTTTGGAATTCAGATTAAATTCTTTATACGATCACCGGCATAAATATTGCAACATATGGATTATTTGTTATTAAAATATCCTAAAATGCATGTCTAGGAACTTCAAAATTTATTTCGAAAAATGATGTTCTGATTTCTAAAGCCTATCTTACTTAAGAAACAGAACGATAGGTCTGCCTAACAAGTATGTATTTTTAGAGTTTCCTTTCCTTAGCGGTCCATTACAATTAGTTATTGTTCAAATGTTTTTGCTTACTAAGTATTCTCATCATTAGCTAAGAGTATCGATCATTTATTTCTATTGAATTTCGGAACTCCTCCTTAAACAGCTTGGGTGCGTGTAATAATATTGTAATAGCTGAGGGATGAAATGTCATCAGTTTTGGACTAAGAATTTCCACTTTATTGCAGAAAAGAAAAAGATATATTTTTAATAGAAGTAATGTTTGCTAGCAATAGGTGATTTAGAATAAAAATTATTGTAAAATTTTTATTTATTATACTAGATACAGTACCTTGCAATAACAACTGTTATAGTATACCAGTCTTCAGTGAAGACGTGCTCGCTGTGTTAATGATGCAAAAAATGACAAAATTGTTTGAGTGTCAATTAAATTTAAAAATAGTAATGCAATTAACCTGCTAAAGAACGAAAAAAAAAATTGGGAATATGTAACTTAATTAAATAACATTTGCAAAAGTTGATGCGTGATTTTTATTTTTTTTAAATATCTCTACACAAAATTGTATGCAGTCTTAGAATTGAATTCTAGGCAACTTTTTCAAACAATTTTTTTGGGTATCGTCATCTAACCTCATTTTTTTTTTTTTGCAGATTCATGGCACATTTAAATAAATAACATAAATTTACCGCCATACTAGTGGTCACGTGACGTGTGTCAAAATAAATTTTGGGGTTCTTAGACATGCACAACCTATCCCCCCCCCCAAAAATTTTAGTATATTTTGATAATAAAATAAAAATCCCAAATGTTGCAATGCCGACCACTGTATGTTATGTGCAAATCGGTTTATATATGTTTCAATCCTCACATCATTGTTAAGTTATGTTTTCAGTGAAGCAACATTAAGAAACTTTTGGAACCTTTACGGACACTTAGAAACTTAGCATTTCTATTCAACATCCAAGCAACAAAATTGTCAATATGGGCATAATGCTTCTGGCAACATAATGAATAAAACACAACACAGTGTTTCTACTAAAGTTGGGTGAATTCCGAGTATGGGTGAACATAATAAGGATATTGCCTCACTTAGTAGCAATGAGGACTAATTTTGATTCGCAACGAAATCTCCTTGATAGAATTATAGAGACAATATAAACAATACAGAGTAATATTTAATAATTCATAATTGTTTTATTAATTGGCAAACAGATGTTTTTTTATCTAATTTTTGAAGGGTTGCTGCCTCTATTTCAAAGATTGCATAGCTTGGCTATATACGTGACTTCTTGTAAGTGTCAACTGGTTCGAAAACCAATTTATTCGTTCACAGAACTTTTTAACTTTAATACGTCAACGCACTAAACCAGACTGAACAACTACACCAAAGATACTTTTGTTTCCTACTTGTTTTAATTGCCGATTTCCTTTTAAAGTTTACGCTCAAAATCAGAAACCGGCGACAATAAGAACAGCAATGACAAACGTTTATGGAACGGTTTCGGATACAAACTACAGAAACACAAGGACACTAATAAAGCTATAAGTAAGCCATTATAAGAAATCTGATAGCATTGCACATAGTCAGCAAGAATTCAAGCAATTCACAATTTCACAATGAGTGGAGAGGAGATCACAATTAAAGCACACTGGGTATATTATATTACCCCAGCTGAGAATTATGAATGAATTTGTTTTACAAACAAACATGTTTACAGAACGATCTCCTCACACTACAAATACAATTACCATATTGTTGTTAACCGTTAGTACCACAAGCTATATAAGTAAGAAAGTATCTAAACTTAATCAGAACAATTGAGTCATTTTATAAACTGAACACTAAACAAAAATGTTGAAGTTCTCTCGAGCTGTATTTCTTGTTCTTGCTATTATTCTGACAATAACGGGTAAGCAAATAATTATTTACGTTATGTGTGTATTTACATAGCGTTTAGCAAAATATGTAAAATATTACATTTTCTGAATGTTATGTCTTCACGAATTAAAATTATTGCAATATATAGCTTTCAAAATCAATGAAGTTAAGCCGAACCGTATCGAAGTTTGTTCTGCTGTGAACTTCGAAAACAAAAGCAAAATAAAAAACAAAGTTTTTAGTTAAACTGGGTTATATTTGTCTTGCAGTTTGTTTCTTGCCCGCGTCCACTATGCTACTAGTAAAACAAAATGAAGTTGAAAATAGAAAACACACTAAACAGACTTGATTGTAGAAGTGTTGTACGCTTTTATTCATGATACTATAAATACAATATAAAGAGTTCGATAATTATAGAGTTTTGCAAAAAAAAGTATGAAAAATTCCACTTTTACTTTGTTCAACATGAGCCTCTGTCTTATTTCTCTCATGTGCGTTCGGTTAAATTAAACTTCTAAACTATTTTTTTCGCAAAACATAAAATGTTTTATTATACATTTATTTCGCAGCAAGCCAAACGCTTCCGCCTTTAAATTGCACCAGACCATTTGAAGAATATGACTGCGGTAGTGCCTGTCAAACAACATGCAGAACTTTAGGACAACCTTGCCCCATAATTAACATAAGATGCAATGATTTGTGTTACTGCATAAAAGACTATGCTAGAAACTGTAAAGGAGTGTGTATTCCAATATCAGAATGTCCAAAGTGTTAGTAGCACATCCTGCTGTATTCCAATGAAATAATACTATAAATAAAACTAACAAATACTTGAGCGTGTATTTAACTTAGTCCCCATTATTAGATACTACCCATGCTGAAAAAACGTACATTGCAAAATTACACAATACAGCGTTGGCAATTTTATAGTGAACGACACATTAAAATGTAATAAATAGGATCACATATTTGTTTCTTACCTGGTTTAATTGGCCAGCAACTTAATTCTATTTCCTTATGTTGCCGATTTCCTTTTGAAGTTTACACTCAAAATTGGAAATGGGCGACAATAAGAAACAGACAGAATATTTTGCAGTAGCAATGACAAACATTTTGAAACGGTTCCGGACACAAACAACAGAAACACAAAGGTCTATAATGTTCCTTCAATGTACAATAGCTTTCCCTTTGAGCGTCAAAAACGTAAATTAAGGTTACGATTCGTTACCATAATTTCAAAATGAAAGCTACTTTACACTGAACGAACATTGTAGACCTTTGTGTTTCTGCTGTTTGTGTCCGAAACCATTCAATAAATGTTTGTCATTGCTTCTGCAAACAAATCGGGCTGTTTCTTGGATCGTCTGAAATACCAAATTATACATCGGAAATCAATCTATAATGGAAAATGAAGCAAATATTGATAGATTACTTAAGACACAAATATCGGAGTTATGTAAAGTTTTTCGAATAGAATACAGAATGCACACAACATGTTAATACTGCATTGCGCTCGGTTAACAGAAACCATTTTGTCTGTTGTTTTTTCTGTTGTTTGTTAGTGGGTTAAATGGCACTAATAAAACTGTAAGTAAGCAGTTGTAAGAAATTTGATAGCATTGTAGGCAGTCAGTAAGAAAATGATTGACTTTTGCAGTTGGGCATTGTGAACAATTTGTTTTATAAACAGACATGTTTACACAACGATTTCCTCACACTACAAATACAATTACTCCATTGAACCACAAGATATATAAGTAAAGAAGCGTCTAAACATAATCAGAACAATTGAGTCGTTATAAAACTCTGAATACTAAACAAAAATGGTGACGATATCTGGAGCTGTATTTCTTGTTCTTGTTGCTATTCTGGCGTTAACGGGTAAGCAAATTATTGTTTACGTTATGCATATATACGAATTAAAATTATTGCAATTTATTGCTTCCAAATCGATGCACTTAAGCCGGACCGGACCGGTCGTTTGTCTTGTTTGTGAAGTTCAAAACAGAAGCAAAAAATTTTTATGGTTAATATTTTCTCCCAGTTTTGTATTTGTTTTCTGTCCGCGTCCACTATGTGACTAGTAAAACGAAATGAAGTTGAAATTAGAAAACACAATATAATTATTTTACTAAACATAGGTGAGTATAGAAGTATATTGTGCCCAATTTATTCATGATACTAGAAAAACAATAGAAAGCGTTCGATAATTACAGAGGTTTGAAAAGAAAATTAAGAAGTTGCAGTTTTGCTTTGTTCGACAAGAGCCTCTGTTTTATTTCTCTCATGTGCGTTCGGTGGAAATTAAACTTCTAGATTTCTTTAATTAACTTTTTGCGAAACATCAAATGTGTTAATATTCATTTATTTTGCAGCAAGCCAAACGTTCGTTCCGCCTTTAAATTGTACCAGACCATTTGAAGAATATAAATGCAGCATTGACTGTCAAACAACATGCAGAACTTTAGGAAAATCTTGTCCCATATTTTACGTAAGATGCAATGATTTGTGCTTTTGCATAAAAGGCTATGCTAGAAACTGTAAAGGAGTGTGTATACCAATATCAGAATGTCCAAAGTGGTAGTTGCATATCCTGCTGTATTCTAATGAAATAATATTATAACTAAAACTAACAAATACTTGAGTGTGCGTTTAATTTTGTTCTCATTATTAGGTACTACCGATGCTGAAAAAACCTACACTGCAAACATACACAATACAGCGTTCATTTTTATAATGAATAATAGATTAAAAAGTAGTAAATAGGACCACATATTTGTTTCTTATTTGTTTTAATTGCCCAGCAACTTGGTTTTGTTTTCTTATGTTGCCGATTTCCTTTTGAAGTTTACGTGGAAAATCAGAAATCGGCGACAATAAGAAACAGCCGGATTTTTTTGCGGAAGCAATGGCAAACATTTATGGAACGGTTTCGGACACAAACAACTGTAACACAAAGGTCTACAATGTTCGTTCACTCTAAAGTAGCTTTCAGTTTGAGCGTTTAAAGCGTAAATTTAGGTTGTGATTGGATCGCCTGAAATGCCAAGTTATACACCGGAAATCAATTTTCAGGGAAAAATGAAGTAAATATTGATAGATTACTTAAAACACAAATTTCTGAGCTATGTAAAGTTTTTCGACTAGAATGCAGAATGCACAAAACATATTTTTAGTACTAACATTGCACTCGACAAACAGAAACTATTTGGTCTGTGGTCTGTGACCGATTAGCGGGTTAAAAGGCACTAACAAAACTGTAAGTAAGCAGTTGTAAGAAACCGGATAGCATTGCAGGCAGTCAGTAAGAAAATGATTTACTTTTGCTCTTTTACAATTATGCGATGAGTGGAGGGCGGGGTCACATTTGAAGAACACTCGGTATATTATATTACCCCAGTTGAGAATTATGAATTAATTTGTTTTATAAACAGACATGTTTACAGAACGATTTCGTCACACGCCAAATACAATTATCCCATTGTTGCTAACTGTTAGTACTACAAGGTATATAAGTAAAGAAAATGTCTAACCTTAATCAAAACAATTGAGTCGTTATAAAAATCTGCATAATAAACAAAAATGTTGAAGTTATCTGGAGCTGTATTTCTTGTTCTTGCTGTTATCCTGACACTAACGGGTAAGCAAATTATGGTTTACGTTATGTATGTAGTTACATAACGTTTGGCTAAATATGTAAAATACTACTTTTTCTGAAATTATAAGTCTTCACGAATTAAATTTATTGCAATATATTTTTTTTTTCAAAACCGATGCACTTAAGCCGAACCTGTTGAGTTTGTTCTGCTTGTGAACTTCGAAAACAAAAGCAAAAATAAAACAAAGTTTTTAGTTAAACTGGGTTATATTTTCTTGCAGTTTGTTTCTTGCCCGCGTCCACTATGCTACTAGTAAAACAAAATGAGGTTGAAAATAGAAAACACACTAAACCGACTTGATTGTAGAAGTGTGTACTGCTTTTATTCATGATACTAGAAATACAATAGCAAGAGTTCGATAATTATAGAGTTTTGAAAAATAAGTGTGAAAAATTCCACTCTTACTTTGTTCGACAAGAACCTCTGTTTTATTTCTGTCATGTTCGTTCGTTGGAAATTAAACCTCTAGATTTCTTTAACTGTTTTTTCGCAAAACATAAAATGTTTTAATATTTATTTATTTCGCAGCAAGCCAAACGCTTCCGCCTTTAAATTGCACTAGACCGTTTGAAGAATATGACTGCGGTGACGCCTGTCAAACAACGTGCAGAACGTTAGGGAAAGAGTGTCCCATACTTAACATAAGATGCAATGATAGGTGCTACTGCATAAAAGGCTACGCTAGAAACTGTAAAGGAGTGTGTATTCCAATATCAGAATGTCCAAAGTGTTAGTTGCATATCCTTCTGTACTCCAATGGAATAATGCTATAAATAAAACTAACAAATACTTGAGCCTGCATTTAACTTTGTTCTCATTATTAGCTACCCCACACTGAAAAAACGTACTTTGCAAAATTACACAATATAACATTAGGAATTTTATAGTGAGCGATGTATTAAAAAGTAGTAAATAGAATCACATATTTGTTTCTTATTTGTTTTATTTGCGCAGCAACCTAATTCTGTTTCCTTATGTTACCGATTTCCTTCTGAAGTTTGCGCTCAAAATCGGAAATCGGCGCCAATAAGAAACAGCCGGAATATTTGACGGAAGCAACGACAAACATTTATGGAACGGTTTCGGATATAAACAGCAGAAACATAAAGGTCTACAATGTTCGTTCAGTGTAAAGTTAAGTAAACGTAAATTAAGGTTACGAATCGTACTTAACGAACATTGTAGACCTTTGTGTTTCTGCTGTTTGTGTCCGAAACCGTTCCATAAATGTTTGTCATTGCTTACCCAAAAAAATCCGACTGTTTCTTGGATCGCCTGAAATCCCAAATTATACATCGGAAATCACTCTTTAAAGGAAAATGAAGTAAATATTGGTAGATTACTTAAAACACAACTTTTTGAGCTATGTAAAGTTTTTCGAATAGAATAATGCACATAACATTTTTTAATACTACATTGCGCTCAGCAAACAGAAACTATTTTGTCTGTTATCTGTGACCGGTTAGAGGGTTAAATGGCACTAACAAAACTGTAAGTAAGCAGTTGTAAGAAATCTCACAGCATTGCAAGCAGCCAGTAAGAAAATGACTTACTTTTGCTCTTTTACAATTGTGCGATGAATGGAGAGCGGATCACATTTAATAAACACTACATACATTATATTACCCCAGTTGGGTATTATCAACGAATTTGTTTTCTAAACAGACACGTTTACAGAACGATTTCCTCACACTACAAATACAATTATCCGATTGTTGTTAACTGTTAGCACCACAAGATATATAAGTAAAGAAAATGTCTAAACTTAATCAGAACAAGTGAGTCGTTATAAAACTTTGAATACTAAACAAACATGCTGAAGTTATCTAGAGCTGTATTTCTTGTTCTTGCTGTCATTCTGACATTAACGGGTAAGCAAATTATTGTTTACGTTATGCATATATACGAATTAAAATTATTGCAATGTATTGTTTCTAAAACCGATGCGCTTAGCCGGACCAGTCGAGTTTGTTCTGTTTGTGAACTTCGAAAACAAAAGCAGTAATAGAGCAAATTCGAAGTTTTTGGTCACTAAACAGGCTTGATTGTAGAAGTGTGTTGTACCGCTTTTATTATGACACTAGAAATACAATAGAAAGAGTTCGGTAATGACAGAGTTTGAAAAAAAAGTTCCAATTTTACTTTGTTTGACAAGAGGCTCTCTTTTATTTCTGTCACGTATGTTCGGTGGAAATCAAATTTCTAGATTTCTATAACTAATTTTTCGAAAAACATAAAATGTATAATATTCACTTATTTCGCAGCAAGCCAAACGCCTCCGCCTTTAAATTGCACCAGACCGTTTGAAGAATATAGATGCAGCATTGCCTGTCAAACAACATGCAGAACGTTAGGAAAAGAGTGTCCCATAATTAATAAAAGATGCAATGATTTGTGCTACTGCATAAAAGGCTATGCCAGAAACTGTAAAGGAGTATGTATTCCAATATCAGAATGTCCGAAGTGTTAGCTGCATATCTCGCTGTATTCCAATAAAATAATGCTATAAATAAAACTAACAACTACTTGAGCGTGCATTTATATAAGTAGCTTTGTTTCCATTATTAAACACGTACATTGCAAAATTACACAATATAACGTTGGGAATTTTATAATGCACGATATATTAAAAGATAGTAAATAACATATTTGTTTTAATTGCCCAGCAACTGAATTCCTTGTGTTGCCGATTTCCTTTTGAAGTTTACACTCAAAATCGGAAATCGACGACAACAAGAAACAGCCGGATTTTTTTGCAAAAGCAATGACAAACATTTATGGAGCGGTTAAGTAGAAACACAAAGGTCTACAATGTTCGTTCAGTGTAAAGTAGCTTTCAATTTGAACGTCCAAAACGTTAATTAAGGTTACGGTTCGAAACCTTAATTTCAAAATAAAAGCTGCTTTACATTGAACCAACATTGTAGACCTTTGTGTTTCTGCTGTTTGTGTCCCAAACTGTTCCATAAATGTTCGTCATTGCTTCCGCAAAAAATTCCGGCTATTTCTTCGATCGCCTGAAATACCAAATTATACATTGGAAATCAGTCTGTAAAGGAAAATAAAGTAAATATTGGTAGATTACCTAACACACAAATTTCTGAGCTATGTAGAGTTTTTCGAACAGAATGCAGGATACACATAACATATTTTTAGTACTAATATTGCACTCGGCAAACAGAAACTATTTTGTCTGTTGTCTGAGACCAATTAGCGGGTTAAATGGCACTAATAAAACTGTAAGTAAGCAGTTTTAAGAAATCTGAGAGCATTGCAGGCAATCAGTAAGAAAATGATTTACTTTTGCTCTTTCACAATTATGGGATGAGTGGAGAGCGTGTCATTAATGAACTCAGGACATATTGTATTCTCAACTGGGAATTATGAACGAACTTGTTTTATAAACAGATATGTTTACAGAACAATTTCCTCACGCTACGAATACAATTACCTAATGTTTGTTAACTGTTAGTACCACAAGATATATAAGTAAAGAAAGTGTCTAAACTTAACCTGAACAATTGAGTCGTTATAAAACTCTGAATAACAAACAAAAATGTTGAAGTTATCTGGAGCTGCAGTTCTTGTTCTTACTGTTGTTTTGACATTAACGGGTAAGCAAATCATTGTTTACGTTATGTGTGTAATTACATGGCGTTTGATCAAATATGTAAAATGCTACATTTTCTGAAACTTATAAGTCTTTACAATTTAAAATGGTTGCCATATATTGCTATCAAAACCGGTGCAATTAAGCCGGACCGGTCGAACTTGTCTTGTTTGCGAATTTAAAAACAAAAGCAAATTCGAAGCTTTTCGTTAAACAGGGCTATATTTTCTTCCAGTTTTGCATTTGTTTTCTGCCCGCGTCCACTATGTGACTAGTAAAATGAAATGAAGTTGAAATTAGAAATCACAATGCAGTCATTTCACTCAAGAGACTTGATTGTAGAAGTATGTTGTACCGCTTTTTTTCATGATACTAGAAATACAATAGGAGAATTCGATAATTATAGGGTTTTGAAAAAAAAAGTGTGAAAAGTTCCACTATTACTTTGTTTGACGAGAGCCTTTATTCTATTGCTGTCATATTCGTTCGGTGGAAATTAAACTTCTAGATTTCTTTAACTATTCTTTGGCAAAATATAAAATGTTTTAATATTCATTTATTTCGCAGCAAGCCAAACGCTTCCGCCTTTAAATTGCACCAGACCGTTTGAAGAATATGACTGCGGTGATGTCTGTCACACTACGTGCAGAACGTTAGGAAAAGAGTGTCCCATACTTAGCGAAATATGCAATGATTTGTGCTACTGCATAAAGGGCTATGCTAGAAACTGTAAGGGAGTGTGTATTCCAATATCAGAATGTCCAAAGTGTTAGCTGCATATCCTGCTGTATTCCAATGAAACAATGCTATAAATAAAATTAACAAATACTTGCGCATGTATTTAGCTTTGTTCCCATTATTAAGTGCTACCCACACTGAAGAAATGTACATTGCAAAATTACACAATATAACGTTGGCAATTTTATAATGAACAATACATTAAAAAGTAGTACATAGGATCACATATTTGTTTCTCATTTGTTTTAATTGCGCAGCAACATGATTCTGTTTTCTTATGTTACCGATTTCCTTTTGAAGTTTACGTTCAAAATCGGAAATCGGCGCCAATAAGAAATAGCCGGAGTATTTTTGCGGAACATTTAAGGCGCGGGGCCACTGCACGCGAAGCGAAGCTAAGCTCAGCGAAACTAATTTCCTTGAAAATTGGCTCCCATATAATCATACGCGCATCTTCGCTAGCCTAACTTCGCTTCGCTTAGCTTTAGTTGCCGCGTCCGCGTAAGATTACACGGAGCTAATTTTCAAGGAAATTAGCTCCCATGTAATCTTAGGGCGCGGGGCCACTGCGCGCGAAGCGAAGCTAAGCTCAACGAAACCAATTCTCTTGAAAATTAACTCCTTTCGCTGAGCTCAGCTTCGCTTCGCGCGCAGTGGCCCCGCGCCTTTAAGGAGCGGGGCCACTGCGCACTAAGCGACGCTAAGAGAAACGACACTAAGATAGATTAAGCTAGACGAAATGATTGGACCGCGGCCATTAAAAGCGGTGTGTGCGCGATTTATATTTAGTTTGAAAAAGCAGAAGAAAGACGTAGGTCGCATTCCTGTATAGGTTCATAACATGAGTGAATTACTTAAATCGATGTTAATGGAATTAATTTCCGAATCGGAGTCTAATCATGCGGTCGAAGATGAACAGTTGCTATTATGTAAAGAAGCTAAAAAAAAAGAAGGAAGTACTAGATGAGTGGATACATGAAATGACGCAAAGCATTCTGGGAACTTCACAGATTAATTAATGAACTGAATGAATAGAAAATACTTCAGAATGCACGTGTTCAGTTCTTTGAATTACATGGACTAATCTCTGTAGATATTAAAAAGCAATGTTATGAAGCGCTCATTTTCCCGAATAGTTTCAATTACTTTTTCTTGCGTTTGCACAGATTTTGTAACCATTGTTTCTTTTCCAGCATGTAATTTTGACGAGACAAGTTGCGACAAGTACGCATTTGAAATTAAACTGCACCAGCGCTGAATTCACTCGAATCAGAACAGAGCTAAATCAAGCAAAAATAAATTATGTTTTATATCTTCGCTAGCCTAACTTCGCTTCGCTTAGCTTTAATTGCCGCGTCCGCGTAAAGGCGCGGGGCCACTGCGCGCTAAGCAATGCTAAGCTCAGCGAAACTAATTTCCTTGAAAATTAGTTCCCATGTAATCATACGCGGACGCGGCAACTAAAGCTGAGCGAAGCGAAGTTAGGCTAGCGAAGATGCGCGTATGATTACATGGGAGCTAATTTTCAAGGAAATTAGTTTCGCTGAGCTTAGCTTCGCTTCGCGCGCAGTGGCCCTGCGCCTTTATGGAGCGGTTTCGGACACAAACAGCAGAAACACAAAGGTCTAAAATATTCGTTCAATATTAAAGTAGCTTTAAGGCGCGGGGCCACTGCACGCGAAGCGAAGCTAAGCTCAGCGAAACTAATTTCCTTGAAAATTAGCTCCCATGTAATCTTACGCGGACGCGGCAACTAAAGCTAAGCGAAGCGAAGTTTGGCTAGCGAAGATGCGCATATAATTACATGGGAGCTATTTTCAAGAAAATTAGTTTCGCTGAGCTTCGCTTCGCTTCGCGTGCAGTGGCCCCGCGCCTTTAATTTTGAGCGTCAAACACGTAAATTAAGGTTACGATTTGATCTCCTGAAATACCAAATTGTACACTGTAAATTAATCTGTAAAGGAAAATAAAGTAAATATTGATAGATTACTTAAAACACAAACTTCCGAGATATGTAAAGTTTTTCAGGTAGAACCAGAATGCACATAACATTTTTTTAATACTAAGATTTCGGTTGGCAAACAGAAACTATTTTGTTTGTTGTCTGGGACCGGTTAGCGGGTTATATGGCACTAATGAAACTGTAAGTAAGGAGTTGCAAGAAATCTGATAGCATTGCAGGCAGTCAGTAAGAAATGATTTACTTTTGCAATCAATTATGCGATGAGTGGAAAGCGGATCACATTTAATGAACACTCGGTATATTATATTACACCGTTTGAGAATAATGAATGAATTTGCTTTATAAACAGAGGTGTTTACAAAATGATCTCCTCACAGTGCAAATACACTTATCCCATTGTAACTGCCAATACCACAAGATATATAAGTAAAGAGAGTATCTAAACTTAATCAGAACAATTGAGTCGTTATAAACTCTGAATAATAAACAAACATGTTGAAGTTATCTGGAGCTGTATTTCTTGTTCTTGCTGTTATTCTGACATTAACTGGTAAGCAAATTATTGTTTACGTTATGTATGTAGTTACACAGCGTTTAACCAAATATGTAAAATACTACATTTTCTGAAACTTATAAGTCTTCACGAATTAAAATTATTGCAATATATTGCCTTCAAACGGGGCTATATTTTCTTCCAGTTTTGTATTTGTTTCCTGTTCGCGTTTACTATATGACTAGTAAAACGAAACGAAGTTAAAATTAAAAGACACAATGCAATCATTTCATTAAGCAGACTCGGATGTAGAAGTGTAATGTGCCGCTTTTATTCATGATATTAGAAATATAATAGAAAGAATTCGATAATTATAGAGGATAGACAAAAATGTGTAAAAAGTTCTAATTTTACTTTGTTCAATAAGGCCTCTGTTCTATTTCTCTCATGTGTGTTCGGTGGAAATTAAATTTCTAGATTTCTTTAACTATTTTTTCGCAAAACATAAAATGTTTTAATATACATTTATTTCGCAGCAAGCCAAGCGCTTCCGCCTTTAAATTGCACCAGACCGTTTGAAGAATATAGATGCAGCATTGCCTGTCAAACAACATGTAGAACTTTAGGACAACCTTGCCCCATAATTAACATAAGATGCAATGATTTGTGCTACTGCATAAAAGGCTATGCTAGAAACTGTGAAGGAGTGTGTATTCCAATATCAGAATGTCCAAAGTGTTAGTTGCATATCCTGCTGTATTCCAATGAAACAATGCTATACATAAAACTAACAAATACTTGAGCGTGCATTAACTCTGTTCGCATTATTACTACATTTTTTATATGTTTGTCACTGTTTGGTTTTGTCCCATTTATTTTATTTTAATTTGTTATTTTAATCCTATTACTAATACAATCATATTGTAATTATGATCACATAAATAAAAGAAAATCAAAAAAACCAACAATATGTTTTATTCTGAGGCAAAATTTAATTCCCGAAACGTTAATAAATAGATAGAATTTAATTAAAAAACCTTATTTCCAAACAAATCTACTGACAATTCTAAGAAGATAGGCTAAACAAGAAAAAAACATCACATACATACATTATTACTACCCACATACAATAACGTACATTGTAAAATCACACAATATAACGTTGGCAATTTTATAATCGACGATACATTAAAAAGTAGTAAATAGGATCACATATTTTTATTTTGTGAAGCAAAAATTACTACCCACAATAATACCTCATTTAAAGAATGCCAGTATTAATAAAAGCCATGTAGGTTTACTAATGAGTATTAGAATTACTGATTGTAGGACACAATAACAGCCGGTTAGAGTAACTTTACTAATTTTACACTCTAAACGTCCAAACTTATCTTTTTGTATTAGTAGTTGGTGTCTGGTAGGTTGGGTTCATATATCTTCTAAGCCTACATCCATTCCAATCGGGCATTTAGACGCTACAAATATGATTTGCAATCCTCATGCACGTATGCATTAACAAGAAGTATTTCGTCAATTTCTATGTATCTATACTTTCTATAAGTAGGTATACATATATTTCGTGTATTAATTTAGACCAAATGTGAAATATAAATGAACTTCATTGACGAACAGGCATATTTACCGAAGAATTCCTTTATAGAACAGAAACAATTTTCCCACTCTCATTAACGAATTAATATAGGAGAGGAAACTGAAATAAGTGACGTAACTGAATTAGTAAAATATTACTTTTTAAGTTGATGAAATTTTACAGTGAATGAGCTGGTGGGATGTTTTTCAAAATTTCGAAAAAAAGGAATACCTTCATTTTGGCTCGTTTTCTTAATTTTACTTCGATTTCATTACATTATATATTACTATTAGAGTCTTATAATATACGTATGCGTATAAAATACAGAACTATGAATATCGCAAGATACATAAGAACTGAGAAAAAGGTTTTGATTAATAATTAATAATTAATAACTTTAATGCTGTTTGGTTGCTTATGGCAAACCAAATCTTTTTGTTGCAGGAACGAAAAAAAATTGGTAGGTATTTCTTATTAGTACAACAGATTTATATTGTTATAGTAATCCTAGTAAGAGTTCAATGCAACCCTTTGAAACGGATCCCGTGAAAAATAATTATTGAAATAATTTAGTTACGATAACCAGAATTTAAATCAAATTAACCAAATACTCTTAGTTTAAATATATATTGTATGTCAATTTATCAAATTTCGAATATTACATTTAAATGAGTGTTTAATTGAACGAACTATAATCTTTAATCTTGTTTTAACAACGCACTTATTTGAGAGATACATCGGTAGATATTGTAAACAAGCTAAGTGTTTGTTCCGCATATTGGGGGTTAATGGCCAAGATTACTTCACCGCTGCCCTATGCGGTTAAGGAAGTCACCCTTTCGAGGATCACAGCTCCTATTAGACGTTTATCTGGTAAGTATACCAGATTAATATGTTATAAACGCACTTATCACTATAGTTGTGCTATGTATGTTCTGTCACTGGAGTGAAATAGGAGAAACGCCATCTATAGGACAATTTCTGTGTACATGTAAGCATTTAACGTATATGCTATATATGGAGCAAAATGCTACAAAATAGATCTGCTACTATCGCACTGATATTCTTCAATTTCTACAACCTAAAACGTAATTTGATTTAATGCTGCAGATTTGTCTATCTAACCGCATTTTTAGTTGTAAATGAAAAAAAAAAAGTGATCCAGTAATATTACAGGAACCATTTTCATTGTTAATTGGAACGGGTTCAAACTGTAGTTTAATTAAACCGATTCAAGTTAAATTCTCTCTTTACAGAACCCGAGAAATTGCTTTGATTTAACTCAAATTTTGGTCATAACAACCAAAAAAATTGTATCAAGCGAATAGCAACATTTCTATTGGTGCATTTTTTGCGCAGTTGTTTTGTTTCATTTAAAAGTGGGAGTGTTTAACGAGATCGTACTACCTATATGCATCTACAGGATTTCTTTTTAATTCACACCAGATACAAAAATACTTGGAAAAGTTTTTGTGCCCTTCTAAACCTGACGGCTACATGTAATCCCAATAAAGTGATTTCGACCAAATTTGTCCAGAGAAAAGTGACAACTTGCTTCATTTCTGCGAGATGTTTAAGGAAGAAATGTATTAGCACTTTATTATAAGTAATGGTAAGAAATAAGCAATTTGTGACATGTTATTAATATTTAATGTTTTAGTAGCTGTTGTCTTTTTCTTTACGTCATTCCGACTAGATTTGGTAGAAAGCTAGAGAAGCATCCAGAACATAGGTACCTATTAAAAAACCTTCTTTACCATATTGCGGTATTTATATTTTATTCCTATGTTCATGATTATAAAAATAAATTAAATTTTCTATATCTACTCAACACCAATATATTATTGAAATATTATTACTAAAACTTTATTAAATACTAACAATAAAATTTGTTCTTAGAGTCTTACAGGTCCTCATCAAATCATTGAGAGGAAAAAGAGTGTACACGAATATTATAATGCGATGTATAAAAAATCGCTGGACAAGATCATTTCATAGTTTAAATTCATTCATTTCAAAGTACTTTAAAATGGTAAGTTATTAAAAGTTTTTGCGAGACCTTTTATCACTTTAGTAATAAAAAAATCTTCAGTCTACTTTGAACTAAGTATCGCTTACAATAAAGCACTACAAAACAACTTCTATATAATTTCATTTCATACAAAATAATTTGTCTATATACACTTCCACAAAAAAAAAGTTATATAAATAACAAGCCTAGCACATAATATTTATATATTTTTTAGAAATATTTGGCGCTACTTCCCAATAATTTCTCATAGGTACCTACCCGTTACTAAAGTAAAAAATGGAAGTAAATATATAAATAGAGTAACAAAAAATATGGTAAAAATGCAGCTCTATTACAATTAAAAAAAATCTGCAATAATCGCTTCTAACGACAACTTCATTCGCATTCCGCTCTCCAAAGATCTGTACGACATTATGCTAACATACTAATGGTTTATTCGAAATAAATAGCTCACGTCAGGTATCCTAAATAAATAAAATTATTGTTAAATCGATTTCGTATTTGATGCAATTCTTAATATCAAGTGTTTTAGAATTAAACATTTATTTAATTCAGCTTTAAAACAATCAGATAGCAATTTAGTTTTCAAATTGCAAGCAAATGTTAGTTGGAATAAATATTCTTAATAAAAAAAAATATATTTGATGTAAAAATATTTTGTTTTTGTCCCATATTTAAATATAAAATATATTTGGTCTAAATATATTCATACTTAATTTCACAAAAAAAATCTCAGTGTAATTAAACACCCAAGTGATTACATTCCAGTGGTGATAAAACATAGAAGAATAAAAATATTCAAAGAACCTGTAGTTGCATTTCTTCTTGTTGTTGCTAAATGTCATTACCAACGATATGTAGTTCACGCTAAGTATTTATTTACATTGCGTTTGATCAAAGATAGTAAGAACAGTAAAAAAGTTTCCATAGATAAGAGATAGAGATGTTTTATTTCTATCATCTATGTTTGATGTAAATTAAACTTCAACCTACTTTTTCCCAAAATATGAAATGCTTTAATATTCGTTTATTTCACAGTTATCCAAACGCTCTTTCCGCCTTTAATATGCTCAGACCTTTTCTTGAATATCAGTGTGGTAGCACCTGTCAAACAGTGTACAGAAATCTAGAAAAATCCTATCCCTCAATGAACGTAAAATGCAATGATTGATGCTGATGTACAAAAGGTTATGCTAGAAACTTTAAAAGAGCGTGTATTCCAATATCAGAATGTCCAAAGTATTAGTTACACAGCTGTGCTATGTCCCAATGAAATAATCCTATAAATAAAACGAATACTTACGTTTTGTTAATTTTCGTCTAATCACTAGAACCTTGACCTTTCTTTTGCAGCCAAATTAAATTAATGTAACTTAAATATTTGTTGCGAATTATTTGGCTGGGTTTAATGAAAACATCTTTTTTTTTTTAACTAGACATTTGAATATATTTATTTGACCTTTTGCTTTACGTTACCATTTTTTTCAATAAATTTGTGCTTAATACAATAGTAAATATTGTGTAAAACATTATAACAACAACGTTATTAAAGTCAACTATAAACGGAATATTTTAGAATCTCTGTAAGTATATACGGGCATTATCATTATATAAAATAATAAAACATTTAGTTGTTAACAGCTGTATGGCATTGATATAGTCAAAATAAAAATTGCTTTTGATGTCTAGTATTTTAGCAATAATCTATGTGAAATTATAAAAAGTTTAAAATATTATGAACATAACAGCAAGTAACAAATACATCTACAAGTGTATAAGACTACAATCAACAACTCCAAGTTTTGAAGAGATAACCTGCATGAATGTATTGTATTTGCATACTTTTAATATGTAATATTAACATTTTAATATGTTGTGACGTTTTTATTAGTAATTTGAGATAACAACGCAATGTCGTGAAAAAATTTAAAATAATATATAACCAAGGTAATATATCACAATCGATTAATTTTCGCTATATGAAAAATTTTTTCTTGTTATAATTATTTTTAGTAATTGAAAAAGATTTATTAAATTAGTTGAAATGTTTTACAAGATTGAAGAAACTGTTTTATTATCATCCAAGCAATATTCCACTAAACTTATTTAAAAAGAAAGATAACACTTTACTTAAAATTAATAACTATTATTGCAGTTGTATATTTTTATAAATATGTATCTTAAAATATTATTTTAATACTAATAATTATTATTATATTATATTTAAATGCCTAGTAGGCTGTATTTGGTCCGCATTAAACTTACATAATGTTCGTAGTTCCGATTTACACCCCGCACCTTTTTAGGTTATAAATCATAAACACTGACTGTTAACGAAAAATAACTGCTTATATTAATCTTGCATTCTGCATGACTTTCACTATTTAATGGTTGTATCAATGCATAAGTGTATTTTTGAAACTACAAAAATGGTGAAACTGTCAAAGCGGCTTGGTGAGAGAATGTTTTAATTACATCCAAACAATCTAAAATATACTCTAAATATAAATAATTAAGGCAATAAAGAGAAATAAACTTACTTAAAGGAAGCAATCTTTAACTCTAGAACTTATCCAATTTAAAAAAAAAGTTCAAATTAATGTGTAAACATACTTACAAATAGTACTGATTTTAGGTGATTTTGAAATATGCTTCATGGTTTCCCCGATAGTTAATCGAAAGTTGCAGATACCTGTTTTCCAACTTATGAATTGATCAAAAACAAGAATTAGTCGCAGGAGAATTACTTGTTATGGATAACGTAAAGCTCAGATTTATCAGTTATTTAACGGTTTTCGAATGAATTTCTTTATCTACATGACGTACACGCATACTAACCTGGACGAATTAATAATTCCTGTAAAGGGATTAATCATGTGTAAATTAAGTCTAAAATAAGAGATATGCAAGTAAGGAAGTGAATATAAATAAAATAAATTGATTAATTAACATTAAATGTTAATAACTTTAACTTTAGATTGTCTGCATTTACTTGTTTTAATATTGTATGTACTGATTCAACCAATAGCTGCAGACATAAGAAATAGCACACCTATTTTTGGTCTCTGTCGTTTCCCTTCTTCGATTTTTGCGTTCACCCTGCTGAAAATGACCAGTAGTTTTTAAAAGTGATCGCTGCAGAAATAAACGATTGTTTAGCAAAATGTCATCGATTAGAAAATCTGTTAGCACACTTCGTTCTTGCATTTGACCACATTCTGCATTTTTTTTGTAATTGCGTATGCATTATTGTGCCACTTAGGTAGTAGTTTTAACGTAGGCAATATCTTATCAATAAATTTAGGGAAGATTTATTAATGTATCCAGATTATTTTTTTTTGGAAAACCTTCAACGCTTTTACAGTAATAACTCTGACATTTAAATACAAAAAAGGAATTGTGAGAAAATTGCTTACGCGCCTACCTACTTTTCTTATTCTTTAGGTCTCCTATAATTGTCTAACTTCGGGTATACTCGGTATATTATGTTATTTCTCAGCTATGAATGAACTGAGCTTAATTTATGAACGATTTCTTCACGCTACAACAGCAGATATCTATCCCCACTTCTAATTGTTACTAAAGATATATAAGTAACGAATGTGCCGAATTTTGGCATAAAGATCGCGTGGTAATAAAACACTGAGCAATAAACAAAAATGTTGAAGTTATCGGGAGGTGCATTTCTTGTTCTTTTTATTTTCATTTCCGTAGCAGGTAAGCATAATATTATTTACATTGTACATGTTACGTAGGGTTTTGTAAAAGATAAAAGTAAGATCTTTAAATTTTATTTGTTCATCTTTTTGACAAGCAAATATTGGGAACTAAGGTTAATATATTTGCATAGCTTTCAAACCTAATTTTCTACCAAGCTAACTAGTCAAGTTTGTGTCTTTTAGAACTTTGAAAATTGAAACAAACTCAAACCTCTTACTTCTATAAAGTGTATCATATCTCTATTTCCTTTTGTTGTTTTCAGTTTTTCGTTTTATTACTAATAAAACAAAACAGGCTGAAAGATACACACACCGTTTTACGTTAAGCAGACTTGAATTCTTAAGAATTCATGTTTACTTAACGTAACATCATGTATTATTCTTTGAATAACCATACAAGAATGTCGCTGTTCGAATAGTCATTTCTATTAAAATTGCGCCGTACAAATGTGTAATTACGATGATATACATAAACACTTAGTTAGTTAGTCAATGAATTTGACATTAATCCCATTCCGAGCCAGCTACAAACATTCAAAGATAAGGCTACTTAGTCTGTTTAACAAAAAGTCGCTCATATCTCAAAATCTATTAAAGATAGGTATTTCCTTCCTAATTTCGAATTAAAATACAGGGTGTTCTATTTAAAAAAAGAGTTTTCTGCATTTGAAAATATGTCACCTTGTTCCTTAATTTTGAACAGCCTGTATGTTAGAAATGTAAAGTGTGTGTACCGTTCCTTAGGGTTATATCTACATTCATGACAGAGTCTCTACTTGCAGTATGAACCAAGATATTAATTTCTCAATGATGTAATGATTATGACTAAAAAAAAGAAAAACTTAAATAACTCAAAAACGGCAACATGTAGCTATAGGAATAGCTAATGAAAACTGAGGCATTTATGGTCGTAAAATCCAAAAATGAACAAAAAATTAGATCATTCTATTTAAAATAACAAAGTTGACGTCCATTTCCGGTCAACCGGAAGTAATATTTTGGTTAAAGTATTTCATATTTATAGCTCCAATCGAACAGATAATGGCGCCAAAATCTCAAATATAAGTAAATAATAGAACATCATAAACTTTTAATGAACCCCTTACGTGGAATAGCCTGTATTTTTTGGTACTATAATGCAACTATATATTTCTAGTCGGTAATATAGATACTATAGTTGTATATATTTGTGTAAATATATATCTAAAAATATTATTTTAGATCTTATTTGGTTCACGTTAAATGTTCATAGTTCCGATTTATATATCTTGTACATTTTAAAGTTATAAATGATGGCCCTTTGTATAACTTTTAAACATGAAAATATAATGTTACGTTAAATACATACATTTTTGAATATTCGTTAAAATTCTAATCGTGCTCTAAATACCGAGCGTATAACAAAAAGTAACTGCTATTTTAACCTTGCATGCTGCATGAATTTCGTCATTTAACGGTTTTATCGAAGCATAAATTTTTAAAACTGCAAACATTTTTCAAATAATAATTTCATTTTAAAACGTCTTCTTAAAAGAATGTTTTAATCAAATCTAACCAAACAATCCAAAATAAACTGTAAATCTAATCAAGGTAATAAAAACTAAAATTATATTTAATTTATTAATGATTTCGTCGCGCTACAATGACAGATATCTATCCCCACTTTTACTAATTGTTACTACCGCAAGGTATATAAGTAACAAATGTGCCGAACCTTGGTACAAAAATCACACGGTAATGAAACTTTGAACAATACATAAAAATGTTGAAGTTATCGGGAGTTACATTTCTTGTCCTTGCTGTTATCGTGTCTTTAGCAGGTAAGCAAAATATTATTTACATTACACATGATACGTAGTATTTCATCGAAGATAAAGGTAAAAAACTTATTTGTTATCGATAAGTTTTAAAGTTTTCAGCATCTTTTTACATGCAAATATTACGAACCGAAGGCTTAATATATTTGCAAGGTTTTTAAAGCTGATTTCCTATCAAGCTAACTAGTCGAATTTGTGTCTTTTGAAACTTTGAAAATATTCACAAAAATGAAACAAATTCAAAACTCTTCCACCAAGTGGATTATATTTTGTTTCACTTTTTTTTTTTGTTTTCAGTTTGTTATTGTATTACCAATAAAACAATACAGGTTAAAATTAGAAAAGATAACACAGCGTTTACCACTAGACTTGAATTTTTAAATATACAGGAACCTTTCATCCCGTGCCGTTTGGAAACGCAATTGAAGCAGTCATCTAAAATAAGCCCTTTAAAAAAGTTTTCGCCTTGTTTCTGTCATATGCTTTTGACAAAAAAGCGCCACTAACCCATATAGCATAAAACATTTATAAACTATTACTCAGTAATGTTCATTACATATTGAACAGGACAGACTTTTATTTATTGAACAAATATTTCATGTAATGTTATATAAATATATATTCTCCTTATTATGTTTACCTAATATAAAAATAAAATATAAATAATGTACATAAAAATCTATTACATTCAATATCCAATCAACATTAGAAATATTATTAATTTGCATATTATAAATACATACTACTATTTATATACCATGTAAATTTGGTTGGTGTTCGGGAGACTATACCTAAATATGTGCCTATAATAAACCATATATGTATATGTCCAAGTTGGTCGTTAAACCACATGAGATGACGTTTTCGAATCATTTCTATAATTATGACTAATGGCATATAGCTGTCAAAATCGCGCTAGCTAACTTTTTTCTTTAATGTGAATTTCCTGTGAAGATTATTTTTATGTATTTAACTGTATAGATGACTCATAACAAAAATTTAAAAAAAATATATATTTATTATATGAATACGTTTTTTCTCAAAAGTTGTACAAGAAATAATTACAATTACAAAGAGAAATTAGATTCACAAAAATTAAAATATATCAAACACTCATTGTAAAATAAATCTACATAATTTAAATAGCTATATTATTTGTAATATGTACTAAAATATTATGCATATTTATGAAATATATATTTTCCAATATTTGATGTTAATTTTAAATGTGAAAACGGACTGAAAATAGAAACAAATACAAATTCTAACGTGTTTTCCAATTTCATTTGTGCATGTCCTATTTTTGTATTTTATTTTATTTAAAGTATATTAAAGTATTAAAATGTAAGAACACTACAAAAATTAATGACGTAGTTTTAATTTTCTAATTTGACGTATTACGCCTGTGGATGGCCTAGAGCCGAAACCGGTCGCTAATTACATTACATTAAACCATTGGATATAACTAATTTCTTGATTTTCTTTCTAATACCAAATTTCAACACCACCAATCCAGAACTTATAATAACTTAAGTTATAAATGTTTCACAATAGTGTGAATAAATATGATATATAATATTTCTGAAATATTTATTTTGATATATTTCTGGCATTATATCTATACACATTTGCTGTATATTGAAAATATTTTACAAAGATGTAATATATGATCAAGAAGGAAAATATATTGAATAAATATTACATGCTGCATGGGAATGTTTCTTATCATATTTTTAACCTTGTATACTATGTATTTTTGTTACCTTTTACTATACTACCAATAACTAGGTATTATTATTTGCATATTTTCTACAGCTAATATTTTTGATTTCTTTCTGCAATTTTTCCCAAAACATGATATGCTTTCATATTCATTTATTTTACAGCCACTCAAGTCTCCCGCCTTTAGAGTGCAAAAGACCCTTTGAAGAATATGCCTGCGGCAGTGCTTGCCAAACAACGTGCAAAACTTTAGGACAACCTTGCCCCATAATTAACATAAGATGCAATGATGCGTGCTACTGTATCGATGGTTATGCAAGAAATTGTAGTGGAAACTGTATTCCAATATCAGAATGTCCATAATAGTTACATACTTCTACTGTGTTTCTAAGAAAGTGTACTTAAATAAAATTAATGATTACTTGAACATGTGTTTAACTGTTCGTATATTTGATAATTTTGCCTAAAATATTAAAACTAACCACCTAACGTGAAAAGTTCCAGTGTAGATTCTACACTAATTTCTGTTCATAATTTAGTCTACCATTATTCTTTATTACCTCCGTAGAGATTTTCGGAATGAGTTGCGTTTCTTTCCTTCATATTTAATGTCAGAATTAAACATAACTTATTACAATTGAATCACATGCTTTTTAATTTATTTGACCAACATGCTACACTATTTTATAAATAGATGGTTACCCGCGCATCTGCTAAATGATACGTACTCAGTAAACAGATATTATTGCCACTGTATAATTACAGGCTAACAAAAATCTCATGACAATGGTGAGTCATTGTGCACACATTGTACGGAAGTGGGGGAAGCGTATACGATACCCAGTTTACAGTATATATGCTTCAGCTCCGCCCTTTTTGCCACTGCGCAACTTTCACTAGCTCACTTTTATTTCGTACACCTACGAACTATTTTTGACCAATGAAAATTGTTGTAATCTGTCACTACTTTGTATATGAAATGTGTGACGTTTAAAGTATCAAGAACAATTATTGGAAGTATACATCACATAAAAAGTATTTAACGTCTGGTATAATTTTACACTGGTTTTAAACATATAATGCAATTACATAGCAGTATTATAGGGCCATCCCATGAGTATAAGAAAATATGAAAAAAATTCATAATTTTGTCGACATTCTGTATAATTATCTAAATCATCTAGTATTCCAATTTATTATATTTGCCATAGAATATTGTGTACACTTCCTAAATAAACTGTGCACAGTATTCCATGACGAAGACAGTGATTATAATCAATTTCCTTAATTCGATTAAATAAGTACATCATATAAATCGTTCCTTGATTATTGTAGGACCCTGCATATACATATATAAATCAGTCGAAAGGTCAGCATGAACGCTGTAAGTCCAAACCTTGAACGTTTTTTTCATTTGTCACCGCATGAAGATTATTTTGGATAAAGAAAATTTGGGCCGAATTTGTAATGTCAAATTACACCCTCTAAAGCTGAGGAGGATTTCGTTGTGTAACACTTCATGGAGTCTACCAAAATGACAAAGTTTCATCAAAACCTAACATTTAAAATTCGGGAAGTTTCTTTGTAAGAACAGTCAAAATTGTATGTAAATACGGAAAGTTAGCTCTTTTTTTACTATTTGTCTGTCTTAATTAGTAAAGAATGCAAAGGATACACCATTTTCAAGATAATGGGTAAATGAATGAAAACATAGTCACTACAGCACGTAATATTGTGATATTCTCAAGCTGATTATTTTTGTTTTTAAAACAAAAGCAGTTTTTTGCATTAAAATCACGCGCAGCATGTTCTATGCATGTTTACTGCAATAACGCTTCTGATAGATTACATTCAAATTCTTATAATTTTTACTTTTACGGTAATTATGTGTTTCTATTATTATTATTATTATTATTATGTGCGCGTGTTTTTTTATATGTATTCATATATAGGTAATTGCAAAATTATACAAAATAAGTAAACATTATTTCAGCCATAAATAATGTTTTTTTCTCTTATATTATGCTATGTGATATAAGTCATAACAAAACGAAATAGTTCCTATCAATAGTAAAATGATATTATTTAACTGTATTTTATTGTAATTTGCCTGCACACCTTGAAAATATATTATTTCTTTGGGCCAGATGTCTTATTTTTCTTTCTTTCTTCTTAATTTTGGGGCTAAAATGGTCACCTAGTAGTAGTAGTAACGTGATCCTTAATTAGGTATCAGTTAACTAACTGTTCATCGATGAACAATCCAAGGGATTGTTACAATATTTGAAATTAATCGCTTCTTCTTGAACCAGCATAAGAGACAGGCATGTTTGTACCCGTTCTGAGAATTTAATGCCACATATTGAGTAATATCCAAGTTTACTCCAAAATTAATCTACAACCTTGCCAAAAATAAATAAAATTCTGTCATACACACATTGAAAAATACCGTTGCTTATTACTTTGGTACTTTAAAACAGTTAGCTATGACGAAAATTTAGAGTTTATAACACTCTGTTGCTTTGTAGTGAGAACTTTGCAATTGGTAAATTTGTGGAGAGTACTTGTCTCAGTAAACTGTATAGTACCGCAACGGAAATACAAAATAACATGATTATATTACATTTTATTGTGGTTGTAAAGTTATGTCAGCAGGCGAAATGGTATCTATAAAACCAATTGATAAACATTTTACATATCTATTATGCTTTTTCGACAAACATAATGAAGCTAGGCATTCTAAAAGAAATGTAATGATTTTGTATTATTAAATTGCTCGAACCTTTGGCGGAATAGTTCAAACGACACAAGTATTATAAAATAGAGAGCTATGTTTTAAAATTCTTTGAACTGTTCCAGTTATTAAAAAAAACACTGGCATTTGAATATGTCTAAAGGAATTGATTTATACGAAAAGTTTTGGTGAATATCACGTGATATTTATTCTTAACATTGTTGATGGTGGCAATTTAATTGTATTATTATGTTATTGTTTCAGTGCTATAGCAATTTGAATGCAGTAATTTTATTTAAAAAATACGACAGCTTACTGGATAGATTAACTTGAGTTACGTTTACACAATTGTGTCAATGACTGCCTTAAGTTTGTGGCTGACTTTTTAGAAATAGTTTTGATATTTTTATGCTGTCGTATTTACAACCCAGTTGAAGTTGTCAGAGAATTGAAGGTTTACTACATTTATAGTATCTATAACAGGTCCTTGTCGTTGTCAGAATAATTACCCCTTGTTCTACTAAATCATAACACGATATAAGAGTACACATTTTTTCTCCGTGCAGTTACCTGTATCGATCTTAGATATTCCTGTAAATATTTTCCTACAAAGAAATCCTGATAACAGTCGCTTTGTAGAGGCCCAATTACCTCCAATTTAGGTCTCGATTTTCCTTGAATCCGGACCTGCTTTTGACGCGGTTATCATATACCCAGGTATTCATGAACGATCTCCTAACTAAAATAGAAAACTATCATTTAGTTTTTAATTAATGTTAAATACTTGAGAATATTATACATTTTTGTTACGATAAATTTGAGATTAATATATTTTTTTTTAATGGCAGGCATCTCTTGATGGCCGATAGCAATTTGCCATCATTTGAAATTCTAGTTGGTGAACTTAGGTTGATATGGTTCATCTAATATTTGAATATAAAATTTTGCATATAGTGAGGTTTTTCTTCCAAATATTGCCCTAAAGAAATTAACGTATTGCAGTGCCTATTTTTAGATTTTGAATTTTGGGGTTCCTGCTGCCCGGTCAGATGGCACCACCTCTTTAAAGCGTAAATAACGAAACTACTCATAGAGGGCGCAAAATTGGGCATTAAAGCAAACTTTATATTTCACAGTCAATACCTCATTAGTATAGAATTTGTCCCTCTGCCTCTAAGTTGGCAAGCGAGTTGAAAGGTACTAACGGATTGTGGTGACCTCACGAGTCCATCATGGCACATTTTAATTTAAACTCATTGTCCATAATCAAGGATAAAATAAATGCCTCTTAGTTGATTAAAACATATTCTAAATAAAATGACAATTACAAATTTATAATAAATATATTGCATTTTATATAATTTTAACTAAAACCAAAAACATTCCGGGCATTGGCTAAAGACAATAGGTTCTTTATATCTTAATCATAAATCTATCCCATAACACGTTCCTATAACTTATAAAGAAATCTAATAGATAGGTTAGATTTGGAAGCAAGAATGTGTGTAAAATATAAAATTTATATGCCAATATTCAATTAATTATGTATCAAGGCATAGCACCGACGTGGTGCGATAACTCATTGGCTCATCTATTGCAAGGCAGCTTCTTCTAGAGTTAATCAAACGAAATTCATAACTTCAAAATAAGAAATTTTAGAGTGTGTTTGAAAAGATTACCTGAGTTCTGATTTGTTTTTAGTAGTTTCGTAGAAGACTGTTATATATATATATATATTGCTATGATATCTAAGGTATAGAATCTATTTGAAAATCATTTACAACAAGGTTCTAAACTAAATGAACAAGTAATTCAAAAGTGAGGCGTGTACTCAGTTGCCTACTCTACAGGCGAATTATGAATTTGTTAAAGATAGTTATTTAAAATGGACAACATTAGCATTAGGTGCTAAATATAGCCTTATTATAACGTAAACTGTATTGTATATGTTAATTCAAACTGACCTGGTATCTTTTTTATGTATTGTTATATTTTGCTCGGAGAGATTTTTCTTTCCTCGGGATGTTTTGTTTTTAACGTGTGGCGTATTCCCCTCGAACTAGAGAAAATAACGGTATTTTAATGTCGGTTAGCTTTATCTTTCAAAATTCGGGTTGGTCGACCTGTGTGATAACAATCGAAGGCTGTTCACCGTTGAATATGATTTGAATCCTCATTCTGTTGGTGGCTACCAGACACGACGGTTGTCTTAATCTTCCTATAACGTTTTTTTGCCACAATTTAAAAAAAAATTATGAAAGTTCCAAGAAGTATTACTTAAAAAAGTATCGATACAACTCCTGTTTATGTAATCCTTATCGAATACCTGCAATTTTGCCAAGAAAATATCCTATAAAAATTTCCTACGAAGAGTTCCCGACCAGATTGCCTTTCCATGCCATTGACCGAGACCGGGGCCCGTCTAACTGAACCTCCATTCCAGCACCAGAGTTTGCCAAGCGTCGTGTCCTTTTCAAGTTAGTATTCCATAGAATCACCTCACCTAAAACAGAAAGGAATTATTTCGGTTTCCTTTCAATATTAATCAGAAACTTATATTTTTTTTATAATTTATTTTCACTATACAATAATTTGGGGTTAGTTTTATAAGAACCGCCATATAGTTAGTTATTTTAGGAATTTTCATATTAAAGGGTTGTAAATAAATATCACTGAGTTTGATCTGTGATAAAATAGCTATCTTTAACAAATATCGATAATCATAGATAATCGTTTGCTTTAAAATTTAGTATTTGCTGTTTACGGGTAGATGCCGCCGTTATTTATTTGAATTTTAATTTATTTTATGACATTTTCATAGCCTCTTTAGTCTTTTACAATGCCAGGAAAGTTCGAATACGTGTTTTGTATTGAATAAATTGTCTTATATAGTATTTTACTGATTCCAATTTACGTACCTTGTGATCACAGAGTCTCAATGATGATGCAACATAGCATTTGGGTCAATAAATAAAGATTTAAGCTTGTTTTGGTTTGAAACGTTTCTTTTATTTGTATAGTAAGTGTTTTATATCGATTTTCGATAATTAATTATTTCAAATTTTAATAAACCGAGAAGGGGCTTTGAGGGTGCGCCCGTTAGGTGAAAAACTGCCTATTCGTTAATAAGCGTCCGGAGTACGATTCTGACAGACGATCTGGTCTCCTTTGAAGCGTCCCGTGCCACCTAGCAGGTAGTAAGTCACTTTCCACAGTTTTCTTTCACTTATTAGAGAGGTCGCTGGGTGTATTGAAACCACTATTTTAATTAAATTGATTTTATTGAAAAAAAAATAATAAATCGTAAACGGACAAGCTAAATAAAAACAATATAAATTGAATATAATAATAAATTGGTATTGAACTTTAAAAAAATAAAATTTTGAAGTCCCGGGCATTGTGTTCTGAAAACAGAGCAATATATTTGCTCAACAAGCAAAGTATTGCAACGAAATATTTGTTTAAGTTCAAAACTTGTAGTGTAATACAAGTAAGTTCCTTATGACTAAAGCTCATCTAAAATTCCCCAGGAAACGAAGATGGCAACGTCAACTTCTATCATGTTCATACTTAAGAAAATGACATGTCATTTCTGTGTCATTTCTCGGCAATGAATCTAACAGGATACAACATCATAAATCTCTAGTTGTCGGTGCAACGCCACAGCGAGCGTACACCAGCTATTACGGTCTTGATTCGCGTCTCAGAGCCAAAACGAGGCAACCAGATGCAACCCCATAGTTAATATTACGTGAAATATGAGTGCCTAGATGATTAAGCCACGCCACTACAACTCCGTACTTCGATGCTGCTTCTCTTGTGAGCGGTAGGTAGTGCGTCCGCCGTTTTAATTGCACGTCAGGAATAACTGATGAAATCCGCGGTTCTATCAAGTGCTTCTGTTGCAGCTACTAAACGCTGAAGATAACAAGAACTATTATCATTTATCTGTAGACTTTACCGACGTATAAATGGCAAGAAAATGTATTCAAATTATAAGCAGAATAATATTCGCAGCAAAGTAGTGATGCTTGTAGTCTGCTTAGAGTTGTAACATATAAGAGGAATGAACTTACGGCTTTTGTAATTGTGTTTCAATTATAGGTATATGAAGATTATAGTAGATTTAAAAACGCCCGTGCACTTCAGTTATTTTCTAATATAAGTAGTCAGTGTAAAATGATCGAATTCAATTAATCCAGTCAGTAGGAATATATAACAAGACATTAATAAATAGTCGATTGTTTTTATTGCATCTAGATTTCGAGTGTGTTTTAGCTTGGTTTCAGTGTCAATACGTAGAGACGTCAGTTTGACATCAATAATTTAAAGTTCGAGGACTTTGGCTTGAGGATTTTAATCTGATTATTGGAAATGAAATGCCTTCTAGAGCTCCTTCCTATTTAGTGATAATGGGCGAGGAAAGAATAAGGCCATCTTAGATTGCAAAGGCTGCCAGGTGACAGACATGTCAATACACAATAATGTTGTCCATGTCTTTTGAGAATGAGATCAAACCACAAGATTTCATCTTTTTAACAGAAAGGCTCTACTTCGATAAGCCATTGAAAAGTATTCCTAAAGCTATCGAGCTGAAATTAAGGCAAGTGAGTACTACTGTCACACATACTGTAAATACCAAAAATTAGCTCAATCGACGCCACCCAGTTATTGTTTATTTTTCGATTAAAATAATTATTCATCCATCAATTGCAGGATTATTTGTATATATGTTTCAGCCCTAGTATTTATAAAAGCATCCAAATATAATAAAGAAAATTATAACAAAAAAATAGTATTTATTTCCGTACACACAGTTGAAAGTTATTGTCATTTTTCCTTTTTGAGGGGTAGTTTTTTTTTTGAGTTGAGCTTAATGTGCCTACTTGACTTTTTGCTGTATACCTAGTAATATCTGTATTCGGGTCGATTATATATTTCTTTAAGTGCTTTCTGTGTGGTAGAACATACAATTAAAAAAGTAAGAAAAGAAAATCATCGATCGGTTTCAGTATTATTTATATGTTGCACATTTCAGCCCTAGTAAGTAGTTATGAAAGCACCGAGGTATAGAAAATAATTTTGTGAGAATAAATAATAATAAATTATCTGTTGTTACATTTATTATTAACATATATGTATTTATAATAAATATAAAATAATATTTAGTTTCATATACGAAGTTCAAAGTTCTCTTTTGGAGATGGTTTTTTGAGTTTAAGGTTCCAACTTGACTTTCAGGAACGCCCACATTTGGATTACTATATTTTTTTCCGCTTTTTTACCAAATATATTATTATAAAGTGATGAGAGAATATGCCCTTGATTTGCAACCTTCACTAATTCTTCTGGGAAAAAATGAATGGCTCCAAATAGCTATTTCTACCATCTTCGTCGTTCATTTATTTGTTTAAGTTTTCTTCTTTCAGATATTTTAACGGTTCCGTTCAACATTAAGGAAATTATAACAACTATAAATATATAGTTTGTTGCAATAACAAATGTGGATGGAGTTATGTTATTAGTAGAACAATAAACACCCAACAGAAATTTGATTGATTTATAATAATATCATATAAAAATATATACCTATATATATTGCGCCAAAACGCATACAATTATAGATAACAAGAAATCAAGTTGAATTCTTAAATTCAACTTGAGAAAACACTTATAACTTCGAATTGCGTGTACGGAATTAAATATTATTTTATTGTTACGATATTCTTTTTTATATGTCGATGCTTTTATAGATACTAGAGCTGAAATGTACCTATAGTCCTTAATCCGCTCGATGAATAATTATTTTAACCTTAAAATAATCAATAATCCAATGCTGCTGCTAAGATCACTCAGAGATTTTATTTTTTATTTGTGTTACTTCACTGAAAGAATTTGACAAAGTAGATAATAAACCCAAATATAATTATACACTTCTATATAATAAAAAGTCACATTGGCACCTTAAACCCAACTCAAAAAATCACCCCTCAAAAAGGGGAAATAATAATAACTTTGAACTTCGTGTAAAGAATTAAATATTATTTTATTGTTACAATATGCTTTTGTATATTTCGATGCTTTTATAACTACTAGGACTGAAACATTTATACAAATAATCCTGAAATTGATCAATGAATAATTATTTTAACCATAAAATAACCAATAACAAATTGCTCATACCAAAACCATTCAGAGATTTTATTTTTCATTTACATGTTCTACCGCACAAAAAAAAAACTGAAAAAAAAATATATAGTGAAACCTAAATTATACTAGTCTAATATAACAAAAAGAGGAAAATAATGATAACTTTGAGTGAACGGAAGTAGTCCTTGATTTTTTATAGCATGCCCATAATCAGTCTTTGCTGACATTTTTTTGAACGCGATAGCTTAAGTAATATCTGAGAAAAAATATTGAATTTTCTCCACCTTTATGCTATTATCTCGAATAAGATGGCATCAATTGAGCTACTTTGGTATTTACAGTATGTGTGACAGTAGTCCTCATTTGCTTGATTCCAGCCCGATAGCTTTAGGGACACCTTTCAATGGCTTATCGGAGTAGAGCATTTCGAGGTGGAAATCATGGATCGCATAAGGTGGAACCAATCCAACTACAGAGACCAGTTCGGTAAATTAATCTGGTTTACACACGTGTCAAAAACCGAAAGATGACACTGGAGCTGGAATGCAGGGTGAGAAATACAATTTTCCATTAGGAAAATATGCCATGACTTTTCAAGCAGAAGCATACGTAATATTGCATTGTTCAACTGAAGTCAATCAGAAGGCTTATAAAAATAAGCGGATCTACATTACGACAGACAGCCAGACGATACAATACAGATACAATCAAGACTGGGTCGGGCGTATATTTGAGAACTGAATAACCTAACAGACCGTAATAACGTCATTTTGCTGTGCCTGTGAGTGTGTGGATATTCGATGATCGACGGAAACGAAAAAGCCGATGAGTTAGCATAAAAGGATCATGCGTTTCAAATATAGGCCCAGAACCTGTTTTGGAATTGTCTATCACCACGAGAGTAAGTTAGGAGTTGAGCCAAAGAGAAACACAAAGAACACTGGATTAATACAACCAGGCAAACGGTAAGACCTTTATTAAGGAAGCATCAAAGAGAAAGGCTGAAGAATGCATGCAACTCAGTAGGAACCATTTTCGCATCGTAACAGGTCTTCTAACAGGAGACTGTGCATTAAAAGGACACCTACAGAAAATTGGGATCAACACTGAAGATACCAGCTGCAGACTATGTAATGAGATGATGGAGAACACATACCACATTATGTGTGAATGTGAGGCTTTGGACGCAAGTAAACAGGCAATTTTTGGCAAGCCAAAAATGAATCCAAAGGATTACTTCTATCAACTAGAGACCCGTATTTAGCGCAGAGTACTAGGATCCGGAAATAATTTAATGGGCAAAAAGAAATGAATGACTAATTATAAAAAGGCAAGAAGCTGTAGTGTTTTCCGATTTTCCATGTCAGATGGTCGCCACAACAACAAAAAAAGAACCTTTATGTAATATTCAATTTTCACAGAAATAACTTTTAATTCGAATACCAAGTACATGATATCGTTAAAACCAGCGAGAGTTTCTCTTTCATATTAATGAGGAGGATTCGTGAAGTTTCACTGAAAAAAAAAAAAAATACTTTTGTGTAAAAAAAACCATTAAAATATATTTTTTATATCCCAGTAAGCGGAAATGATAAAAAATGTAACTTAAGTCGAATAAGTGAACACTTTTTAAACATTTCGAAAACACTGATTTTAGAGTATACGATACTTGTCAGCATATACTATGTTACAATATTTAACATGACTGAGAATCAACGAATTCACTATAAAAGCTTTCGTATTTCGATGAAGTATATATCTCAAATAATAAATAACTTTCAATATTGCTATTTGCAGGCTACGTATATGTGTGTTTGTCTTTTTCTCAATTTATTAACATAAATAACAAAGCAGTATACGTTAGATAATAAAAACATTATTATTAAAATCGCAAGTATGATAACCAACCTGACGGACGTAAACAAAAGAGTAAACGAAGTAACCTAAGTGCTCGTAGTTGAGTATTTGCTTTCGAAATTGCATCTATTCGCTATAAAACTCCGATCTGTCTCTAATCGAAGTCGAATTTGAACATAGCGAAATCTAATAAATGTTCCTAGCGTGCGCCTTTTACGATCTTCGCATTCTGTGTTCTTCCGCTAGCTCGTAAAATCATCCAGGCTCGAAGGTCTCATCAACGTGCATTAAAGGCGAACAATTTATATCTATTACGTCCGCGACATTAACTCACTATAAAATTACATTTAACATGACCGGCTTTGTAGGGCTCCTCTAGTGAGACGACTGACCAGCCGCAACTATGTGCTTCTACGAATCGTCATGGTTGTTGCCGATAAGTTCGTTTCTAGTACGGTTTAACCATGTATTAAAGTGTTTTAAATTCATTATCGGTTTTACTTTATGCAGTTCGTAATACTGGTAATTTGAAACATTGCATTTAGTATATTTATTTATATTATTTATATTTATTTAGTATAACACTGCGTACACTGTTGAAAATTTTAACACTTTTTTGACTAATTTAATAGTCAGGAGAGGTCCACACTGTTTTCGTGTTATTTTGTCGAGAACTATAGAAGTTTAAATTTGACGAACAAAGATAGTCAAGTATTGTCTATTGCTAAGGGGTTATTTTGTCCAACTAACACGTGGAATTATGATATACTTCTAGTCACATTTTATTTGATCTAGACTAGACAAATTTACTAGCTGTTTAACTAAATGAATGCGATCTATTGGATGATTTAACACCGTTTTCTAAACACAACGTCTTTTAATATGCAACTCCTTTTCTTAGTGCTATAATTTCTCTCTTTAAGACGTTTTCTCAATTATAAATATACAGAACCACTCATTCAAAAGTTTTGGTTTCAACTAAACGTACTAATTTTAAAATGATTTTTTGAGAACCATTATAAAATTAAGTGAATGTTTATGCTATTTGATTCAAATCTGAACTAATTACGTAAATAGTTGTTCGCAATACATCTTTAAGATGTTGAATTTTTTTATGCCCACTGGGAATTAACCGTTTTAATAACACAAGGTTACACTTTGCAGGTCAGGTCACATTTAGTGGTTTGTTTGGATATGTTAATACGCCAGAAACAAACTCGAAAACAGATACACGTGCAATGCAGGTGGTGCGTATAATGCAGTACCGTATTAGATTAGGTGGGGTTTCCATATTTCTATCCGAGGGAAAAATTCTGATTGGTTGATGTGAATGAATTGAATAGTAAATCCTCATATCTGAACAAAGAATTCACACCAAATTCTAGCAATTTCTGTTCTACTAAACACATGTAGTCAATTCGTCTGGCAAAGTTTGTAAAAATCAACACTAAAATATTTGACTAGCGCAAAATTAACGCCAACACCGTAATATTTTCAACAGTGTAGGCTTTCACGGCCGGTGTAACTATAACTAACAGCTTCTTGCGGGTTTCGCCGTGTGTCAAAATTTTCGCTCGACGTTTCGCTGTTCATACTGACAGCTTCTTCAGGATAACTGAACTAATTCTCCATGGTCCGACATTCTTCTTATATACGCCCCTGGTGCATCCAACCGTGTAGTTTCCGCTCCATTGACCGTGACGGTTCGTGGTAGGCTCTTCCACGTGTTGCTAAGGTGATACCCTTCTTCTCTCTTAACGGTTTTATTCTTCTCTATTTCTATGGCTTCTCTGATGAGTCTTTTCCCGTAGTTCTTGGTGGTAGTTATTACTTTTACATTCTTGAAATCCATTTTGTGTCCGGTGTCGTGCATGTGTTCTGCCACCGCTGATTGCTCGGTCCTTCTTAATCTTGCGTCCCTCTCGTGTTCTTTTATACTTATGTCGATGGCTCTTCCTGTTTGTCCGACGTAGCACTGTCCGCATTGGCATGTTATCTTGTAGATACCTTCTGTGTGCCCTTGGGTATCTTGTCCTTTGCGGTCGTAGATAACTGCTGGATCGACGTTGCAGTCCCGAAGCGTACTGTACGTTAATTTCTTCAAAATTCGGCCTACTTTTCGGTGACTTCATGCTATGTAAGGTAAACACGCCATCCCTCTTTGTGGTTCTGTAGTTTGTCTCCAGTGTCGTCTTGTTCTTAGTGGCTCTCCTTATGTCGATGTCAGTGTAAACCTTCTTCTTAGTGCTTCCTCCAAATTGTATCTTTTCACTGGTAAGATGTTGTTTCGTCACTGATGGTTTCGGCTCTGGATAGCAATGTTTGTATTAATGTCTTCTTCTGCATCGGATGACGGTGAGATCTTGCATGCAGATATCTAGTGGTGTGCGTCTTCTTTCTAAATACTTGCGTGGCTGTGAGCATTCTCTCTTTTGTTTTCTTACCATAACATCCGGAAAGGAGACTTCCATTTTGTTCTTTCTCATGGTAAACTTGATGGCTGGTTGCTGTGAGTCTATGTGTTCCAAGAACTGTTGTAGTTTTTCTTCTCCGTGTTGCATATTACAAAAGTATCGTCGACATATCGCAGCCAACACTTGGTTTCATATCGTTGGAACTTATGGTTTCTTCTTCAAATGCTTCCATAAACAAGTTTGGCTATTACTGGTGATAAAGGGCTTCCATTGCTGGTTGCCGTTCATCTGCTCGTAGTATTTTCCGTCATACAAAAAGTATGTCGTGGATAAGCACAGTTTCACTAATTCAACGATGTCTTCTTGTAGTCCAAGTTCTGAAAGTAAGGCCAGTGCGTCCTCCGTGGGTCAATTACAATAATCGGGTTTTTTTCCGGGTCGTAATGTTATATAGGAGGGGTTTTGGCTCTGCGGAGGCCTGACAAGCTACCCATATAGTTTAGGCGTTACTACCCCTTAAAAAAAAAAAAAATTATTCTGGGAAAATTATTGCAACTTGTCTGATGGATGGAAGATTAATTAGTGGTGAAAAGTAAAAAGTTTATCTTTTTTAGAAATATATTTTTACATGAATTAACTTTTCTTCTTATTTATACCATAATTGTTACATCGTTTTTATATATTTTCTTGTATTCAAACAATATTATTTCTGTGTCCTAATTCTTAGGTATAACTTTTCCATCTATGTTTGTGATTGCTATAATAACTACTTTCGTATTTCTCATATTTTTCAGGAAATTATAATGTTATTTGTCTAGTTGATTCACCGTTTTTTAAATACCGGTGTGCTTTTATCCAGACTTGCTTCATGTTCGAGGATATTTACTACATTAATTCACAAAATTCTATGCAACGATAATGATCATAGGGCAAATATTCTATGTGATGTGATGTGGTAATTTATGTAGCAGAATAGCATGCGTATTTCTCGACTATGTTAACTGATGGAAATCATATTTTTATCCTTCTTTTATCCACATTACGGCAATCGCCAAGTCGAAAGTGCGCTCTCGGTATATAAGCTACACCTGTTTAAAGAGGAACAAGGTAAAAGGAAAGTGTAACAAAATTATAGTTACTATTAATTATTGAAATGAATTTTTATTTAGTTTGAGTATTACGAACACAAACAATAAATTAACTAACGTATCTGTCAAGAAGAAATGGCTTAATAAACTTATATTACTTAATTGTACCATAACTAGCTTTACATTAAATAATAAAAAGGATATCACGAAAAAGATATAAAATACCACAGTAAACAGCTGGACGATCCAGGTGACGTGAAAAGCCTGTGCATACGGCAAGTTTTTCAAGGATATTTTCCTTCATAATTTTCCCTTCAGAAGGTAAAGATAATCAGTAGTGAAACACCCAGCAAAATCAAATATTAGAATTTGAATTTTATATTTACAACAGATTTTTGACAGATCAAAGATGGATCAAGTTTCAGTTCGAAGGAACATATTTTTTTTACAGTGTTTTATTTAAATTTAGTTTAATTATGTTTTTATATGTTGTTGCAGTCCAAGTTCATTGATATATCAGCAAAAAGACAGAGAAAATTGCTGAAATTGAGTTTTGTCAAAAATTGACGTGTATGCGAGGTTGCATACTCATAGCACAGTTAATATTTTAAGATTGTTAATTAAGTATAGCAATAGCAAATGGTTTGATGTAAAATTCAAAATGTATTTTTCCCAGATGTACATGATACCATAATTTTGCAATAATTATTTTATTTCAACTTAATTTAAACATTTCATAGTTTCATTTGATCTATATATGGGCATTTTCATATATTAAATATCACATATTCCCCTCACATCGGTGAAATTAACAGACTTGTCTAAGGCAGTTTGAAGCCTTTGCGAAGACAATCGCTATCGATGTCTGTTAGAAAGTTTCAATTGAAAAGGATGCATTAATCAACCTCCGTGAGAGACGGACGTGTCTCGAGTAATTTTTATAAATTTTCATGGCTATTTTGAGAAAATCCTATTTATTCCAAATTCCAATCTAAAAATGATATTAATTGTTAAACAATTATCATATATTTTGCCCACACTTTTACCTACATAGTTGTTGGGTAAATTTTCTCCAACGACGATTTTCCCGAGATGTGTTCCTATCGTGAGCCATTCTCAGTAATTAGAAGTACGAGAGCCCCATTCTATTCTGCGCTCAAAGCAACCTAAAAATAAACGCATTATTTTAATTCTAATCTAAATTTAAAAAACTTATAAGAATTTTTTTTTTTAAATATTCGACGAAATTTTGGGTTAGGAATTTTATATATTCGCCGAACAGTTTGCGACCACTGGTGGAAAACTTTATAAGGCGGCAGTTGTAATATATTAATATGTATTCACGGCACGAACCGCTGGTAGTTTTTACCAGCAAATGTTGCACATACTGATTTTCCTTTTTTGAGCATGATATCCAGATGAAGTTCGCGGGAACTTTGGAAATTTTAACGTATGTATTTCCTATGTTAAATTTATATTGCAAAACTTGGAATTACTAGCAAAAAACGTGATTGTTGTTTGTTAAGCGAACTTGTTTGACATACCTGAGACATTTACTTTCGTATTTACGTTGTTTCTCTGCTTCATTTAAAACCATTTATTAAATAAAACCGCCTTTGTTTGCACTTAAGTGCTTTCTTTATCGTATAAAATCGATCATAATTTATGTACCAGAGTCTCATGCACACTATTTCATTAAACTAAGCACTTTATCATTGAATATTGGAGTAGAGGATATTTAAGCAACATACCACCATAGCGTTTGGGGTGGTACTGAAAATCTATCTACTCGTAATTTTTTTAATGTTAGCGCGTCCTCTAGACTGTTGCAGTTAGAAATTCTCACCCCGCATGCCATCTGGCATTTGAGAGGACATACTTGTCATTAAAAGTAAAGAATATAGATGACACTAGGGTTTTTAAAAATAGACTTTCCTGATTTAATTAAAGCATTATATCTATAAAAATATTTTTTTCTTATCTGGGTTGTGTGTTACCCCGTAGCATCACAGCATATTAGGTTGCATTCATCATAAATTGAAAAACCAAAGTGCATTTTGGCGAACGTCACAGCAATAAATATTTTTTATTACCAAATTGAAGAGTTTTAATTACCAGTAATACCACAAAATAAGGAAAAAATATTTTCTTAACTCACATTATCGCTGGGCAGAATGAGTCGGTAGTTATGGCCGTATTATCAAACTTTACTAAAATCTTTGAGATTTTACTTTACACCAAAGTTAAATCTTAGATCAAATTCCCAACACTTACATGACAGTGAACACCAGAAGACAAGGTATTTGAAATCAGACCCTGCGAAATTTAACGTTTTGGCTCCGTTTTGGGATTCTCGCAGTTAGGGATTTTTTTTATTTACACGTAGAGATGGCGATGGCGCACGCTTACTGAGCAAACATTAGTATAGCTAATACAGTAGCTACTTTATACGGAGTAATTTCATATCAAAAAATGTTTATCCTTTTGTTTTCAGAGATTTATGCGCTACATGGAGTATGCAAACAGCAAAGCAATTGTTGCCAACGTCTGCAACAAAGGCCTATTATTTACTGCTATAACATGGCATATTGTGTGAAATGTATTGATTGAATGAAAGCCAAGGATCCTATTGTGAGCGGGTCATAATAAAAACGTTGGCATTGGTCCCTTTACTATCGAGTTTACAACTGTTCAAATACACTCGGCGGCTTTCAGAACTTTGGTGTTTCGACGGGTAAGTTAACATGTGTCTCTTTCCAACCAAAATAATAGATCCTCTGCGAGGAACGTAAGGCATTTCCAACATTCTAACTAACTTCAGCTGCTTCACGTATTTACAAATTCACCTTTGACTACCATTTTAAGGGATGGATATCGATACCATAGAAGTTAAAGATAAAATTACGAAACGCCCGATATATTCAGACCATCCGGATTTTCTTCGCAAAGTTGATGTGGTTCTCCTAATTTTCATCTCTACGTGTCCAATTCCACTTATCTGAGAGGAAAAAGAAAAAGGAAGTTGGCCGTTGGTGCCTCGTGAAATCAGGACGTGAACTTTATGCAAATCAAAAATACACTTGCATACAATTCCCGGCGTTTAGAGTAACCAAAGTCTGAGATCGGGGAATTTATACCGAAGAAAGACCGTCCATCTGCTGCGGAATCAATACTTTTTAATCAAGCTTTCAATTTCTCAAAACTGAGTACATCTTTAGAGCTGTGAGCGAGAAGTTCAGCGGTTGAATGGACGTTTCATAATAAAACATTCCAGAGTGCATACAACTAACGTCTTGTGGTTAAGTAAATACTAATGACTTGTGAAAGATATGAGTGATTTTTCTGTTGAAAATGTATTGTATTTGGAGGAGGGAAGTAGTGTTTTTCTTTATTTTATCGCAAATGCACTGTAACTGTATTAAAAGTGAAATTGATTTTAAAATAATATTCCCTTCAATAACAACATTGATAAATTAATAGTGCATTGTTATGGAGACTTGTGCTTGAGAACCTTGAGGACACTAAACTATATGCCAAAAAATTACAACACCTCGCAGTTACAGAGCTGAAATCTTAACAAAATAAGTGGCTGCATGTAAAAATCGCTAATAATCATCTGTCAGAACTTCATACACGAAGAGGAAGTAGAAATTCGCCCCTGGCCTGCCCACTCTCCGGATTCTCCGTGTGTGGGATGGCAGGAGTCGCTATATAACGCATTTACCACAAGCCAACAAACAACTTACAGAAACTTGTTCGTCACCTACAGCAAGCCTGGGATGAGATCCCACAAGATGCCATTGATCGTCTCATTTACAACATGCCTCGCAGAGTTAGATAGTGCATAAACAATCGTGGGGATGTGACAATAGTAATTTTTTTTTTTTTTAAAGGGATGGTAACGCCTAAGCTATATGATTAGCTTATCAGGCCCCTCAGAGCCAAATCTCCCTCCTAATCAACATTACGACCCCGGAAAAAAACCGATTATCGTAATTGACCAGAGCGAGACTTGAACCCCGGACTCCGCACTAATAGCCAAGCGTGCAAGCCACTCGACTACCAGCTATATTATTATTATTAATAATAATAATATATTTATTGCCCAACAGTGAGTACCAATAACAGGACAATTATAAGTAGTAGAATATATACACAATTACAGCTAGAAAATTATATGAAGTATATAATAAACTGGTAATACAAGAAATTACAAAGGATTGTGAAAAATATCCGCATAATGCTTATCAGCTGATTTGCACATAATATGGGAGATTTAACAGATGAGTTCTTGGTGTGGGTAGCGAAAAAGTTGATACAAATTGAGATAGATAAGATGGAACATGAAAGTTCACTTAGATAGTAGGTATATCACTTGAATCAATGTGCTCATTCACCGATTTCCACACGAAACTTGAAGTGTGAAGAATGCTTCCTTGGCGTTTAGTAAGACTTTCGAAGCCATCGCGACACAATAAGGAATTGTAATCCATGCCTCTCAAAGGATACTGGCTCTCAATCTTAAATAACAGGTACTTCAAAAATCCCCGTTGAATACGTTCAATGGTGAGCTGGTGAGATATTTAAAATGGTGTCCACACCACAGAGTAGTACTCCAAATAGCTCACAGCAAAAACATAGCAATGGGTCTTCGATGTTCTTACGTTATCAAAATACTTATAATTTCTAATAATAAATCCTAACCGTTTTGAAGTAGAAGTTGTTAAGTAATCAATGTGGTTTCTAAAATTCAAACATTTATCGAAAACTATGCCCAGATCTCTTGTAGTGTCAGTTTTAGATAAAACTTCACCATAGATAAAATAAGAAGCATTTACAACACTACTTTTACATGTATAGGAAATCACCTGGCACTTAGTAATGTTTAGCTTCAACATATTACCTGAGCACCATACTGATAATCGGTCTATATTATCTTGTAAAAACTCGACGTCGTTCATGGTAGAAATAGTGTGATAAATTTTGACATCATCAGCGTAAGCCAGTACGGAGCACTTGAGACTGCGAAAAAGGTCATCCAGATACAATATAAGAAGCAATGAACCAAGGCTAGAGCACAGAATATCTAACAACCAGAACATCAACTTGGCTTGGCGGGAAGGGTTCGCGCATTCTCATCACGCAGCATGATCCGCCATTAAATCGGGCGAGAACTTGTGGTTCCGGCTATGTTCGCGTCTTTGCATTAGGCACACGTCGCTGACTTCAAGTTTATATTCGTATGTTATTTAAATAGTGTTATCAAGTGCAAAGTCGAAAAATATAAAATAATGGAAAAGAAAGTAAAATAATTGTAAAATAAGCGATATTCTTTCATTTTATCGTAAGATATGTATCATATTCTCGAATTCACTTCAGTTAGGTCCTGTCGAGGCACGGAATTTTATCGAAGCCGACTCTGACTTCTCGCCCGAGACACTGACATCAAGGTCACGAAATTTTGCCCACTCAGATCAAAAGAGCCGACAAAGAGTTTGCATTCTGGTTGTTACGATAGTCTGTGGCTAGAGCCCTGAGGCACACCAGAAGTTGAAATAAAGGGTGTGGAGTAAAATTCATTTTAGAATACTTGGTTTGTTTTGGTCGATAAATAACTCTAATAAACCAGCTGGCGTACCAAACAAATCGAGTTTCTTTAAGAGAACATAACCGTGACTATCTAGGGCCTCACTTACATGCCGTGTGATCCTAATTAGACTTGTCACAGTGGATCATCCTAGTATAAATCCGTGTTGGGAATCGGAAAGATACGACTTCACATTATAATAGATTTGAGAGTAGATGACATCTTCAAATACATTGGCAAAGTTCGAGAGTATCGAAATTGAGCGATAGTTATTCAAAAGGTTTTTTGTATACTTGTATAAAACGTGCTTTCTTCCAAATATCAGGAAATGTTCTAGTTCGAATGGAATTAGTAATTATTTTCGCCAGAGGTCAGTAAATGCAAACCTGGTATCATGAACAAAGAAGCTAGGGATTCCATCCTCTCCTGCTGTGAACTTTGGAGCAAATTTTGCCATTATCTTAATGAGTTCTTTCGAGACCGGAAATAAGGAAAACGATAATACATTAGAATGTTCTCCTGCCGTAGGTTAGTTAATGCTTGTTGTGTGGCTACTCGAAGACAATTGTGCGGAAGCTTCAACAATAAGTTGCGGATTGTCAATTACATGACATTTTATTGATAAATTTTTGCTGATTGTTGGTATTTTTTTTCCAATTGTTTTGATTTACTACTGAAAACTAGTAGTTATGATTAAGTACTTTAAACTTACCAACATTCCAGCCTTGCTCCTTCAAGGTGTTTTGGCACTTAGTTTATTATATCTAACTTAGACTTCATTTTATAAAAATTATGTAAATGATTATATTCCTCAATTTACCATCACAAAATACTAATTATGCTTTACCGGACGTCTATTTTGTTAAAATAATGAATTTATAACTAATTAATTTAAATTATTGAAAGTAGGGAAGCTAATTAAAATAATTTAGTGATTATAGGATGGATAGACCTCAATCAACCCATCGCATCGTCACGATTATATGTACACTAAATAAAGAAAATGTTTATTTTTGCCATTATTTAACATAAATAACATAGCAATATATTTTATTTAAATAATATATTTTTTTTGAAAAATATTACCTCTTCTCATTCCGCCAACTGAGATTATCTGATTGGAACTTGTAATTACCCAACAGAACATTCCAGTCGAAAACGGAAAGTGCGAATGGAAGAATGTAAATGGACAGACGCGCGCATCAATCAACATTATTTACACTCAATCAAAGCGGTTCTATTCCCTTCTTTTTATTTAATATCGCTCAGATATAAATAGCTGGAACGCGTTGAAACGGATCTACACTGGCTAGATTCAGGTCACTATGTTTTATTTGTTCGACGTCGAGATTTACTCCTAACTTCTCTGGTAATAAATTACTTTGATGTATTTTTATATGTCAGTACATGTGGGTGAGGGTGGGTTACTGATCGAATGTTTGCCTTGAAAGGCCAACAGTGATTTGTTTTTTGTTTTTTGAATAGGGCGTTAAAAATTGTTGAATTTATGTTCAAATGCAGAAGAAAAGGTTGAAATTATTTAATGTGGATAAGAACATGGATAACAAATTGATACCTGAGATATATTTAGGAATCATAAGGATATCTTAGTCTGACACTTACCAAATGACAACTCCTATTTGACCTATCATTGACTATAAATTCTGCTTCACATTACTTATTTACCCATTTGTTGCGTACATTCCTTAAGGTTATAGCTGACTGTTAGAGGAAACGTGGACCACTGCCATCTGTATATATGCTTTCATAACGATAACACATCAGGTCCCGACGTCAATTTTACCAGAGCCGGATAAAACGGGAGGTTATTTTCCGTAATAAGAAACGCAGACACGGAGATGAATACAAATAGTGTAGCCCAGAAAGGATACACAGAATAAATCTTCGAGTTCGGACGTAAACTGAACACACAATATTTACGTATATAGATATATGTTTCAGACAATTTTAGTTGCGAGTAGACCAATGGTTGACAAAAAATCGACTAAAATTGTATTTTCAACTTCCAAATGGTTGTGCAATAAGTATATTTCCTAATTAAATTGCCGCTAAAACCATGCGATCCGTTTGGCATTCACAAACCTGGACTTCATTAGGGTTTCTAGAATTTGTATATACGTTAATGATGTGGTAAAATAATAGATCAAGCAGTTAGATCAGTATACATAACCAGTTTTCACTAAACGATTAGAATAAATAAAAGCTGACTTCAAACAAAAGGAAAAACTAAGCTATTTTGACATTTAAGAAAGTAAAATAACCAGCACGGCGGCTTAAAATAGTCACATTAACAGATAATACATTTATTTAGGACTTACATTAAATAGCTGTCTTAAGAAATAAAATTTGCGGGATAGAATATAAGGAGAAGTAAGATCTAGTGAGAAGCTAAAGACTTGAAGCATAAAATGTTGGTAATGGCCGTTTTAGTAACGATTAAACTGCCGGCACCGAAAAGTTCTCACTTTTCCAAATGCAATCTTATCATGTTAGGTTAGGTACAGTTGTAAGAATTCGAAATTCCATCCGGTATAATACAAAGTATTTAAATTCATTTTATTAATACGTTAATGATAAGGACTGCGGCATTTGCTGAAGTAGCGTCTACTTCACGGGAAATAACAGTTTATTTTGTTTAAAGTCTCGCATAATTAAGATAATACGGTATTTATTTTAAATTTTATCTACTTTTTTGTCTATTGTATGTTACAATTGCTGATCAGCGAATCCCACATTACTCTTCAGAAGGGCGTCTGAAGTTCAGAAAAATAACGCCAACTATCATTCTTGCGCCCTCTTGTAAAGAGCAGCGGAACGAGTTTATCAGTGTGGAATGACGTCATAACTAAAGTTTATAAAAATTCTTTACATTGCTGTTTTGAATTAATTAGTTCGTGGAGTCCGTTTCAGCTACAGAAAAAGCACGCGTCACCTCATCGTTACCGGGCGTTTCCATATCTTAAAATTAAAATTAAACTTCTCTTGTTAAATTTTGTAATTGAAATAAGCTTGAACATTGAAGAACAGGAAGCAAAAGCTTTCTTCGAGAGATGTTTCTGTTTTTGTGCTAAAACCGTTCGAAAACCCCCTTTTCTTTTAAATTTTTGTGAGTGTTGTGTAAAGTTCTTGTGCCTTAAATATTTTGGATTACTGGAAGAATTAATTACCCACATCGGTTGGTAAGATGTTCAAAATTTCTGCTTAAAACTAACCATCGCAAATACGTAGAAACCGTAACTCGTTCGCTCTCCCTCTCTTTTCCCTTAATAAATAATTTTGTAAGTAAAAATTACTAGTGCTTATGTTAAACAACATTATAAAAATTTAAAATATTCATCCAATTAATTGTGTTTTGTTTTTCTTTACTTGTTATTTTATCTAATTTGTTAGCTTGTTAGTTTAATTCCATTGTTTCGATTTATTCAATATAAAAATGTAAAAGAAAAAAGGCTCTGTATTATTTCGCTATAAAAAGAAGAAGTTCCATTTGTACCCTTAGGAAAGTTTTGGAGAGAAAGTCAATCCGGAAAGAGAAAGCCGACGAGGTGGGTAAGTCGACAATCTTTAGGCTAGCTAACGGCCCTGCTTCGTCTGACTGAGGAAAATACCGTTGGAAACATTTTTGGTTAAATCTTCTAAAACCAATCGTTACCGAACAAAAAGATTGTTTTCCAGCAGTGGCTCGTCCGAAAAAAGAGCAGGTGGGGTTACCTGTAAAATGGGCGTAGTTCAGTTTGAATGAATTTGGGCTGATCACCCCCAAACGTTTCCAGGTAAGAAAACCCGCTCCGTTACAAAGTTAAATAACTTGTTATTCTGGCTTTTTTACTAATGTTTTAGCAAACATTGCAAAACGTGTGCAAAGTAAATGAAGAAAAATCCTGGGAAGAGAAACTGGTATGAGTTATAAGTGAGTGGATAAGATACATCAAGAAAAAAGAACAGAAGCTAGAACTTAGTTAGAAAAGGACGACAGATTAAACAAACGAAAAAAATTATAGCCATGAGAGTAAAAGATGAAAAAAAATATCATACTGGCTATGATGATGATGGTAATTCAACTAGTAGAAAATTCTTGAAATGGAACAAATAATATTCCTTGAGCATACTTCTCTGTTTCAAAGTAATATAGCTTATACGTCAAAGCACTGGCACTGTTTGTTTTCATTTTAAATATGTATATGTGGGTGAATAATTGGAATGGTAATGTCCTATCACACCAATTAATTCAGCACAAATATATCGGCAATTCGTGAATTTTCATTATTAATTAGAAAGATACGCAAACACACAATACATGAGAAAACATTGAATAATTCATTAAATAGGGGAACATGCGCCTCGTTATTCAGTGTTGGTAGATTTACTGCATCAGAAGCATTGTTTCTTTTAAGATTTGTCTTTAGTTTTTGGTATTTCATCAGGTCGAAATAGGTGTAAAGATGCCCTTGTAAATATTTTTTTTTAAGATAACAGCCTAATTTTTATATAATCTTATATATAATCTTACTCCCAAGATACCTCTCGGTGTAGGGATATATTATTCTATGTTCTGCACACTATTTTCCACCTTCCTCTGTCCTTGGCGATATTTCTTGCCTCCTCCACACTCATCCCTCTTCTCCTTATAGCCTTTGCCACTGTGTTGTCCCAATTTTCTGGAGGTCGTCCTCTTCCTGTTCTTGCAATCACTCTTGCTTCCCATACTCTCCTCGTTTGTCTCGTTTCTCCCATCCTTTGAACGTGTCCCCACCATCCCAGCTGTTTTTCTTCTAAGAAGTCTAATATTGATTTTGTTTCCAATTCTGTCCTCACGTCTTCGTTCCTGATCCTGTCTCGTCTTGTAATTCCTTTAACCCCTCGTAGGTACTTCATTTCGGTCGCCTGAAGTTTACTTTTCCATGTCGTATTTATTGTCCATGTCTCACTACCATACATCAGAGTTGGTCTATATACAGTTTTAAAAATTGTCATTTTAGTTTTTCTAGTTATTTCTTTTTTCCTTATAAATGTACGGTTAATTGAATGATATAATCTTATTGTTTTTTCTATTCTTTCTTGTATGTTTTTATCTTGTTTTCCGTCGTTCTGTATAATTACTCCTAGGTATTTATATTCATTCACTTGTTCTATATTCTTTCCATTGATTTTAATGTTAATTTTCTCTTTATCTTGCATTATACCCATTACTTTCGTCTTTTCTGTGTTTATTATCATGCCATATCGTTCTAGTGTCTTATTCCATATGTTAATGTTTTGTTGTAGTCCTTCTTCAGTTCTTGCCATTATCACCACATCATCTGCAAATGCACATTCTGATATTTCTACTCTCTTCAAATTTCTGTATCCAACTGTTAGTTTTCTCATTTGGGGTTGACATTCCTTTATGACTTGATCCAGCAGTACATTGAATAGCAATGGACTTATAACACCTCCTTGCCTAAGACCATCCGTTGTAAGAAAGGTTTCTGACTTCATGTTTTGATATATTACATAAGTCTCATTATCTTTATACAGTGATTTAATTGCCTCAATTATTAGTCGACTAACCCCTCTTTGTTCTAATATTTTCCACATTCTCGTTCTAGGTACTCTGTCGAAGGCTTTTTGTAAATCGATGAATAGGAAGTACGCTTTCGTTTTGCTTTTGATCGACTTCTCTATAATTTGTTTCAATGTGAAAATATGATCTTGCGTACTTCTTCCTCGTCTAAATGCACTTTGTGCCTCTTCCAGGGTAGGTTCTATGATGTCTCGTAGTTTTCTTTCTAATATTCGTTCATAGATCTTTGCTGCTGTGCTTAGTAACGTTATACCTCTATAGTTATTACACTCTTTTTGATCACCGTTCTTATATATTGGTACAATTACTCCTGTTGTCCAGTCCTTGGGTACCTTTTTCTCCTTCCATGCCTTATTACAGATTTTCCAAAACAATTTGGTACCATCATCGCCCATGTTCTTAAACATCTCTGCTGTTATTTTATCATGTCCTGCGGCCTTTCCGTTTCTAATCTTGTTTATTGCTTCTTTGACTTCTTCTATTGTGATTTCCAGATTTTCTGTGGTTTTATCTATCTTCGGGAGCTCAGTAGTTGTTTCTTCAATTGGCTGCGGTATTTGTTGTCTTAGCAAATCCTGGAAGTATTCTTTCCACCTTTCCATAATTTGTTTTCCTTCCGTTAATAGTTTACTATTTTTATCTTTTATTATATTTCTCATCGTATGCTTCCCTTTCCTAACCTTCCTTAAGACTCCATAAAACAGTTTTTGGTTTTCCCTAAAGTTTTTTTCCAGTTTATCACCAAATGTTGTCCAACTCTTTTCTTTTTCCATTCTGATGGTTTCTTTAACTTTCTTCCTCTGCTCTTTGTATTTATTGTAATTATCTTGTGTTCTGTTTTGTAAATATATCCTCCATTTCTCTTTTTTACACTTGACCTGTTGTTTCACACCTTCATTCCACCATGTAGTTGCTTTCCTATCCTTTTTCTTTCTTATTATCCCACACACTTTTTTGGCTGCCTCATTGACTGTCGCCTTAAAGATCCTCCACGTTTCTTCAATATCTTCATCTCCTACTGTCACTCGTTTCTTATATATTATCCTCCTTACCTCCTCTTCATATTTGTTAGCAATTACTTCCTCTCTAAGTTTGTATGTCTTCACTGCTTCATATTCTTTTATATTATTCGGTTCATTCTTTCTTACATCCCAGCTTTTATTACGTATTTTTCCTATGAGCATGAAATGGTCGCTTCCAATCTCCGCTCCTCTATATACCCTTACGTCTGTAACCTCTTTCCTATTATCTCGTTCTATCAGTATATAATAAATTATTGACTTTTCGGTGCCCTTTTTACCAATCCTTGTAAACTTGTGTATGTCCTTGTGATCATAGAAAGTATTGGCCACAATCATCTTATTAAGCGTACAGAAATCTATAAGTCTTTGACCATTGTTGTTTTTGGTGTCTTCACCGTGCATTCCTATTACTTCATTTTTCCTTAGTCCTCTACCTACTCTTGAATTAAAATCCCCGCCTATGTATATTTTACCTGCACTGCTTTCCGTTATTATATTCAGATCTTCCCAAAATTTATCTTTCGTTTCTGCCAGCTCATCATTATTTGGACCATACACCGCTATTAATGTAATTTTCTGCCCCATGTTTATATCCAGTTCCACTTTCAGTATCCTCTCAGAATATGTTTCCCAATTACTAATATATTTTATCATCCTCTTATTAATCAAACATCCCAACCCCGCTGCTGCATGCATTTCTTGCGACACCCCCTTAAATATAAATAAATGTCCATCCTTTAGTAATATTTCACCTTCTCCTTTTTTCTTGGTTTCAGTCAGTATTAGAAAATCAATGTTAAATTTGTTACATTCATCTCTATTTCGTTCTCTTGTCTTTCATTCCCCTCACATTCCATGTTGCTATCCGCCATAATTGTCCATTTTGTTCGTTTTGTTTGGTCTTCCTACCTATCTTCTTAACTACATCGTCTGTATTCAGCCTTCGCTCTCCCCATACGTTTGCGTTTTACCACCTTGTTGTTTCTTATTCGTATTTCCCTTTAAATTTGCCTTTGTTATGTCCCATCCAATAGCCCGGTCCAAGTCCATTCTTCCATCCTCCGCACAACCTTCTAGTTTTTTGTCTCTTGATTTTCCAGTCGTCCAGTACTCTTATACCATCTCCACACCACTCCGTCTATGATTACTTTATTATACCCTGCTTTTACCACTTTTCCTTTAGCCTTCTCTTCCTTCACTCTCATCATTATATGTTTTTGTTTTTCCAGTTCCATCCTTGTTAGATCATTTTCAATATAAATCTTACCTGTTGTCAGATGCCGCAGTTGCGATTTTTTCTGCATCACGCATAATTTGTCCTGTTCGCTTTCCAATTCTGCCACACACATTTTTTCTCCTATTTTAATTACTGTTTTAGCTAAAACGTTTACTTTTAAATGCGTCCCTATGAAGTTATTGATTTTATTCCTTATTGCTTCTGTATCATTCGTATCTATATCTAATCCCTTTATCACGATATTATTTTTCTTTTTTTCCTTTCTATCCAATTCATCTCTCTTTTTATGTCTAATAACTCCTTTTTGATCTCTGTATTTTCTTTTCTTATTAGTTTATTTTCCTTTTTTAATTGCTCATTTTCCTCTTTCATTTTAAGTATTTCTACGTTAAACACTTCTTGTTGCTCCCTAAATTGTTTTACTTCATTCTTAATTACGCTCTGATCATTTTTCATATCAGTTATCATTTTTAATATCAAATCTAGTTTGTGATCTTCCCTGCTTTGTTCTTTCGTTGGGGTCCTCTGTGTTTTTTTACTCTTTATGAACACTCCCTCCACATCTGCATCTGCTCTTCTTTTCTTCATATTATCATCTGTCGAATAATCATCACTGTCCCTATCACTTTTCTTCCTATCACTCATGTTTAACTTTATCACGCGCCTTTACTTTTATCTTATAATCTTCTCTGAATGCGGCTCTGTGTTGTTTACCAGTTCGCAGCGCGACAAAAACCTTCGCCCGGCTCAACGCCTCGGAGACTTGGGTTTTCGTTGTATTATAATTTCTTATTTCACTCCTATTTCATTTACTATTAGCCTCGTTATTTTACCTACTACTTCTTTTCACTATTATTCACTCTTGCCACGCAATCCCCAAAATTATCTGCTCGAAAACTCCCACTTATTGAGTAATATTTTCGGAACACACATTTAACACAGCCACACACTTCCAGAGGCGGACTCTATATTAAGTTATTTTTATAAATAACTTAAAAAACAAAACTGGTTCCCTGTGTGTGGTTTATAGAAATCTGCCATAGCAGAAATTATTTTACTTTGGGTATGGTTACACAGATTGCGAAACAATCATTATGTTTCTATGTTGGAAGTAGCAGGTGGCAACAGCTACAACTATGATTCCGAAACTTATTTTGTTTCTCATGCAGTAAAATAAAAAATTCATATATTATCGGCAATACGGTTTTATTACCACTAAAAAAAATAAAAAGCCATAGATTTCAAACTCCAAATGGGAGACTGAAATTGGAAATACCATTTAGCTGTAGATCTAGTAACGCTGCGAGCCGCGGGCCGCGGGCTCTAACATTTGTAGCCCACTCCACATGTTTTTTTTTCTTGTAAGGCAATGATCGGCGTTTCCTTGCCTATAATTTTACATCGCGAGATCCTTACGGCGTGGGCTTGCATTCAAATAACCCGACGTTATGGAAACATTCGTTAATATAATAATAGTTAATTGTGAATACGAACGATATACTTACATCTATGCGTATTATGCGTATTGATGTTGTAATATGGATATATTAGATTATTTAATATTTTTGGAGTTGCGGAGCTGTAGCGTTTGAGCCATAAAGCATGAGCCGCCCCTAAAACTAGTATAGCGCGAAGCGATAGAATATTTTTATATATCTGTGACCACGCAAGCAATTATTAGCTTTATAAGATGTTTATTTTGCTAATTAATTTTATCAGTGATTTTAATTCTATAAAGGTAGCGTTGTGTGAAATATACTCAATACTTCATACACAGTTAATGATATACCTACAAGTATTAACATACATTCATCGCAATGAAGTACTATCATTAACCAGTACAAACATTGATATCCACATATAGCAATGGACTAAAAAATTGCTCAGACAACTCATGCTTGTAGACATGAGAGAGGTGTTTAAATGCGTTAATTCAGCACGCACTCTTTTTTGGGTTGTATATAAGCAAATCAATATTCAATCCATAAAATAGTGTCATCGATCAAATGTTTGTTGAACAGTAAGTTATGCTACAATGGTGCGGAAAGCTAAGAACACTCACAAATGATATGTGTTAATTAAGAAAGTGGTATTTTTTCAGTATAACTAATTTGTGTTAATAAATGGCAAATTTATATTGAAACAAACGCTGAACTATTTTTCATTTAATAGAATGCTGCTACATTAAACAGGATATACATTAAATTCGGATAGCAGTTAACACGACCAAGAAAAAAAATATATAACGCTTCTTTACATCAATCCAACATTTCGCTTTTGTTATTTCTTCAGAGATCATAAGTTGAGTTAAAATGAGACAGCTACAAATTCATTTAAACTATCTGTGAACTGAGTGGTGTTTGATGCTTGGTGTTGTCCACGTGTTCTAATTCTTGACAGTTTTAATCTCACCCTAACGAAAGATCGGGCATTTAAAAATTCGGCAGTTGCGTGTGTGATAAAATTTATATCGCACAAAAAAAAGCGTGCGATCGATTCAAAGAACACATTGCGTGTTATCGATTTGGTAGACTTGAATCATCTAGCGTTGCGCAATATATAAACGGTACCGGACATAAAATCTACATAAAAAACCTTGAATTGGTAAAAAATGTACAATCACCGAAAGAGTTAGACGCATACGAAACCATATATATAAAAAAAACATTTAAATAACTGATTGAACAGAGAGACAACACCCTTACAATATTCCAATTTAATTGATTTATAAGGGTAGAAGGGAAAAGATCCACATTCGTCGCTAGGTATTTTTCAGAGTCAAGTAAGTGTAGAGAAAGAACTTGTAAATATGTTTCCCTTTTAAATGGAGATAGCGGTGCATGTTTAGGTAATAGGTCCTTTTTATTTTTACGGAATTTTATTCGGTCTTCGGTTGATAATGGAGACCCACACTATTTCGTTTCGGGTCAACATAGAAACGGTAGCACTATATTCTGTGTTGCTCTAATCCAATGATTTTCCTTAATGTAATCGCTCCATCTATCTTTTTTAACAACACGCAAGCATCTTAATTTTGCGTTCGTCAAAAGTGCAATGTGATTGGCTATACAGGAAGAATTTCAGATCGCTGCCAATTAGATGTTCAAAATGACGATAGTTATAATCAAAATAATTTATATTAAGAAAGCTGATCTGCTAGACATAATAACAGTTTTCCTTTCTCATTTCTTTTTTGTATAGTTGATTCAATTCCTCATTTTTTTCTTTTATAAAAATGAAGTATGCTAGAATCACCACACCAGAACTAATTCTCGCAAGTCAATTCTTCGAGGACGTTCATGCTGCGGAAGCCTTTAAAAAAAAATTAAGACTGTACTGTGTTAAGGGGAGCATTTTTTTACGTTGTCAAATGCGCGTAAAAAAGTTGTAAACGTCCAATATTTGGAAGTATAGATAGGTCGGGTTATAGTCGGCAAGCTATAATTCAGGCCATAAAACCGGTTTAGTGTCTCGAGAACCGGATGATGGTATTCTCTCTTCTTTTCCTACGATAAAAGCTGGAAACACATACAATATAAGTGTATATTTAGGTTAGGATTTACGTCTATTTCGAGCCTTGTCTCATTTCACGGATTACGATATTGAATGAAATCTCCGAAGCAGGGATGTAAAATAACCGAAAAAGCGGGATACGATATGTTGACTTGGCGTCTGGTATTATTTGAAAAAGAGTTCATAACGGGTTCTATCATAAACTAAAGTTAGGCAATCAATTTCGGCTTGAATCCATCATTTTGTCGGTTCCTCAATGTACAACAATCACATTTAAAGTTGGAAATGTTTAAAGTTGGAAATGTTTTCAAGGTGGAAATGAAGCAGGAATTGTATGAGAAAATTTATAGCATCACATCAACCAAATTTGCATTTTGTATATTTAAAACTGGCTGTATAGAAACACGTCCGCAAAATTAACATACTAGAATAGTGTGGGAACCGAAACATTTGTCCCTATGATTATTATTTACGGGCGTGGATTCGACTATTTTGTTTGCAAATTAAAACAATCGTGATATTCTTTGCTGCCGTCGGTTCAGGCGGTAAGTCCATTTTTAATTTCAATGTAAATACCTAGAAACCGAGAAAAATGACGGGAATGTGCGGCAGCGCTGTTAGTTTTATTTCTGCTGATATATATTCACGAGCGAAGTTATTTATATGTATATTTTATCCATGAATACCAACGGAAACATCGGATGGAACGATCCCGTAGTTTTCTGCGTTGGCGAAAGCTAATGCTATATCAAAGTTCACATCCACAGTAAAACGTATACCTAGTCTTTTACATAAACGCTAGAATCAGTGCAGTTTACTCCTTGCTTTATTACGTTCAAGTTGAACGTAAAAACTTTTTTTTTCTTTTTTTAAATATTTGTATAATTTTACCCTAAATAATTGTTGGTTTGAAGTTTGAAATTACATTAAACTTGTTTGCAGTAAATGTATATGGATAAATTTGAACTCTTACACCGCAAATTATATTGAAAATTCAATTTTAATCACCAACTACTAATTCGTTATTAGAACATATACAGGGTGAGTTTTTTATCTTGAGACAACGGAACATCTCTAAAACACTGCATCAAATCAAAAAAAGATCTTAATAAGATTTGTTATAATTGTTATAATAAAGGGGGCTCACTGAATGGTGCCGAAGTCGATCCGCCACCTCACCCCACCAAAGTGGGAAGGGGACAACTTTGAAATCTTAAATGGGAACCCCCAATTTGTATTTCAGTTTCAGATTATACGCCATCAACTGTGTAGTTTTTGTTTGAAATTTTTTTTTCGTTTCGTAACAGATTGCACTGTAATCGCAAAAAATAGAACGTCTAGAAATATACACAAAAAAGAGAAGCAAGAAACATTTTTTTTTTAACATAAACCAACATTTCAAAGAGCCATATGTTCGAAACTGTTCCCTTTCACTTCGATACATTTATTTATTTGCAATTGGAATGCTATTCAACGATACAAAACCGTACTTTACTCAGTACTTGATAAGCTGTGAATACTTACACATTGTCCGATCCTCATTTAGATTATTAATTATTAATCCAATACAAGTTAGTTAGTGTTGAATATTTGAAGAGTAATGGAGGCTATAACATTACAAGAGAGAATTGAAATGATTTACATCTATGGAGAAAGTGGTAGAAATATCGATGATGCTGTTAAGCTTTATTCACAACGTTTTCCCGACAAGGTGCGATCGCGCGCTTCTTTTTACCGAGTCGTCCAACAGTTCTCTAGCGAAGGACCTGTACAGCCAAAGAAACGTAATCGCCGAAAAACAATTGCTGGAGAAAATAATGAAATCGCGGTATTAGCTGCAGTAGCTAATAATTTGCACATTAGTACTCGAGAAATAGCTCGCGGATCAGGAATTTCTCAGTCCACTATCTACCAAATATTGAAGCGTAGGAAATATCATGCATTTAGAGCTTCCATGCATCAAGAACCTCATGGCGATGATTTTCAAAATCGAGTGGGATTTTGTCAATGGGCGTTTCAACGAATACAAGATAATTCCAATTTGTTTGCTCGAGTATTATTTTCTGACGAGGCCACATTCACAAATCACGGTACGGTAAATCGGCACAACATGCATTACTGGAGTATCAAAAATCCCCATTGGTTGCGCCAAGTTGAACATCAACATCCTTGGAACGTAAATGTTTGGTGTGGAGTAATTGGCAATAAGCTTATTGGTCCATATTTCATCGATGGAAACTTAAATGGTGAAAAATATCGAAACATCTTGCTTCCAGTGTTACTTAAAAACCTTGGACGTACGACAAACAATGTGGTTCCAACATGACGGTTGTCCAGCATATTATTCAAGAATAGCACGAGAAATATTAGATCGAACCTACAATCGTCGATGGATCGGAAGAGGTGGTCCAGTGTCTTGGCCTGCAAATCGCCAGATTTTAGTTCCCCTGACTTCTTTTTGTGGGGCCACATAAAGTCTGAAGTTTATACAGAAGTGCCAACCATGAGGGAAAACATGATTGAGCGAATCACCAACGCTTGTTCAAGGATTACGCCGGAAACACTTCTCAGTTGTGTGCAATCATTCTAATTGTGAATAAATAAATGTATAGAAGTGGAAGGACACATTTTCGAACCCATTTTCTGAAATGGGTGTGATAAAGTAAAGTTCTTCGTTGTTGAATGGCTTTTTGAAATGTTATTTAATGTTAAAATAAAAAAAAACACAAAATCATGTTTGCTTACTTCTCTTTTTTGTGTATTTTTTTCTAGACGTTCACAATCATGTTTTTTTGCGATTACAGCGCAACCTGTTACGAATCGAAAAAAAGGTTTAAAACAAAAACTACATACTTGATGGCGTAGAATCCGAATCTGCATTCAAAATGGGGATTCTCATTTAAGATTTCAAAGTCCCCCCCTCCCTCCAGAGTGGGAGGGGGGTGAGGTGGGGATTGAGTTCTGCACCATTCAGCCGAGCCCCCTACATTATAACAAATCTTATTAAGATCTTTTTTTGATTTGATGCAGTGTTTTAGAGATAATTCATTGTCTCAAGATAAAAAAACTCACCTGTATATAAAAAAAAAAAAACATATTCGAGGATGTGAGATTAAAATTAAAAAAAAAGCAAACAAAAGAATATAGAATATTACTAATAAATGACAGAATAATTTATCTTTTGCTAACATTTTTCACATTCTTTTTGCAACTTGAAGCAGAATTAATATTTATAAAATAATGAATTTTCTTGTAAGAATTCTGCAACTGCAAAAATCTTTAATAAGCTAAATAGCTGGTGTCAGCTTAATTCGGGATGTTCAGCATCGGGTTTATATCAACTGCCTGTATTAAATATAATAACTAAGAATTCTTGGAAATAGCTACGGCAAAATAATTATCTATTCACAAGAAAGCTTTAGTTCGGGACAGTAATTAATTAGTTTCCAACCAGATGATGCGTTTTTAATTAAACGAGCCTCTTTGCGCAAATAAGTGGAAATAAAACTAAAGCACAAGAAGGATAGCTATTCTACCTCCTGTTTTATTTTCTTCCCTTTGTGAGACGCCGGTTCTCTAGAATTATATTAAGCTTTACAAGCAACTCAATATAGTTCCAATTACTATTGCGATATGCGCGCTTCAAGTTTTTTTCGTAAGATTTGAAGTTTTGAAAAATAAAAATTGGCAAAAATTGAAAATGCCTATTCTTTCTTGCAAATAATAGAATATTAGTTTCATCAGTGAAATGAAACAAATAGAGAATTTATTGGAAGCGCAGATAAAATCTTTGGATCGTTCGTAGATGGAACTTTGCTTGTGCAATATCACCTCATCTGCCTCCCGTATTTCGTGTAATACTGGCGAAATGAAAAATCCAAAAGTGAATCGCGAAAGTTTTCGCAATTGCTCTTTCAGAACCGTCATGAGTTTGCAAAACAAAACAGAAAACAGGCTAATTTAAACAGGAACTGGCAAACTGCCCAAATTGCCACTGCTGCTACTCATTTACACATCCGTTTTTGATAAGCGCGTCCATTTCCTAATTAGTTTCCTGCGGAGCGATATTACTAGTATTTGCAGTTGCCGATAGGCGGCACTCGCAGCGTCCAGCCCTCACAGAAAGCGAGCTATGCGACGATGATACAGCAGAGTGGGGACAACTGTACTCGGACCGTCTATCCGATAAGCACTAGCATTTGCACTATCAGTGGAAAGGTCTCTACGAAATAGCTATGGTTGCAATTAACTAAAATAACACAAAACACACACAACTATTAACAACTCACGGTGCAGTCATAAGTTTCCTATCGTTCTGTTTATTTTCCATAAACCCGTACTGCACAACAGCAGGAGTATAAGAGCGAAGGTGTGCATTTTGCGCTTGCACCATGTAGATTTGTTTGCAAGTACAAACAGGGATGTTTAAACGTAGGAGGGAATTGCTCAGATAGTGAAGCAGATGGAAACGGATGTTTCATTTTGCCTTTTGTAGAATTTACCGTGGTTTACATAAAATGTTTAATTTATGAATTATGTGCCCGATAAATTGTTTTGTACTAATAATAATAAACTGCACCTATGCAAAAGCGAGTGTAAAGCAGCATTTATGTTCTAGTGTGTAAAGTGAACCTGGTTACTAAAGGAATCAAATGTATGTAATGTATTGACATTCTTAGTAAGATTTAAAAAAAAATAAAGTAACTAAGCTGCTAAGCAGATAATAAACATTTTTGACAACATAATAAAAAATATTTGTTCCTAACACGACTAACTATGTGCTACTTCATTGTCACAAATAAAAATTATGAAAGAAGAGATGTGTGATATATATTTTTTTTTGTTGTTATGGAAGTCGTATGACCAGTAGTCTCCGGAAACACTGCAGCCTTTTAATCCTCCACTTATTTTAACCATTAAATTATACTAGCCATTCCAGTAGCCTGGTATCCTGTATTGACTTCTACAGGTGCATTATCTGGTTCATCCTTAGCTGCGCCCGTAGGGTAGCATTCAGACAGAATGGAGTAAAGAATCTCTGTCATCCTATTACACAATTTGCAGCTGGTATCTCCAATGTGATCCCAACCATTTGGTGATGTCCTTTTAGTGTACAAGTTATCCCACCGAAGACTGGCTCTTTGATTATAGCTCTATTTTTGATTTTAGGAAAAAAAACTTTTACGCATAAGTTTTAGACAATTCAATGCTGCATAACCTAAAAATATTTTTGACTATACAGGCTGTTCCAAAAGTAAGAGAACACATACTTACTCCGATATTTTAAATGAAACACTCTATATATCATTCTATTTTTAAATTCAGCGTAGAAAAATAATATCACTTTATATAAGCTAGCATATGTCTATCTATAATAACAACATTGCTATTTACGTTTTTGTAAGAAATGACTCTGCTGCAAGGTCTGGGTTAAGGCGGCGTAGTTTGTATATGCATTTGTTTTAAATATATATAATCACATGCCTCTTTTACCTTTCGGTGTAGAGGTAATAATAATAAAATTAAATTATATTCTTTTGCTACATGTGTGTTTGATTTTAAGTCAAATGTACAAAGTCCTTCCATTCTTTTCTATTTCCCGATAGTTTTCTTGCGTTTATCACCGTTTGTCCTCTTCTCAGTATTGCCCCTGCCACCACTTTATCCCACGTTATTCTTGGTCTTCCTGGTCCCCTTTGGATTATAATCCTCGCCTCCATTACTTTTCTCGCTTGCCTGTCTGCCTCCATTCTCTGTACATGCCCCCACCAATTTAATTGTTTCTCCTCTATATATTGTAAGATGGGCTCTAAGTCTATCTGTGAGAACCCATGTTTCACTTCCATAGGTGAGTATAGATCTATATATTGTTCTGTATACCGTCATCTTAGTTTTGTAGCTTATTTCTCTTTTAAATATAAATGTTTTCTTCATTGAATGGTATAATTTGGCAGTTTTATTAATTCGTTCGGTAATATCTATGTCTTGGTTTCCATTTCTTTCAATTGTAACTCTCAGATATTTATATTCAGAAACTTGTTGTATCTTTTCCCATCAATATATATTCTTATCTGCTCTTCATTCCCTGCTGTTATCATCATTACCTTCGTCTTTTTCGTGTTAATTTTTATGTTGTTTTAGATATTCATATTTTAAATATCAAACACATAAGGTCTGTTTTCGTTCCAACTTTGGATGGTTCTATTACGGTTCAAAGTAAACGCTCACGTGCGTAGTAAAAACTTTCCCACTGTACGACAAGGTCATGATATGTGCTGGTCTACTGCTCTGAAGGGTAATAGAACCGTCCGAAGTTTGAACGAAAGCAGACCTATATACTTAGCTTCTTACAACAGTGAAACTAAAACCATAATTATATACAGGTGTCCACTATAATTCTGACCATTTGCTTAACTTTAGCCCCGGTAACTTAATTTTTTAAGTAACACCCTATATCTTTATTTATGTTAAATCAACCTTTACACAAAATCCTTTTAATTTATAGCAAACATTTAGCAAACAATTAGCAAATATAAAGGCGCGGGGCCAGTGGGCGCTATTATATCTTCGCTAGCCTAACTTCGCTTCGCTTAGCTTTAGTTGCCGCGTCTGCGTAAGATTACATGGGAGCTAATTTTCAAGGAAATTAGTTAGTAGAAGCGAAGCGAAGCTCAGCGAAACTAATTTCCTTGAAAATTAGCTCCCATGTAATCTTACGCAGACGCGGCAACTAAAGCTAAGCGAAGCGAAGTTAGGCTAGCGAAGATGCGCGTATGATTACATGGGAGCCAATTTTCAAAGAAATTAGTTTCGCTGAACTTCGCTTCGCTTCGCGTGCAGTGGCCCCGCGCCTTAATAGTTAAACGTCAAATCTGTCAACAAATAATCTTGTATGAATACTTTGTCTTTCTTACATGTCAGTGATTGTTTATTTATTTTCTTATTTATTTTATTGTATACTTACTTATTTACTTCAATAGGTACGCATTTTATTCGTAAACCATTAAACTAAGACTGTGTTTGTTTTTTATTTATAATAAACAAATGGACATTAAACCACAACGAAATACATCCTTAATTAAAAATATTTACACGTTGTAATCATTTTTAATTATCAAAATTTATAGCAGATGTTCACAAAGATATTCTTTTTCTGTTAAGTATGTTTCTGGATGGCTCTTCCTTAAACACAAATTTCTTTAGGTAGCCCGAAAATAAAATAAATTACGGAAAACGTATTACATAAATCAAATTATTTTTTACTATTATTAATTAAATATTATGGTTGTTTGGTAGGTTGTGGTAATACACAATTATCATAGCCTACCAAACATCGGTAATAAATTTCTGTTAATCATAGACAAATGGCATTTAATTTCTTTCTATTTGCAAAAAAAAAAACCGTAGTATTTGTTTCGTATTTTTTAATCTGATACTGATGTATACTCAGTAATTTGCTGCTTTATTTAGGTATATCGCGTTTACATATTAAGCCGATTTGAAATTTTGTAATGGAAAATTCATTGGATTTATTTAAAAATAATTATCTACAATAACCTGCATGAGGCGTCACAAATGTTTAGTATGAATGTGTGTCAGGGTTAATTTAGCAAAAGTATGGATGTAGGCTGCTATTTAAGAAAATTACCTTGGGCTAAATGTAAACAAATATTCAGGACTATAATGGACACCTGTACATAATTATATCGATTTTAATTTCGCGGTTGTATCAAGCTAGGTATGTATGTATGTATGTATGTATGATATAAAGAATATGAATATCTAAAACAAATATAAAATACAAACTACGTCGTCTTAACCGAAACTTTCAGCAGAGCCCTCTTTGACGAAAGTGTACACCTTTGTTATTGCAGGCAGAGTTTAAAAATGGATTAATATATAGAGTGTTTTATTTAAAAGAACGGAGTAAGTACGCGTACAGCAGGCATAAAGGTCAGTATGAATCAAGACTTCCGCGACCAAAGCTCAATTCTGCAGGTACTACATAAGAACAGAAATATTAGCATATATTTGGGAGGCTAACACTTTTTTATTTCTTTTTTATTAAAAGTAGTAAAGCAATAGGTCTCAAGTTCCGACACTCTATAGGGTCCTTTATTTTCGACATAGGACGAACAACAGCACCCTTCCAGTTTTCTCGAAATTCTCCCGAAATTAGGCAAGTGTCAATTATATGAGTTAGGTATGCTACAACTGTAAGGCAGTATCTAATTGTAGTAATAATAATACCATCGGATTTCATATTTTTTGTTATGTTACTCTTTCATTTACAGTTTGAAAATCAACAGAAGAGAGACCTTTAAATTTTTTTTATAACTTTTCAGTTTTATCATCATCAACAATTTTGGCAAAGGAATTTATAAAGAAAACCTTAGAAAACTTTTAAGGAACCTGACAGTATGACCAACGCGAAGTTAAGCCAAAAAGAAATAACACGAGAACACCAGAAAGGCAAATTTATTATTTTTTGACCTTCTCAGGACTACCCTGAAGACACTATCGAAACATCAGATTTGAACAATCTCATAGATGATTGAAATAGTCCAAATACCAACTCTAAATCTCTAAATACTCTAAATCAGAAATTGTTTAGTTTACTACAACAGAAACACTTTATTTTTGTTTATGAAAACTAAATTATTACAATCATCCCAACCCCGTGCTCCACCTAAAAAAGGTACTACACGAGGCTACCTATTCTAAGTACTATATGGGTTCCATAACAATTGAAATGTTCCTATTCTAACTAGATAATTTCCTTATGATTCTTAGTAACAAAAATATAATACAGTAACCTCGCGACCATGTGAATACTACTTTTGTGAAATAATGAAATATGTGAAATGTGATTAGTTCATATAATTGCGAGTCTACTGTAAATCAGTCAGTTATTATTAAATGCGCCCATGAAACGACTTTCGTTATCTCCCAGCATTCGCCAAGCACATTGATTATATATAATATACTTATATAAAATCAATGGCCACGGAGCAAGGGAAAACCATGCCAAAAACCTTACTCTGGGAGGAATTACAACAGAAACAGACAATCATTATTATCATAGCTACTAGCATTAAACAAATCTATTGACTGGTTATAATTAACCATGGTGTTCGTGTAATATAAAGCATGCAACGATTACTAGTAGCTGCGCAATCATATTTCCTTTTATCATTTCTATTTATTAATTATCATCAAGCCAGTTACATCTACGTATAATATAAAAGACATTATTACGAATATGCATTCGGAATAAGCAATAAGATATTTCATGGTCCACTTGAAACCAAAACAAACTTTCACCATAAATTCCACAGCCATACCTACATTAAAGAAACGTCCGTAAGAGTTATGAGATATCGTCCATTAACGCCAACGTGGCACCATTTTCGTACAAAAAAAAAAACAAATTTAACAGCAGTCACATAAAACAAACTTGCCGAGTAATTCGGAAATAAACCGCGAGAAGAATGGCGAAAATATTCAAATGTTACGGCTGTATGTAAAACACAAATTGAACGATATTTCTTATCTAGGAAACACCGAGAATTCAGGTGGGCAGCCAGGCGAAGAAGAACTTTTCTGATGCTCCGAACAAGATGTGTCCGCACAATGTTAAAGTTGAATGCTGCTATGAATTTCGCCATTTTATGGCTACATTTTCAAACCGCCAGTATTTACGATTATGAACGGAAAATAGCGGCACTGCCCTTTGGCTCCATTACAAAATGTCATTTTTAATTTATAGATTCTGTAGGTACGATTATACACTTACACAGCAAGAGTTTACGTTGTATAGTTACACGAACCACCGCATCTAAACGTGACCTAATATACCTCTTATAGTAACAGGCGCAATATACTAAGATTGCGTACTCATTTGCAGATTGACAGATGGGATATATTGAATTTTCCCTTAAGTGATGGCAATTGCGTACAAAACTAAGACGTTAATAACGCGAAGAATGTAATACTTATAACGTAATTAAGATCATTCTTGTGAAATTAAATATAATGTAATTATGTAAAAGTTATTATACCTTGTATGTTTTGCACAGAAGGTATAATGCTATTTTGCAGAAGAGCTAAATACTTTTGATAGTTTAAATTGTCGTCAATTAAAAAAGGTTCAATTATATGATCCCCTAAAAGACCTGTCTAAACATTAAACTTTTGCGGATATTGCGTTCGTGCGTCGTAGATCACATGTTTATTATTCTTCGACCAATATCGGACAACAGACGAGTTGTGGTTCCCATGTATGGGGAAAGATGATTCGTCAATAAATAATACATTATTAACAAAATTTTCGTTACTGTTGCAACGTTCTAGAAGGGTCTCACAAAAATCAAACCTTTCGTATTTATAGTTTGGAAATATTTTGTTTGTTTTTTTTTTTTTAATTTATACAAACGATATTTGTTTTTTCTTAATACTTTGCGAACAGTGCTGTGTGCTGTATTAAGTTGGTCCCCAAGTGATCTGCTCGACAATTGCGGGTGCCCTTTCACTGCAGCACAAATTGAAACATCTCGTTCCTCATTTTGCGTAGCTTGACTTCTATGCTTTTTTGGGTATATACAAGCGTACTTCCCAAAATTGTTAATTATATGACGCACCTACTGTCTCATATGCAATGGTTTTTTCAAACTGCGTTTGAAAAGAATATGTGATTCGTCGAATAGACTGATCACGATGATAACATCTGACAACACAAAAACAAAAAAAAATATTCTGCATATTTATGTAATTAATTGTATTTTACTATTAATCCCTTTTTATTTCATTTTTTTTTTTGTTATAATTCGTACAATGTTACCTTTAAAAACCTATTACACAAACTACATTTGATTTTGTCTATTGTATATGAATTTAATACAACCATTTATTAGGTATAGATCAATTAATAATATGCAATATTATGCTACCATGAAGCGTCACTCACGTTTTTGTAAGTAGGTTTTTAGGGAAACTTTTTGTTGAGCTTCTACCATTTTGTTTTACCAGGAAAAGAAAATCCAATCTTGGAACCATAAAACTGGATGGGCAAAATATAGACTGGAGAGCGGAAGTTAAATATCTAGCCTCACCCTAGACAACAAACTTCTATGGAACAAACCATGAGCTTGAGGTAACCAACAAGGCCAAAAGAGCTCTGATGGTGTGTAGAAACTTTGCAGGGAAAAATTGGGGATGCAACCCAAAAATACTGCTTTGGATGTATACAGCGATAGTGAGACCGATCATCACCTATGCATCAGTAGCATGGAGCAAAAGAACTAATCTGGCCACCGCGAGAATTAACCTCTCGAAAGTGCAAAGATTAGCATGTGTATGCATAACGGGGGCTATGAGAACCTGCCCAACAGCAGCTATTGAAGTAGTATTGGATCTTGCCCCCTCCACATTGTAGTGGAGGGCGTGGCGAAAAGAACCGCACTAAGAATGGTCAAGGAAGGAATGATTAGGCATAGGCCTCAATCTCCTGACGGTGATCAAACCTGGGATATGCCCCGGGATGACATGTTAAAGAAATTTAGCTTTGTGAAGGAATTCACCACAAAGCTAAGTAACAGGAGCGAGTGGAATCATAACACCATCTTGAATTTTAATAGAAATGCCATCAAATGGTATACTGATGGCTCCCAAAACGGCAGAAGGAACTGAATAGGAATATACGGCCTAGAACTACATATTCCGAAAGCTTGGAAAATACCCAAGTATATTTCAGGCGGAAATACACGCTATTGGAAGATGTGTTCAGTTCAATATGGATAGGAACTATCGGAAACAGGAGATTATCATCATGTCTGATAGTCAAGCAGCCATCAAGGCGCTGAGCTCATATGAAATCAGCTCAAGATGGTCTGGGAATGCCTAGGGAAACTAAATGAGCTAGGCAAAAGAAATAAAGTAACCCTCCTGTGGGTTCCGGGTCACACAGAGTGGAAGGAAACGAAATAACGGATAACCTCGCAAAAAAAAGGGGCTGGAATGCCTTTCGTAGGGCCTGAACCCTTTTGCGGGTTAAGTAGCAGTACAATACTGAAGAAACTAAAAATAGAAATGGAGCAGAGAAAATCCAGTTACTGGAAAAATCTCCAGGGAATGATGCAGAGTAAAATTCTTCTGGGAACTTATAACCAGAAGAGGTTTACAGAATGCATCAACCTGAGTAAGAACAATGTTCGCATATTAACAGGAATACTTTCAGGCCATTGTAGACTGAAAGGACACCTGACTAAGCTTGGATTGGAAAAAACATCCTGAATGCAGATTTTGTGGGGAACAGGATGAAACACCCATCCACCTCCTCTCAAACTGCGCAGCACTGTGCAACCCGAGGGCATTGTACCTGGGAGCATGTGAAATCGAAGAGGGAGACTTACCTAAACTGGGGCCCTCTGATATCCTACACTTTTTAAAAGGAATAGGATTGGGAGGCCAACTGTAAAGCAGCAAGAATGGGGGACACAATAGATCCTTTAGGTCGCAGTGTAACACCACCCTTCATCTACATACATACCATTTTGTTTTGTACATTGTGCGCGACATTTTAAAAATGTATGTGTATGTTGGAATTTAAAGTAAAATCATTATCATATAAACGAAAATACTCTCTAATATTAGAGAAGAAGAGCAAAAGCTAAATTACAAATTTAGTCTTCATGTGCATTTATCAAGTGCAAGTCGATAATGTGTCAAAATAATGGAAAAGAAAGTATTTTTTTTAAATAAACGATATACATTCATTTTAACGTAGATATGTATCATATTCTCCAAATTCAGGCACTGAATTCTACCAAAGCCCATCTTGACTTCTGGCCCGAACAGTAACATCAAGGTCACGAAATTTTACGCACTGAGATCAAAAGAGCCGACAAAGAAATGATATTCTGGTTGTTAGATATTCTGTGATATTAGCATAGCAGTCACGGTTTTGCTTTCGCATTGCCGTAGAATGCCGATTGCGTTAGGTGCCCATAGGACGCTCGCTCAAACAAAATATGTAAGTAGGTATATATTAATAAGTGTACTTTGCATTGCGCAAGTGCATATAGAAGCGGTGATGGCGGAAGTAGTAACGATACTAGGGGGTTTTCAGTCCCATCTGTTGAAACTTGTATTTATCGTGTGTACCGCAATAATTAATTAACTTGATGTATTAATTATAATTCAAATAGTGTATGCCCCGGCTAAAACAAATTAGTTCCCGTTGGGTTAATGGATTGCGCTTAATATGTGACAAATGTGCTGTATAGGCATGTAAAATGTAGGCAATAACCTTTCCGGAAAATTTATGCCGTTATAATATACAAACAGGTGACAAAACAGCGGCCGGACGTTATCGAGAATTTCGCGTGATTCATGGCACTTTTGATTTAGTTCGACACAATTTCATGTCGGCCATTTATTTATATATAATCAGTTTTATGCATATCAAATATGACTAGCAACTGGCCTTTTTTTCTATTTTTGAGGATGCATGAATATCATATTGACATTTTTTTTGTATTAAACTTCAATTGATAAAGAATTCATTTTAAAATTAAAAGTAAGCTAGTCATGAATTGCAAAATTGCCTTTTTCTTATTCTCAAAAATCCTCATAGAAATTACAAGCATCGAATGAATTGGTGAAGACTTTGATTTAGCCACCCATTGCCTCCATACTTTTCAATTTCTGGCCAGTAAATGAAGCATACATATAACTTTTTAATAAAATTTTAATTATTTTGTGCTTGGCCATTAATGGGTTAATCTATAATTTATGTTAACATCTTTCTTTCCGTTTTCTATTTTTATGCTCCCTACATATAAGTACAATGTAAACTCTTTCTAGCTGTTTTGCTCCAATGTGGATCGTTGCATTCTTATTCTTGTTGCATAAACTACAATCGATATATTATGGTTTCTGAGAGCCTCCATCAATAAAAAGTGAAACCAAAATGAATATGGGAAGCGTCAAACAGGCTCGTAAATGTCGAAAGAAATCGTTTTGATCTTTAGAAAGCTTGGTTAAACTCGAGACTTGAGTTTATGTATTATATGAGTTATATGGTTATCGACATGATTATTCCGATTTTTTATTTCAGCGCTAGTTACTTTTGTTAACTTCATAAAATATTCCAAGGAACCTCTTTTTGTCATCTGTATACTTAACAATTGGCAAAAAAAATACAGTACGTAGAATTCACTTCCTAGTAACCAAAGCCAACAATAGATCGCTAAGGTGCAATTATACATGCAATTCGATATTGCACGTAAAATTGTCGGCGAGGATAGCATGTGCTTTGTTGATTTTGTGCGAAGCATACAGCCGAATCAATTCGATTAATGTAAGGCAGTAACTTTCGTCATATCTTTGCAAACCATAGCAGTCTCTTTGGTTATAACCTACAATAGAAGGATAAGAAAAGAAGGAAGCCAAGATAGTGGAGAAAAGTATTGTTTGTTCAGAAAGAGTTCTTTAATAGATCACTGAGAAAAAAATTTAATAATCATAAATGAAAATACAATTATCGTAAGTAAAAAGTTCAGCTGGATAGGGGACAAAAGCACAGATTACTTAGGACTAGTAAAAAAGAGATCCTAAACACTGATACTAACAACAAGCAATCTAAGTTACTTACGGCCTGATTCATACCGGTAACTTATGAAGTTACTTACGATAAGTAAACTGAAGTAGTAAACCAAAGAATATATGCAGTTGCGGTAAGTAAAAATTTGCTCATGTCAAGTAGATGTATTGCTATGAGTAAACTATACTATAATGGCTATCACACCTTCATTATTAACCTGAATTAATGCAAGCTATTTGGATTACTTGTGAAGGAAACAGTATCATTAATCCACGATCACTAGATACCTGATATATAAAAAGTAATGGTTTTCTATATATACACATTATACTTATCTTAAATTTGTTGTTCAACTTATATATCAACTAAATTTAAATAAAAAGCAGTATTATTAGTAATAGTTTTATTTTGTATAGGACAAACACAGTGACTACCTGATATGAATGAAAGATATTGGTTTCGCTTTAACAACAGTTTTTTTTAAACAATTTACAACGTAATGACTCATACAATATATTCCTTAATAATGAAAAAAAATGAACAAAGCAATAATAAAAGATAGGGTGGATGGGGCTCCGTTGAAACGTTATTTCGTTATTGAAATTATTGAAATCTAAACAAAGGACAAAGAAAAATATGGCTTTGAAGTTACAACTAATAACAAACAAAGAAATAATATACCTAGGCGGTAAACTTGCGGTTTCTGTTGATTTTTTGTACTAGGCGTTGTCTCGGCCAGGTGATCCTCTGTCGGCGTACGTCGGCTGCTTCGTCACGGTATCCTTAGATGCAGATGGCACTTGGACTGTCAGATCACTAGCGACGGCATCCACACTTTAACTTCACCAGCGGGCGCAGATATCATCACAGTGATGAGGAATTCAAATATCCCACCACGTGGTTTAAAACTGCAATCTTGAAACATCCGATTGCTTATAGGCTCGGTACTTCTTCTTTCGCTGGGATTCTTTATACGGATGAGACCTTGAATTAACCCACCACCAAATATATTTTTAATATATTTGCCTTCCAATTGGCCTACAATGGCCGTACTCCTTGGCCACTCTTTTTGGACGACCTTTTCACACATCCGCCGTCCGCAACTCTTACTTGACGCCAGCCCGCGCTTGCGCGCGTAGCAATCTCGGGGACTATTTTATTACCCCGCCACGTTAGCCAATCAGGAACACTAAAACAATCACAGGGTGGCAGTAAAACTCAAACAATCATAGTTGTGCCAAGTTGTTAGCTATTTAAGAAGATATATTAGTTTAATAGCGATCAGCATTCTTGTTTCTTCTACTAACCGTGTGCTGTAGTCATAAGTAATACGTTACTTGGCACAAATTCGCCAGGCACGCTGTGCAATAGCCGTTAATAAAAGCACTATTTTACAGTAACAACTTGCATTCAGGAAACTGGGTTTAGTTGCAGGTACTAATTGAAGATAATAGTTCCAAGCAAAACTTTACCTATGGTAAACAATTTTTTGTCAAGTATACAGTTTACTTAACCCATTTTTCTCAGTGATTGGTTGCTGATGGTGAAATCTATTTTAGAATTTTAGTTGAAAGAGTAGAGAAGATTTTGCATATTTGCTTCAAAAAACCACGCCGTGTCGATTACAGCAAAATCAGGCCACGACTTTCGCGGCACAATATATTGTGGTATACTACCGGAAGTGATTATTAATATTGACTTTGAGATATTTAGTTATAAGTGACAGCTGTCTTTCACATACGTATTTCTTATCTGTGCCGAGTATTTCGCTAATAATTTCAGATGTATGCAGATCTATGATTGATTGTTGACCCCAAATTCTTTAATTTCTTCCCCACATCAATGACACTGAAGTCGTATTTATTAGAGATCTTCTTTAACTTAACAGTTTTTATTTTATGGTCTATCATTCTTAATCACTACTATCACCTTCAATAAATAACTCGGCTTCATCAATATGTCACTCTATATTGCCTGAATTCACTAACGACCAGATAATTTGCAACATTATTTCACAAGTGGAATCCTGTTGCAAAGTGATATGTGCCGCATTAGGCCGACGACATTTCTTACTAGCTATATACTGCTTTGATGGAAAGGCTTATTGACCACTTTGATATGTACAGATCTAAGCTACGGCATGACAAAATGTTTTGTAATCAAAAGTTGTAGTATTTGCAAACTCTTAGATCACACTTACACACTCCACTGCATAAGCTACGGCCCTTCATTTATGCTTTGAGAGAAAGTAATGAAGTATATGTGGATTATAGAGTGAGTACATCTCATATCTGACAGTATTTTACTCCGGAAGAATTCGCATGAGTGAATGGCGAACGGTTCACAACATGCCAAGATTAGGTTTGCTTTTCGATTACAAAACGCAATCAGGAGACTGACAAGGGAACCTCGCGAACTGTAAATCACAGATTTTGATGAAACTTTGTCAGTTTGTAGGCTCCATGGAGTGTTACTCAAAAACGCTTTCCGTTGCCCGGGAACTTCAACTTTTCAATTCGCCCTTCCAATTTGTCCCAAAGTTGTTTTTTTTCTGAATAATTTTTAAACGGTAAGAGATAGAAAAAAAGTTTCAATGGCGGACTTGTACCGTTTAGTCAGCCCTTTCGATTGGTATAAATATTTATATAGAGGATGTTGCAATAAATGTTATTTTGTTGTTATGTTGTGCTTATTTTATCGAATTTCAGAAATCCGTTATAATGGCCTTTTTTGTGATCAAATAGTCTATAGAAAGGTAATTTAAAAAGTTATACAGGGTGTCCACAAAAATATAAATTTTAGCATATTTTCTTATTCACAGGAGATACTCTGTATACTGTTATGTGGCTGCATTGTATGTCGAAAATCAGTGTAAACTTATACCAGACGCTAAATGGTTATATGTGATAGTTTTCGAGTTATAGGCGTTTGGATGTATGTAAGATTATATTATTCCTGACAGCAGGCAGATGAAAACAATAGGTCACATAGTACACTAATTGTTTGCTTCTACTATTTTTGGAGAGATGTGAGTAGCAAACGTCTCACTTGCAGATATTTTTATTTTATCCGGGACAATTGGCCAGAATAACTCGACACACATATCCCTCGGTGCAATGTATATAAGAACCCAATTTTTATTTAAATTCAGTTCATATAGTTTTGCAGTGGCAGTAGCTAACATGGTTCATGTCAATCCAGCAAATATTATTCATCTGCTAATACTTTCATATAATTATAATGAAAACCAAATAACACTTTTGTAATCCCAGTGAAATAGAATTGCATAATACGGTGAGAACTCTAATCGATGCAAGTGTTCGCGAAACAACGTTCGCAGTAGAAACAATAGCAGCATTAGAATTTGAAGATATGGATTGTCCTCGAGTTATTGAAATAGTAGATGAAGGCGAGCCTTCATCGTCCTACGATTTAGAAGATGCTGAAGAAGAGTATGAGGAGACATGCGCTTTGGAAAATGATAATACTACTCCAGATTACAAAAGGAGAGCTGTTGAGTTTTGGGCTGATCCGAAATCAAAGCGACGATCGTTAGGTTCTGTAAAAAGCAAATTCAGAAAAGTAACATCGGTTCAGCAGCTGTACAGATGAGAAAAATACATAGAATGGGGTGGAAGCAATAGGCATAAATTACTGGAAATTGTAAAACACGTATTATGTAAATTTTGATCTGCTATAGATAAAAACGCCACGATATATCTCAATAAAGTACATGATATAGACTTGCGGCAGTGGGCGCTAGAAGCAAGCGCAATCATTGGGCTGGAAAATTTCAGAGCATCTAAAACCTGGATTTTGCAATTTAAAAGAAACGATAAAATTACCTCTAGAAAGATAACTAATTATGTTGGCCGAACTTATGGATAGGAGAAAGAGGAACTGGAAGTGATGGCTACAAACTTTGTCAATTCTGTAAAACCGTACATCGAAGCATGTGGAGCAGAAAATGTCTATAATGCAGACGAAAGTTGATTATTCTGGCCAATTGTCCCGGATGAAATAAAAATATCTGCAAGTGAGACGTTCGCTACTCACATCTCTCCAAAAATAGTAGAAGCAAACAATTAGTGTACTATGTGACCTATTGTTTTCATTTGCCTGCTGCCAGGGAGAATATAGTCTTACATACATTCAAACGCGTGTACTCGAAAACTATCACATATAACCATTTAGCGCCTAGTATAAGTTTACACTGATTTTCGACATACAATGCAGCCACATAACAGTATACAGAGTATTTCCTGTGAATAAGGAAGTATGCTAAAATTTATATTTTTGTGGACACCCTGTATAACTTTTTAAATTACCTTTCTATAGGCTATTTGATCACAAAAAAGCCATTATAACCGATTTCTGAAATTCGATAAAATAAGCACAACATACATCATTCTACGTTTATTGGAACATCCTGTATATAAACATCTATACCAATCAAAAGGGCTCACTAAACGGTACAAGTCCGCCATTGAAACTTTTTTTCTATCTCTTGCCGTTTAAAAGTTATTCAGAGAAAAACAAATTTGGGCCAAATTGCAAAGGTGAATTGCACCCCCTAAAGTTAAGGTTCCGCAGCAACGGAAAGCGTCCTTGAGTAACACTCCATGGAGTCTACAAACTGACAAAGTTTCACCAAAATCTGCGATTTGCAGTTTGCGAGGTTCCCTTCTTAGGAGAATAAGTCAAGCCAATGACAGAGAAGAAGCCATTGTAGCCAAGATTGCAATTTTTGTATTCCTTGGTGTGGTTTTACCTTTTGCCATTATGTTCCACCTAATTTCCATAGACAAGGGTTTGGCATATTGGCATTAAATAACGCTATTGTACTAACTGTGAGAATTCCACTTAAGATTTCCCACATACTCTTCGACAAGTTCATATGAAGAAAGCCATGCTTCATGGCAAGTCCTTCAATTAGTAATCATGCTTCTTAATGTATTTCTCTTTATACAAAACTCTATACAGGCTATTTAGGGAATGCTCCCCTAGCATTGGATGGAATGATGTGATGGTGTCGAGTACATAAATTAATTCTTAGCACTGAAAATATAAAATTAATATCTTTTGGGAAAATTTTTCCGCAGCTGTGGCTAGCTCGACATTTATTGACTTTGCAAATTAATATAATAATAAATAATTTGAAAGCACCCATTTTCCATTTGGACCAACACCAATTCTTAGCAAGTTTAGTTTTAGAAGTAACTTTATTATTTACAGTTTACACGTTTTAAAAGACCACTGTGCTGGGTTACATCCATTCCGGCGACCAACTTTAAGAAGAATGTTTTGCATTCAGGCAAATATATTCTGGATTCCATTTTAATTGAAATTAAACAAGTTTCCCTCTAAAGAAACAAAAGCTAAGACCATTTAATTGAACTACCTCATATTTATCTCATTAGCCACCATAAGTCAAATTCCAATAAAATTAACTTATTCATCTTACACCTTATTGAAACCAACAGGCAAAAGCTGTGATAATTATATTTCAGCTATTTGATAGAATTTCCTTTCGTAACGAACGAGAACGGGCAGAGAACATTACATCGTGGAACAGAATTCGCTCGATTTACACTGTAAGGCGGGGACCGATTTTTGACTCTCCAAAGTTCTCCAACAAATTCGCGAAAGATTACCCCCGTCTGCCACTTTTCCACTCCTTACTCCTTCGACCTCCGACCTCTCGTCTCTAGTCCCCCTCGTAGCGTTATTTCAACTGTGTAACAAAGTTAAATCAACCGTTCAATAAACTTTAATAAATACGATTAAAGCAATGTCTTTGATGTTTCGGAAAATTGGAACAAGGAACAGGGTATTTCATTTGAGTGGCAAATTGAAAACGTTCTCTGTATAGGTATAAAGTTGCTTTCTCTCTTGTAAGGAGCTTTGAGAGTTATAAGGAAATGTTTTTTTGTCATTAAAATATTTTATGGACAGAAAAGTCGGAAGATATTATTTATCCGTTAAAAATTGAAGTTTCCACTCAATCTGTTACGAAATAGAAAGTTGAAGCATTGACGTAGTTAAGATTTTCTTCTTTTTCTTTATAGCTAATAAGCTACTGGGTGATATCTCCTAAAACATTAATTCAAAAATATTTGGTTACAAAGAAACGTTTAAGAAAATCTTGCATGATCTTCCGATTATATATTAAATCCTTCCTAGATATTAAAATATAATATTTTTATTAAAAATCCTAAATTCTACTGTTACACTTTGCTCCGTGTTTCGCAATACCTAAACAAAAATACCCATATGTGACACAATTTTATTAAGTTGTATTTTTTGCACGCTATTTAATCTTAATTATATTTTATGGTAATAAATGCAAAAAGCTTTTCAATTCATACGGATTGGGATTATTAAGGATGTTCATGCAGAAACATTTAGTTTTCTATACATGCTGAAATGAAAGGTTGTATTGCCTATTGCACTTCTCTCAATTAAGGCATTGTGACAGATTTCTTCGTGCATACTGGTCGCACATTCAGTGACTGCTATCTATAACTCTTTCCAAAGTATTGAAGTATTCAGAGCATCATCCAACGATTCTGAATGTAAATTGGTCCAATAACCATATGATTATTATGCCTACTAAACGTACAGAAAACTTCGTGATGACCTATTAAAACTAACGGTTTTTCTTCTACCCAATGTGAAAGTTATGATTGTATGAGTGTTGAAGTCTCCATCTTATTAATATGCCTTGCATCGCTCAAGAGTAGTTCGAAAACCATATCACCAAGAATTCCAATAACATTAATAAACTTTGGATCTTTGTAGATATTGCAATGTCAAGACATATATAATTGCTCGTAATATATAATATTTTCAAGCAAACTAATACATGACTTTACCCAATATAGACTCTACTTACGGGCTTCACATACGGTAAGCTCTCATCGCTGCTGAATATTATTCAAATAGAAACCTTTTATATCATTGAAAAGATTAAAAAAGGGCCCAGCATAAAAATGAAATTTCTTTATCCATCTTTGCCAAATTACACACAAAGCCCGCGTTATGAATGTCCGCATCATAACCAACCAGGTCTCTTTAAATATCCTATACTACTTTGGATGTGCAAATATAGATCTGATATTCTTTTTGGTTATGAAAGCCTGCTGTAAACGGTGCGTTGCTACCTATCTCAACCACAAATATGTTATTATTATCTTCCATTACTACATTACCTTTAATTTAAATTGTTTACTTTTAAAATCTTATATTATATTATGATTGTAATTGTAAAGCAACTTTATTCTGTTTTTCCCACTTCACGTAAGAAAATGTAAAAGCTGCTGCTCGCGTTAACACATGCAGTTACCGGGGGACGATACGGTCGCTTTATGAAAAGACGCAAATAGGAGATTAACAACTGGTACTTCGATTGAGACACATGTAATTTTCTCAACGGTGTAAAAGAAAAGCAATAAAAATTGGAAATTCATTTCTAACATCACGTTTTTCATTCCAACCACCTACGTGCAAAAGTCATATATGACAACCGTGGGTGCACAAATCCATAATAAACAGTTAATAGATGATTTGAACTTAATGTTGGCTTTAAACTTGAATGATATAATAACATCTGCTAAATTAGACGCTAAATAACTCACAGGATATTATAGTTTTAAGTTTTCAATTTAATCTTCAGCCGGTTTATGTTTTTCTACACTTCGAAACTTTCGATACAGTTAACCGCGAATCAATGTTGTCTAAACTACTCGCTACCGCTTTAAGTTGGCTTCCTTCTTTCCAATGAGCGATAGCATACAGCACCTTCATGCCAGAAGTACATCTCGGGATGCCTTTTCTACGCCCTTAGGTTAGGTCTTATGGTGGATGCACTACAAGGTTCTGTCCTTAGAACCCTTCTTCTTGTTCAATATATTCTTTCGCGTTTTCTTACCTCTGGCAATCTTCGTCAATACGCTACAGGCGTACTGTGATTATTTCCGGATGGTGATCTCTCACGGTTGATTGTGCATGTTCAATGGCGATGTCCATATGGTTGTAGTGATAAACAGCGTGTTTTACTGAACAAATCTAAGACTTTAATGGTAACCTTTAGCTCTGCCAAATGTCCCATTCACACATCATCATTGATGCGAATAAAGTGTGAAACTGTGTTCGTGGTGTATGAGACTGGTTTTCGTAGTTGTCGAAATAATCGTTTACCATGGAATAGTCATGTTGCCCTTATTTATGCTTTTAATTCGTCTTAAATTTATTATGCTCTTATTTTTTTTTGTGAAGAAACCTGTTTATGAAAAATGACTAGTACAGAAATATTTAGTTATTGTGCGTTCGTCTACGAGTGTTAAGCGTAAAAAATGCTGGTGCAAAAGTCAAATTATCACCGTATTAGTGTCAATCTTGGGTTGCTATGCGAGTGGCTTGTCCAATCGCGAAAGTGGCTGCCGTGTTGATTGTACTGCAATGACATGTTTGTGTGTCGTGTGTGGACAAAAGACCAACTGGTCAACCAAGGCGTACCACAGAGCGTCAAGATGGGCGCTTCAGACAACAAGCTCTACGACACCGTTTTGACCGTCAAATTGCTGACCACTGGTTTGAAGAAGAAGCAGTTGAGAATAATGTACTATGCGTACATTACACCGGCGCATTCGTGCCTTTGGACTTTTTTCATACCGTCCACGATTAGTGCTTCCTTTGATTGCGGACCACTACGTTTGAACTTGATAGAAGAACGGCAGCCTTGGAAGGTAGAATTGCATAATGTCTTCAGGGAACAATCAGGATTCTGCCTAGGCATGCGCGATGGTGCAGAAGGGTATGACGCCGGCGTGGAAAGCAACGCGATATTTGATTTGCTGTTGAGGGGCATGTACACAGGATTGTTGAAGTAATGGTTCGGAGAGCTATTGCTTATGGTCACTACTTCTCTTCATTCGAGGCGGTATGACAGCTGCCCGTTATGTTGATGATATCCTACAAACCACTTTAATACCTTGTCTAGATAGCCGTTTACACGTCCTTTTTCAGCAAGACAACGCACGTCTCCATATTGCTCGTCGAACTATGGACTTTCTCCAAGAAGCAGGCATTGCTTTACCGTGGCATCCCCGTTCACCGCATTTAAACCCCATTGAACATGTGTGGGATGAGAGGAGTCATGGAGAGGAGACTGCGCACTTTGCACCATCGTTCGCAGACTCTGGTATACTTCATCCACGTTTAGTTCAAGTGCTTGGAACGAGGTGTCACAAGTAGATATCGACCATCTCATTTTGTCGATGCCTAGACGTGTACAGATGCACTCAGCTACGGGGTCATCAAACACATTGTTAATTTTTTTCTTACTACATGTTAATAAAATTTCTTGCAAATGCTATCGTTTCATTTTTTATGTAAAACTATCACATCCTCAAAAAATCAAGTTGAACAAATTATTACACGTTTAAGTGTAACACTTTTAATGTCATTGAGTATGTATTTTTAAACCTAATATATTGCTATAATGTATATAGCTCTCAATATCTCTTTAGACCAGGTGGTTAATAAAAATTATTATCAGCATCATCTCATTCTCAATTGCAGGAATTTATTTTTTTCACACAGACCGAACGAACAAATCGTTAGTATGGAAACCCGAAATTAATCCTTTACTAGGAGGGCAGAGAAGAGAAGTGTTCATTTATTTTATTTTCCCAAGGTAGTCGGCGGGCGAACCGAACCCCTAATCCCATAATCGAGTATTCAGACAAATTTAATTTCAAAAGACCCTTTTTTCCGTACCCGAATCACATCACCGTCCAGCGGCGCTGCTACGCTATACCCAAGTTGCGGTAAATTATGAGACGTACACAATTTATACGCATCGGTTAATTTCGGGAATATTTCAAGCCGGGTTAGAGAAATTCCCGCGTCGTGCCCTCTTCTGCTCGGGACACAATATGTTAATTCGAATTACGCTTTGACGGCTTTACACTTGTTGATAGTAGTAGCGTTACGGTCGGAATGTAAATTGGGTACGTTCTATTCTGTTTAGAGTGGAGTACACTCGGAAGGCAAAAAGGAAAGCAATGTATACTGCTCGTTCATATCTTGGGATTGTGATTTCTAATTTCTCCCCTTTATTGTTGTTTAATTGGATGAATTGATGAATCATTCTCACGAATCCTTCAAGTTTGTACAATATTTTTAGCTTTCGCAAGCTTACCCTTTCATCCCTATGAGCTCTCTTCGATGCATTTTTAGCTCCTACAGATATCTATTAGATTATCTACATACATGTATTGTTTCGTAAATTAAGGAACTTTTCAATTTCAATATTTCTCTGTTTATATCGCTTAGTGTTGCTTCTTAGTAGTTCTAAGTAACGAGAAATAAATAAATTCTTGAAAAAGCATTTATACAAATAACTAGAAATCGGGCTTCTTCTTCCAGAACGCAATCCTTGAAGAAGGTGGATTAGTAAGGCGGTCCATTCTCTCTGAGAACACCTCTAATAGAATGTGCAACATACCTTTGGAAACTTTCTCTTGTTTCAACAGTATTTAATTTTCATCCAAATTTTCAACCCCTTGTTTGTTAAATTTGTTTAACGTTTTTTTTTTGTTTTTTACTTTTTTTCAAATTTTCCACTTTTTTTACCTATTTTTAACATTTTTTATTGCCCGCTTTACGTTCTTTAACTTTACGAACGATTCTTTTTTTCAAATGCTCTTCTTTCAATTATTATCAAAAATCCTTTAAATTACCTACCAATTTTCAATGTTTTTGGTTTATTGATTTATTTCACAATGTAGAATTAGAAAATAATTTTATTCGAATCATTTTTCAATTTATTCATTTCAAATCACTTGTTTCTCAAATACTTTTGCACCATATTGGATGCTCATTTGTATCAACCCTGGTATCGTAATTAACGATCCAAAGCGCCCTAAATAATGCACTTGAAAACCTTTTCCACCTATTTTGAATTCTCCCCGTCATACCTTACTAATTCGATCATTTTGTTTTTCTAAATATTAATTCTCAATTCTTTCATTTTTCTTCTTAATTGCTCTATACTTATACAATGGAATCAGATACAGAGCAAAAAAAGTCATTTAGTTTTATAAGTACGTTAAGAGAATCAATTGAAAGACGTTTGCATACATTAATAACTCCGAGGTGGCAAAAATGAGATTGCCGCTATTATTGTAACAATATTTCAGATTCATCAATGCATTAAAAATATTTAAATTTAAGGAATTATAAGTTCGGAGTTATATTCTGTTTAAAAAAAATCATAAAACGCAATACCAATTTAAGAATTTATCCAATTTGCGTTTAAATAAAATGATCCACTCTTATAACAATCATTACTATAATTGCAAGTTTACAATGCATATATTAATTACTGTTTGTATTAATTCTTCCGAAGATCATATTTATATGCAACGTCAAATTAAATTTGATAATATTAAACGTCGATTTATGATCTTAAGAACTAAAACACTATTTCAGGACGTTCGATCAACTGCATTAATTAAACAATTCATTATATTTTACTAAACATTAATTTACGTACTCGACGAAAGTTTTATTAGAATTTGTTTATTATTATTTGTAATTCGCATGTTTTATCAACATTATTTTGTTTAGGTATAGTAACTTTCTCATTACCACAGGGTGACCACTTGTAATAAATGTCAAAATCGCGTCCAATATAACCTGGAAATAATGCTTTTCGAACAAAGTTTTTACTTTGTTTTCATTATTTTTCCGTTTAGGTGTAAACTTCTCCTAAACCCCTCACCACAAACTGCACTAAACTGGACGTATGTTTCGATAGCAAAGCTATCATCATCAGCAGAAACACTGAACTAAATAACTACACCTAAAAACTACCCTTAATTTATACCTAAAAAGGTCAGGTACAAGATCACGTCATGGCTGACTGCCCGTTCATGCTTAACTAGTCACTAATCCTAACTCCGCCTAATTTACTACTTTAATTAAACCGTTAAAGACAAGAATTTAATGGTCTAAATCTGAATTCATAAAATATGTTTTTTTTAGTATTTCCCTACCCATTTCTTTAGTGTGTTCAATGCACTCTTAAGTAACGAGAAATAAATAAATTCTTGAAAAGGAAATAAGCTTATATTTATACAAATAATACAAATAATAATAAAATATGAATAAGAAGAATTCAGCAAAAAGAATTATCTAATTATAGAAGTAATATCTTTTAATATAAAAATCTGTCCAAAATCTTGATAAGACTTGCTCGCTATTGAGAGGATATCATCTCCATTAACTTGCGCCACCATTTAAACATTAAATACTTATATATTTTCTGAGCAATGTGCGTCTATATATTTAAGACTGAATCATCTTCGTAATTTGTACTCTACTTAGGTTGTCTTGTATGGTTTAATTAATACTTAGTGACATTAAGTGAGAAGTAATTAATAATGAAATGTCAAATTTTAAACTACAAAATAGTATAATTGGTTGCCTACTGTAGTCCAATGCAGACAATTTTTCTACACATAGAGAAATGCTGTCAATAAAAAAATTACCCTTTCTTTCTTTCATTAAAATTTATCAGAGGGGGGCCAATCTAACGTTTTGAGGTAGCATGTAGCAGAAATTATTTGTAAATAATACATTTTATCTATTTACGGATGTTATTTTTAGAGATAAATAAGGGTAAAGTATTTTGCAATGAAGGTTGTTAAAGCATTTCAGATTTTTTTTTCAAAACTTGTTTGTATTTAATACATGTTTAGTAACTAAAATAACAGTCAATCGTTTCTTCTAATGCAGGTTATAGAATTGTTATTGTGGAGGCAAATACTATAATTCAACTGGTAGGTTCATACTGTTACTGTGTTTTGTTGGGAACGCGGAAAGTTATCAAATTGTGGAATAAAATCTCGGCGAAAAGGCGAGCAGCTTTGTCGTTAACATAAAGGGATTAGCTTCCGGGCGATTGTCGCGTGTAATTACTTCTTGTTACTTATTTAGCTAATTACTGCCAGTGTTCAGGTTAAATTGCAAATATGATTGGATTTAATTAGGTAGCAGTACTGTGTCGTTTAAGCAATGAATAGAATTTGTTTTTGTTGATATTAGGAGAAATAATTTACTAAAGCCTTATTCTATAACAAAATTGTTTATTACCATTTTTAATATAGATTTTATAAAATAATCTATCAGACATAAAGCAAGCGACATCAGGTTATATCAAAAATCTTATAACACTTTGGTAAACATTGTTTTGTTTATTAAAAAGAAAAAAAAGTTATTCTTTTCTTGTGATGTTTGATTCTATTGCTTCTTATGACGGCGCAAATCGAATTACATTTATTGGAAATTTTGCATGAAATGTGAATCAGATAGTTTTGACTTTAAAATATTTATATATATAATATAATTAAAATAATCTTTATTAGTGCTGTTGATATCCGGATATCAGGATCTGAAATTATCCGGATATCTGGATCCTAGGATCCTGATCCACTACCTGAATCTATTATCCCATTCTCGTATCCGGATTCACTATCCGTTTCTTAGATCCGAATCCACTATCCGGTTTTCGAATCCGGATCTACTATCCGATTCTCAGATCCGGATCTACTATTCGATTTTTGGATCCGGATCTACTATCCGGTTCTCAGATCCGGTTCTCGGATCCGAATTTGAAAAAGATATAAATTATCGACCGACTCAATATTAGTGTACGACATATTTAGACATCCACTTTGCATTACATAGGTGTTCAATAAATCTTAGTTATTATTGCACCAAATACGAGGTTTCGGATAATGGATCCATATCCGAAGTTTCGAGTAGTAGATCCTGGTCTAAGGTTTCGGATAGTAGTTTCGGATTTGAGGTTTTGGACAGCGTATAATATTAAGATCCAGATATCCAAATCTAAAATTATCCGGATGCGGATAACATTATGCGTAAAACGCTAACCAAGAATTGTATTATCTCGCACCAAGACTCGACTAACACTGATACTAAATACACAAATTGGAGGGAGTAATTTTACTGCCTTGAAGATATACTATGGCTAGATGTTCTGCATAGCGCGACGCGAGTGCGGCCCGTATAAGCAGACATCTCTTACCATTCTAAGGCAGCGTTCCGAGTCGCGCATAATGCATTGTATGCGTTTGATGTAACGATACATCGTTCCGATTTAGCATATATGCGTGCATAAAAAGTTTTGCCGCGAAGTCAGTTTAGACCCTGACAGAGCCTAGAATGGAACATACAACGCATCGGAAAAAAAGGTAATGCAGCCTATGCGTGGCATATGCACAACAAGTAAATCGGAACGCTCACAGTTTTCCATGTCTTTTAATGCATAGAGCACATAAAATGCATGATTCGGAACGCAGCCCTGTTATCACTTATCACTGGTTAAGTTTACGAAAAGCGATGCTTCCACTTTCAAAAGTGTTTTGAAGTACTTCTGGTGCAACTGCTCAAAAACAGGACCCTATTACTTGAAGCTCATTCACCGTCAAAATGATTTGTTTTGCAGCGCTTTTGCGCTTTTGCGTCGCCAAAGAAAAACACTTTTCAATGTGCTAGTGTTAGATTTATTATTCATTGCAGATTACAGCAGAAATTATGTAAAAAGGCTCTGGGCACCGAATGAACAATTATCACTTCTCAGAAGAATGAAAGTTTACTTTTATCAGTACTCTTTATTATTGTTATTATTATTATTTGCATTGAACAAAAATTTCCCATAACATATTAAACTCAGGCCGAGATGCTAACCTAAATAAAATTAAAGATCTATCACACAACCACGTTAATACAAAGTAACCTGCAGTAAATCCTTTCACTTCACTCACTCTGAGAATTACAATCACCCCATTCCGAAACTCCTGTCCTACTTTAACGCCCACACGAATAACCCTCCTTGCCAAGATCCTCGGAAGCGCCGGGATCACCAATGAAACATGATCAGCTTTTAAATTTGTCACCTTTCGTCGGAAATGCTTCCGCCCAGCCCTTCCAGTTCCCACCGTTAACGTTAGGGGAATTCGAAGTTAATTGAAAATTCGGTACGCGGCAATTCCAGTGAAATCACTTTCGGAGATATTACTCCTATTTTGTTTACGTCACGTTAGTGATTCCTACACTAGGATTTACTTCTTATTGTGTTGCCGGAATTAAAATATTCTGACTGCGTCAGTAATCCAACTATTTAAGAAGAATGGTGTTTTTTGCTTTAAATTTGTAACGTGGTGTTAGACAGACGCCCTACGACAGTTAGGTGTATATTTGATTTTTCTTTTTAACACGTTATTGATTATTCTGAAAAGGGCGGACATAGAACATCGTGATGGTGGTATATTACTCTTGGTTCGTTGGAAAAAGTTTATATTAAAATCTCCCGCTGTTGTTATTGCGGTCCGGAGACAGCAGGGTTTATTTAGACAAATTTGTCGGACGTAAATGCGGACAATTCACCCAAACACGCTGTTGCAACTCTGTCAACTGGAGTGCAATAAATTGTCATAATCAAAGTGTTTTGTATGTGATACTGATGTTAAGCAAAACTTGTTTATAATGTGGCTTTACCAAATTGAATTTATTTGAGTCAGTCATTTCCCTATGTTAAACAGCATACGTTCAGCTCTGTAGTCAATGTGGATACTTAATATGGTTTAATTAGTATGAAAATATACAGCACGGAGAAAAATGGGGATATTTTTACATAATAAATGCTGTATATTTTACATAACCTATTCTATGTCATCCACATTATGTAATATATTATGAAAATATTTTTTACTATTTAAAATCACAGATTTTTTGAACGTAATATAATATTACACCGTGAAGATACCGTTTTACACCTGAATTATACATAACTAATTATGTACCTAACCTATGTAGTTGCAAGTTGCGCATGCGTCCAATGCATAATACCTATATTGTACGACCCCGTCCCTTGGTTATTGTCAAAGTTATTGTCAGTTGGTTTTAACGTTTTCATGTGTGTGAATTGTGAAATTTGGTAAGTATTGTTTTATATAAGCACATACTTTACATAGAATGAGGTGCAGTATATGTAATTATAATTACGGCACTATTTCCAAATATAATACATACCAATATGTACCGACATCGTAATTGCAAAAATGTTCGATTTCAATGCATTGTAGGTAGGTTCTTGTAAGATGGCGTTCAAAACGCACAACGGTTTTAACACCCATATTAATTTATGTATAACATCGAAAAAAAGGCTGTCGCAGATAAATAACTATTCTTGATTGCAATTTTGAAAGCTCTAATAAAAGCAATATACAGGGTGGGCCACCACATTCGCGTCGGTTTATATACAAACAGTGGTAACATGTTTTCAATTTTTTTTGCTAAAGGTTATATGGGCTCAGAAGGACCATATTTAAAAATTCTCTTGAAGTGTACAGGCCGACTCAAAGAAAAGTTACGCACCAAAGTTGTGAAAAATTAAATGGAACACCCTGTATATTACGGCATATTTTGATAGTACAGACCAAATAAAGGCTAGTTAGTGTAAGGTTTTTTACACCTAACGCAACTCGTTTACGAGATAATTAATTATTCTTCAAAATGTAGACTAAAATTTAAGAGGCAGGCTTGTCATGCATATTTAAGCTAGTTGTTTTAAACTGTACTTATTTTTTAACTGAAGCTAAAGACTTGATAATAAAATAAAATAATGCAAAAAATATACAGGGTGAACAAAAACATACCTTTAATTTTCACTATCTTTAAAGGCAAGTAACTTTCTTATTTTAAATGGAACACTGTGTATTTATTACCCCGTTCAGATTCTAATTTTAACGGTCTTTAAGATTGTATTAATGCTTCCTATACCTATTTTTTATACTTTCTTCCTATCCATCCAAAACGACAAGAAGCGATTGCCTGAAATGAAGAGAATAATATTTATATATTATTCTTTTTGTATGTCCTTTACACCATTCTCTAGAAAGTCCACCTTAAATATTAAGTGCTATTATTATCTTTTACAAAATGCCAAGAGAAAGAAGATATATTCGATTCACTCTTTATGATTCCTTTTACCCCGAGCGCTTTACGACACTACGACATTCAGAATTTATGCAGTTTAGAGAGTTTATAATTACATAGACAGAGAACATTAATACAGGCTGCTATTCCTTCTACGAATCGCCTCAATTGCAGGCAAATACAGGAACACGGAAACGACTTCAGGCAATTCGCGCTCTCTAAACTTCGACTAATTTCCATGTTAAGAATTCTCACCCGGCGGAAGAACTACATTAGCAGGTGGATAAATGTTAGAGCTATCCTCGTAAGCACAGTCTCACAGCCGAATAACTTAGGGCCGTAGGCCGCGATAAGATATAAGACTTAGAAGTGTCTGATGTAACATGGAAGGGTGGCTCAGACCTGGTTTGTTGGAGTTCTATCTATAAATTAGCTAATGTGATGTTTCTAGTTACGTAAATTCTGTAAATTAACTTATGGATATTGTGTAGAAGACAGAAAGCTTGGAAACCATAGTCGTGTATATATTATTATTGTTAACTACTTTATTAAATACTTTTAATACGGATAATGACAAGTCAAGATATTTATGTAAACAACAAACGTCATATGAATATAACAACACTGACCTATAATTCTGCTAACATTCGGCCTTTCTAACAAGCTTTGGACCTCAAAACGGCGATTCCTTCTGTGGGGTCTCGTACTAGTAGCTGTCTTTGGAGTTGCGACACAGATTCCCTCCTCTTTTTCCTTTCTAGGCCCGCATTCTTCATCCATTGGGATCTTTCTTGGGGCTGCGTCGTCTGTTGCCTCTCCGTCCTGTTCTGTCATCTCCCAGTTGTCGATTGATCCGGAATCTTTGTTCTGGTCCACGTTGTACTTCTTTAGGGCATCTACTGGCACAATTTCAGGAGAGAATTTCTGGCATTGCTATGTTTCCGGTAGAGCGAAGATCCGATATCGGTCTTTGGGATATACATCCGTTACAATATATGGGCCCGCATACTTTGGGAGTAGTTTTCGGTTTTGACCAGAGACCAAAGGCTCTCTTTTGACAAATACCAATTCTCCGGTAGTAAGTAACCCTTTTGGTTTCGCTTCTCTTCTATTATGTCTAGTCTTGTTGTTTTGCCTGATCTGCTCGAATGCGTTCAATAGCAGTTATCGTCGCGCAATTGCTCAAATCGTCAGCTAATGGATGTCCATCATATGCTCTGGGTGTGAAGTTGAGCAGTTTGAAGGGTGATGTCTTTATTCTCTAATGGTAAGTATTATTCAAGCTGTATTAGATTCTGCCAAGGTATCTGTCCCAATCTCTTCCTTCTGGATCTCTCGTGAGAGCTGCTAACATGGGAGTGATTGACCTGTTCAACCGTTCCATATGGCCATTGGCCCTCGGTGTGGCAGTGCCATTCTTGATAGGGATATTTCTTCTTTCACAAATCTTTTCGAAGGGTTTTCCTGTATATGAGGTTTCTCTGACAGTATCTATTGTTCTCGGAGGACCTAAGAAGTTACAGATTTCTAAGTTGTATCTTTAACTGCTCTCATCAGCACAAACTTTGTGAAACCATCTGTATCAAATAAAATATACTGGTTACCTCTTTTACTAAATGGTCCGAGGTGATCAACATGGATCGCTAATTGAGTGCAAATAATAATAATAAGTATATTCATGTAGACACATTACAGTGTATATGAATCGTCATATTATAATGTCAAAAGTATAATACACCAACAGTACAGCGAGGGCGATACAAAAAGAAACGTGTACATATAAGTAATTGCAAAAAACATACTACTCAAGACGAGTAACATACAAAGACAAAAGATAAAAAACAGTATACAAGTTAATGTATGTAATGTTAAAAGCAAATGTCCTGGTCTTTTTCCTCCTGAGCTTTTGTGGTAGAGACATGATAAACAGGATCCAAATTCACCTAGCGTTTTAATCTGGGGAATCAGTAATTTTCTTGAATCTTCTTAACAGTCTTATTCAAGCCTATATATCCCAGATCATCGTGAAACATTTTCACAAGCTGCCATTGCACTTTCTTTGAAAGTACCCGTCATTTCCACTTCTGAAAAATTGTTAACTATTTTATTACTTTTAATACGGACAATGACAAATCAAAATATTTATTTGAACCACAAACCTCATATGAATCTCTATTACGACTCTGATGTATAATTCTGCCAACATTATTTTATTTAAGGGTATCGCAAGCAAAAATTTACAAACGCTATTAAACAAATTATTTTGCATGGCAATAAAAATACAATGCAATTAGAACATATTTGTACAAGTAAAATAGAGTTTAGAACAACACTACAGAGGGAAAGAGGCTTGAAAATTGAAAAATCTGGCATTTTATGTCACTTCTGATGTCGTAACAAGGGTCAGTAAAAAACGTTAAGATTTGGAGTATGTATTATTGTATAGTAGCTTTTGTAAATGTAATTTCTAGAATTGGAAAATAATGAGTACCTACCTCAATAAAACAGTTTTTATTTACAACCCCTTGACAAAGAATGTTTTTTTGCTTGTCATCGGTAACGAAAGGTTGACGTTTATTGAACATCGTCATTTTATCGTTCTAGCGCGATAAAATCTGAATATCGCACGTCGTCAATAGCAACCAGTATGTAACATTTAAATTGACAAATTGAAAAGCACAATAATTAATTTCTCGCAATTTACGCGTTAATTTGAAGAAAATTATGGAAAATAGTGATAGTGATATCACGAGTACGCCTGCTGAGTTCAAAAGTGCTGCAAAAGCTGTAAATTTTAATCTGTTACCTGAAAAATCAAAGACATTATAATATGAGAAGCGGTATAACCACTTCATAATATGGTGTAATGCGAAGAAAATATGTATATATTCGGGAAATCTACTTGTTACAGATTTTGTTGAAAAAACCAAGACACTAAAATCATCATCACCCTGGTCGATTTACTCGATGCTAAAAACCATATTGTCTACAAAAATGATATTGACCCAAGTCAGTTCAAAAAGTTGATCGCATTTTTAAAAAAAGAAGTAAACTCGACCTACCAGATTGACCCTTACACAGGACACTTCTTCCGCCAAACATTGGCCATTTTATTAATAAATGGTGGAGGTGCCATCACACAATTGAAGCGACACGGGGGATGGTAAAGTTTCGCAGTTGCCGAAGGCTATACAGATGATGATGTTGTGAAAAAATTCAAACGGCAAAGAAAATCTTATTGGCACTATCGAATGTCTGAATACATAATTATGCTGACCACAATAATCAAGAAATTACCGTATCAGAATATAGCCCTAATATTCCAAGGGGATCAGGAATTATTATTAAAGGCTTTGTCCAAATTGCTTGTCAGAATAGAACAACAAGAGATAGGAAAAACCGAGTGACCAAGTTTCGACCTCTTCTTCCGAGATATGCTCAATGGCGAAAACTAAAATTAGTAATATTCTCTTGTTTCTGAGTTATAGCCAAAAATTGATTTCTTCGACTTTTCCAGAATGCTTAATAACTAAAGGCCGAATTTATATACACCAAAAATTCAAAATTTGCATGTAAGATGTTCAAGGATAGAAAATATCCATTACAAAATCACTCTCTTTTTTATTTAAAACTGATAGAAATAACGCAGGAGATAAGCTGTAAACATATTTTTAATGTTGATAAAATAAAATACAATTTTTATTTAATTATTAAAATGGCAAACAAGATATTTTTCTAAACTTTCTGGAGTAAAATTTTGTCTCCTCATATAGTATATCATATCCTCATAACGTTCTCAGGTAGAATGTTTTTGTAAAGTGAAAAGAATCGTTCGACATCACAAGTTGCTACTGGTGCGTATTCCTACTTTGGTAGCTTTCTACTGTATGGTGTAGTCATTTCGAACCAGATTCATTCAATACTTGGCAATATTTCGTGCAAAACGGAAAATCACAGTAAAATCAGTATTTTGAAAGGACTGGCAATGCACGCTAATTTTCTTTGTTGGTGTTATTAAATATTAAATTATATTATTTTATTAGTCTGATCGGCAACTTAGACCAGTCGACACGTGTTCCAATTTCAAAAGCGGCACTTCTTGGAAGCGACCAGACCGGATGTGCGCTTTCAGGGACCAAACAGGCGTACTAGCATTGGAAAATTATTGAAATTTAAAAATTGAGGATATGTACTCAATTATGCAAATTGTATGCATTTATTTTAAGATATATGCATTTATTGGTAAATAGGCAATAATATGCGCGATAGATGGTATGGTATTTTATTTAAATTATCTAAAACTCTAAGAAAACTTTAAATTAATTCGAAGCCGTTCAGCAAAAAGATTTTGCAAATGCCTATAAATCCGGCCTTTACTAATAATTCGCTTGACTTTAATGATAACGAAAAACTGAACATTATTGAGGCATTTTTACGGGAAGAATTGACTAGTTAAATCAGATTTTAACTTTATGCGTTCATTTTTCGTCTGCGGTATAAAGTTGAATCTTTTTAAATGTAAGTGGTAGTGGCATAGTTCGAGCAAGAGCTTACTTCTCTTTTCAAAAATAAATGGTTTATGGGGTCGATTTCTACCACTTATTTAATATAATTTAAATGTAAAAATTATTTACTTTTTTTAAAATCCATCACGTAGTAGCCCATGACAATAAAAACAGTATAAATTTTCTTCTTGTCAAAGTCAAGGTATGTGCGGATGAACGTGTTAAGCATATGTCTAAACCGTATGTGCTAAGTATGTTTTGAAACGAAATTTGAAAATTTTGAGAATATGATATGTTGGAGTACTATATTTAATTAATAAAATGACTTTGATGCTGCGATTAATATTTTAATCGTACCCGGCCAGAGGACAACCCAATAGGAGAATATTTGCCAGACTTAAGAAAAACTTAATTAATTACAGAACCCTCCACAAACTACGACCAAAAGAAGTATTATAAAGTAGGAGAAGAAGATGATGCTATTAACATTCTAGGAACTGCTGTGGCAAATCCGAAAATACCAACCGATAAATAGCGTATGAAGTTGGTGTATCTCGGGTCGCTTATTGAGATTCTGAAAGAAATAATAATAAAACATATGGAATAGAAAGGTGGATCACCTATATCCAGGAACTATAACCGTCGTTTAGAATTTTGCCGTGATATTTACAGAAACAACAGCCGATACATTTTCTTAAGAAAATTATATGGACTGACGAAGTGCACTTTAGTAGTACAGGCATTTTCAATAGGGAATAATGCGTACTGGTGGTCCTATATATTAACACTCACCAGGTTACAGAATACTGCAGATTGAACAAGGAGACCCACGGTTCAACCGGCAGTGTGTGTGCGTTACGGGTATTCGGTATCATCGTATATCATATTTTCCGGGAAATTTTAACGCTGAATGATATCTGCAAATAACACTGCGTAGGCTTTCACGGCCGGGTAATATAACTAACAGCTTCTTGCGGGTTTCGCCGTGTGTCAAATTTCGCTCGACGTTTCGCTGTTTATATGGCAGCTTCTTCAGATAACTGAACTGATTCTCCATGGTCCGACATTCTTCTTATATACGCCCCTGGTGCATCCACACCGTGTAGTTTTCCGCTCCATTGACCGTGACGGTTCGTAGTAAGCTCTTCCACGTGTTGCTAAGTGGTTACCCTTCTTCTCTGTTAACGGTTATTCTTCTCTATTTCTATGGCTTCCCTGATGAGTCTTTTCCCGTAGTTCTTGTGTGTAGTTATTACTTTACATTCTTGAAATCCATTTGTGTACGGTGTCGTGCATGCGTTCTGCCACCCGCTGATTGCTCGGTCCTTCTTAATCTTGCGTCCCTCTCGTGTTCTTTTATTCTTATGTCTGATGGCTCTTCCTGTTGTCCGACGTAGCCTGCCCGCATTGCCATGTTATCTTGTAGATACCTTCTGTGCCGCCCCCTGGGTATCTTATCCTTTGCGGTCGGTAGATACTGCTGGATCGACGTTGCAGTCCGAAGCGTACTTGTACGTTACGTTTTCTTCAAAATTCGGCCTACTTTTCGGTGACTCCTGCTATGTAAGGTAAACACGCCATCCCTCTTCGTGTTCTGTAGTTGTCTCCAGTGTCTCTTCTTCTTAGTGGCTCTCCTTATGTCGATATCAGTCTAACCATTCTTCTTAGTGCTTTCTCCAAATGTATCTTTTCACTGTAAGGATGTTTGTTCGTCACTGATGGTTTCGGCTCTGGATAGCAACTGTTTTTATTAATGTCTTTTCTGCATCGGATGATGGTGAATCTTGCATGCAGATATTTATCGGTGTGCGTTCTTTTTCTGAATACTGGGTGCTGTAGCATTCCCTCTTTTGTTTTCTTGACCATAACATCCAGGAAAGGGAGATTTCCATTTTGTTCTTTCTCCATGGTGAACTTGATGGCTGGTCTGTGAGTTCATGTGCGCAGAATTGTTGTGTTTTTCTTCTCCGTGTTGCCATATTACAAAAGTATCGTCGACATATCGCAGCCAACACTTGGTTACTTATCGCTGAACTTAGGGCTTCTTCTTCAAATGCTTCCATAACAGTTGGCTATTATGGTGATAAAGGGCTTCCATTGTTGTTCCGTCTCTTCTGCTCGTAGTATTTCCTTCATCAAAAGTATGTCGTGGATAAGCACAGTTCACTAATTCAATGATGCTCTTGTAGTAAGTTGGAGTAAGGCCAGTTCGTCCTCCGTTGGTTGTTAGTGAATAGCGATTAATGGTTGAAACTTACTTAAAGTCTGTACCACAAAAAATCATATTTTCAATGTGCTATTTTTATTTATCAAAAACAAACTTAATATATTTAAATGAAGTAAATCTGTTGTTAGAACATAAGAGTAAATTCTCTGAAAACAATTATACTCTTAGAACAAATAATATAAATATTTGCATTGAGTATACTTCCTCCAAAATGAACATTGTTATGTTGTAAGGATAAATCTATGCAATCATAGTGAGAAAGTCTGTAGATTCAAAATAAAAACCCGTTATACGTTTGTATAATGAATTACTATATAAAATTATTAAATGGTTTTGTACTGAAAACATTGAATATCAAATTGAACTTACCATAATATTGAACATTTTGAACGACCTTTACCCCACCATTTATTGCACTAAACCTTATCTGTCATTTGGTTTCCTCTTTTTTGGGGGTGTAGAGGGTTTTGCATATACATACGCTTTACTTGGCGTCATTTTTTACTTGCCACTAGCGAAACAGTGTTGTTGGTTGTGAGTGTAGTAAATCTAAATGGATGCCCCAGCCGTTTCACAGCTACTTAGAGAATGGGGTGGAATGGGGCTGATGCACAGATGCTACCATTTTAAAATATTTTGGAAGGAAAATACGTACGTGTTATCGAATATTAAAGGTATTACTGGTTAAAAACTTTTGAATTATCTTAGAGTCAGCGCTATTGTGTCGTTAATATATGAATATGGTAAGTGTGTACATTAACAAAACTATGTGGTATTTACTAGTTATTAGTTTTCAGTAGGCAATACCAGCAAATTATTGCACTGATTGAACGCCGACTAGATACCAGGCCCAGGCATTGAGTGAGATGTATTCGGAACACCGATCGCACGGACGGATACGCATAACATCTATACATATCTCGTGCACACTCCTGGAGTACCCCAATACGCTATCTCTCTCCCAACATTGTAAAACTACTAAAGTAGGACAGTAATTTTATTAATTACATGATATTCTTTATTTATTATTTTCCGCCTACGAGGTTTTGGTGTTACAGACACAAATCAGTAGGTAATTATTACCCTGAATAATAGAAATGCTTAGATTAAGCAGGTAAGTATTATCATTCATATATACTTATATTTTGAAGTAATTAATTGGCAATACTTCAAATTATACTTTTATATACTTCTATCAAATGTACATAAATTATTAAGGCTAAATATCATAGTTTCCAATTGAGAAAATCTATTACTCAAATCTAAAATAATTATTTTTGTGGGTGAAAATATTATATGTTCATAATGTTTAGTATATTGATTCATTTGAACTAAAATTGTTTCGTCTAACAAATTCTGGTTGAAAAACTGAACAAAATTTTAATCTCATATAAAAACATCATTTTTGCTATTAGATTATGTTATATCAATGTTTGATGCATTATATTCAAATGAGTAATTATTTTTTGTGTGTAGGTTTCAGTCTTTAGCGTAGACAGAATATCCACGAAGGTGTTTTCAAATTCTTCACATACGTTGCAGTTTGTCCGGTATATGGCTTTAGTAAGTTAGCTAAGTATTTCGACAAATCGTAGGTCGGTGATTGAAGAAATCATTGACGATTTCCATTACAACAAAGCAGGACTTTAATTTGTCAACACGAGCGCGCGCCAGCACACAGTGTTCGAATTATAACAAACTTCTTTAAACAATTATTTAGGAAACAATTTGGTTTGGAGCAAAACGGGCCTAAAAATGGCGCCAAGATTCCTGGATTTGACGCCGCTTGATTTCTTTCGTGTGGGGGCATGTAAAGGATCGTTGATATAAGATACCGCACAATAAAGTTTAGGATGTCTAAATATGTAATTATGCTGAACACAGTAATCAAGAAATTACCGCATCAGAATATAGCCCTAATATTTCAACGGGATCAGGAATTATTATTAAAGATTGTATAAAGTGCACTTTCAGTTTCTAGATTACAAATAATGTCAATCAGTAGTAATTCACTTGGTGGACTGCTTAAAGCTAATGATTTAAAATAGTTTCATTTTATTAAGTGATTGTAGAAAAGAAATTGCATGTATTACGAACAAAAAGTAACGTTATTGCTCTCGTGTAATTAACTGTTATTCTCCAGCAATAATGTATCACTTTTCGCTCTTAATGCATACATGACCATTAAAAAATGCCTTTTTCAAAGTGCTTTATTGAAGTTACCACGTGCAGGTCTTTCGCGAATATTTATACACACTGTATATCAAAACAAAATAAAATCCTATAAAGAAATAAAATATATGAAGAAAGTTGCCGTGATTCTGGCACTATATTAAAGTATTCAGCACATAAAAAATTCAATAATATCCGACTTCGCTCTCAAACAAAGTTTCAAAAGTTTCTCCGTCAGGAGAGTGTCTTTAATAAATAATTGTGTTGCACGAACTCTTCGGCGCTTCTAATATTTAGAGAGCCATAACTTATATCTCTAACAATGCGGATAATGAGATAAATGGGTTTAGTAACTTCAGAAAAGACAAAAAAATGTTTTCTTGAAGTTTTATAAGAGAAAAGTAAAATTTTCCAGCTATAAAGTAGAACGTTTGAAGCTTGTGCCACAGAATTACGGATAAATATCGGACCAAATTTTATTATAAAATTCTAGGGTACTCCCGATATCCCAGTTTTTATGTTACTAATTTGCCAGGAATGTAAGTAATAATAAAGGAGATCAAATCGATGTGGAGGAGGATATCCGAGGAGGGCATTGGGATCGGCAAACCGTGGGGTGGAAAAAATAACACGACTTCATTAGGGCAATAGTCTACTCCTTCCGCCCCCCCCAATCGTTCAAATATGCTGCAGCATTACAGTTGATTTGACGGACGGCGTTTCAATATATTAGGTTATTTCAATTAAGTGCGGAATTTATCACCCGAAAAGGAAATTTCAGCGACGACTGTCAGTTGGAGTTATCTACTTACGTCTTAACCAGTCACCGTCACTGAGCGTCGTCGTCTAACAAAAGCAATTAATTGCGAACAGCGAGCGGGTTTGTGGGTTGCCTAAGAGTGTTTGGTAAATTTTTCCGGAAAATGAGTTTAAACTAACCGGAAGTTTTCTACCTGACGACAAATGATTTGTTGTCCGGAAGTAAAGTTCTTGGAGCGTAGTCTCGAGCGCATTACGGCTTACACACTAGTGGCGAAGCCGATGGGTGGAATTCAAGTCGGACGTTCGCGTGGAAAACTTTGGAGACATTAGCCGACTCTCTGCAATGATATTAGCAGTTATTATCGGTAAACTGCGAGAAATTAAGCTGGAACCTTAAGGAAATAACTAATAACTAGTAAGAGGCGTTCTCGAGGACTAGGAATCGAAGGTATTCGATTCTTACAGTTTAAAAAATTAATAATCATAAATAAAAATACAATTATTCGTAATAAAGAGTTCAGCTGGATATGGGACCAAAAGCACAGATTACTTAGCACTAGTAAAAAAAGATCCTAAACACTGATACTAACAATAAGCAATCTAACTTACTTACGGTCTGCTTCATACCGGTAACTTATGAAGTTACTTATGATAATTAAACTGTAGTGGTAAACCGAAGAATATATGCAGTTCGGTAAGTAAACGATGCTCTTATCAAGTAGATGTATTCCTATGAGTGAACTATTCTATAATGACTATCACACCTTCATTATTAACCTCAATTAATGCAAGCTATTTGGATTACTTCTGATAAGGAAAGAGTATCGTTAATCCACGTTCACTAAAATACCTGATTATATAGAACGTAATTGTTTGCTATAAATGTACAAATATACTTACCTTAAATTTGTTGTTCAACTATAGTTTAAGGTAAAAAGCAGTAATTATTAGTGAATAGTTTATTTTGTATATGACAAAACACAGTGACTACCTTGATATGAATGAAAGATATTGTTCACATTAACAACTTTTTTTCCAAAAAACAATTTACAACGTTATGATCATAAAATATATTCTTTAATTATGAAAAATATACAAAGCAATATAAAAGAAAGGTAAATGGGACCCCCTTTAAACGTTATTTAGTTATTTAAATTATTGAAATCTAAACAAAGGACAAGAGAAATCTAACTTTGAAGTTACAACTAATTAACAAACAAAGAAATATATACCTAGGGCGGCAAACTTCCGCTCGTTTCTGTTGGTTCTCTGCACTGACGTTGTCTCGGCGAGTTGATCCTGTGTTGGCGTACGTGGCGATTATGCCCGGCGATCGCTCGAAAACACGGCTACTTCGTCGGGTATCCCTAACTGCAGATGGACTTGGAATGTCACTCACCTAGCGACGGCATCCACACTTTAACTTCAGCAGCTGGCGCAGATATCATCACAATGATGGGGGATTTCAATATCCCACCATTGTGGTTTAAAACTGCAATCTTTGAAACATTCGATTACTTATAGGCTCGGTACCTTTTTTCGCTGGGAGTTTTTATTCGGATGGACCTTGAGTTAACCCACCCGGTATTTTTAATATTTTTGCGTTCCAAATGGTCTACAATAGCCGTACTCCTTGGCCACTCTTTTTCCACCATCCGCAACTCTTACTTGACGCTAGCCCGCGCCTGCACGCAGTGAGCAGTCTCGGGACTATTTTATAAACTCCGCCGCATTAGCCCAAACAGGAATAGCAAAACTATCACGGGGCTTGGGTGGCAGCAAAACTCAAAATAATCATAGTTGTGGCAAGTTGTTACCTATTTAAGAAAATACATAAGTTTTAATAGCGATCAACATTGTTGTTTACTTCTACTAACCAACGTGCTCTGTAGTTAGATACAGTACCAGTAGTCCTAAGTATAGTTACTTACCACAAATTTTGTTGAGGTACGGCTGTGTAAGTAGCGGTTAATAAAAGCACTATTTACAGTATTCCACTTGCATTCAGGAAAACTGGTTTAGTTGCAGGTATTAATTAACGAGAATAGTTCCAAGTAAAACTTTATCTATTGTAAATAATTTTTTATCAAGTAAACACTTTACTTAGCCCATTTTGCTCAGTGTGTTTCGCTAATGCGGCTTCTACCGTACAGAGTATGAATTTGTGTTGGCTATTCACCGGAAAACCCCACTTCAAAGGTCGTGGCGTATTTTGATTTTTAATATTATCCGCATGATTCTTAATAATGGTAATAGTTTATTTATCCAACAGTAACAGATTACTTATTACAGGATAAATCTTATACTAAATTAAAATAAAACTTATAAATGAAGAAACAAACTAAGAATCATTTTAAGTAACATCAAAAGTTATTTAATTTCTTCTAACAATTATTTATTTAATGCAACTAATGTAATATTGAAAAAAAATATGTTCTTGCAGTGATTGTTAACACTCCTACACATCGACAATACTGGTGAACAGCATTATTACTACTATTAGATCTGGGAACATAAAAATTTAGTAAACTAAATAAATATGGTGCATAAATTCTTCCAGTAATTAATTTAAATACAAAAATAATTTGGGATATGATTTTTCGATTGTAAAGAGATATATAGCCAAATTCTTTTAAAAGATCATCATAACTGTAATTATGCGGAAGAAATAATGAATGTTTACGATAGTATACAATTTTTAACATTTGCTTCTGTATTCTTTCTAGTACGACTATGTAATACAAGTATCCTGGATTCCATAGAATTGAACAATACTCTAATTTTGGATGGACAAGAGCATTGTAAGTTTTAATCAATACAAAAATGCTTAGCGGTTTGGTATTTCTGCTTATGTAACCCAATGTTTTAAATTAATGATTACGTATTTCTAGCACATGTTCGTTAAATGTCAATTTCCGGCCAAACAGAATTCCCTGAAGATCTGTAAACAATTTACAATATTCAATATTTATTTAATTTAAATTATAAGGAAATGTAATATTAGTTTGCTTCCTACCAACATTTATTTATATTTAATGATAGGCAGCTACGTTTACTCCAACAACAAATAGCTGCTAAGCCTTATTCCAGACTATGGCAATCAGTTAAAGAGTTGATCTGATTTTCCTTTTAAATTATCTGCGTACATAAGACAATTAGAATAATTTACAACCCTGGTAATGTCATCAATAAAAATAAGGAATAACAATGGTCCCAAAACAGATCCTTGTAAACTCCAGATGTGGACTTATAAGAATGAGATTTGTAACTAAGGTATTCAACATAATTATTCCAATCATACAAATAAATAAATACTGCATCAACCTAACATTGTTTATCCAAGGCTTCAGAAACATAATGTGTAAAGGAACATAAATGTTTATAAATGTATGTTGAACTATTTCTTTGCCTTTAATCTTAGAGTGCCTGAACACCTACCACCCATCTTAATGTAACATTTAGATGTTCCGCCAACTGGTGGATAGTTTAAATATAGTTTTAATTACGCTAATATACGTTCAGTTGCAAATTGAGGCAGAGAAAATCAAAATTTAAAAGAAACTTGAAATTGAAAAGAAATTGCTAAATTTTTATTTTGTAGGAATAAATGTTGTGGCATAGTTGAATTTTTAATATCAAGGAGCTGCACATGATTCTTATGAATATTCGGGTTTAGTTACAACAGAGGTTTTATCAATAGTTAAATGCTTGTGCTTTTGACGGAAGGAAAACGGGAGACAAATATATATTACTACAGCTTTCTTAGACATTATTTAAACTAAATTAGTTAATTTAACACTGATTTAAAACAGTTCCAAAACGTCATTCGAATTTTCTCCACAAACAACATGCATGCCTGGTTGCATAAGCTACTTGTCAATATAAATTGGAGATTTCTTGTATATTTTTGTTTCGGGAATTCTATATCCTTGAAAGGTGTCTCGAAGTAGGTTGGTGCATTCACAAGATGCCTTTTGTCACCTAGCAGATTACTGTTTACCACATTCAGATTATATAAATAAAACAATCAAAATATCAGAATAAAATTCATAGAAATGGAAAATACAGTAATTATATTAATTTAAGAAACTATAGATATATATTGTTTTTCAAATTTAAAAATAAATATTTCCGGGCATTTGTGCTGAGAAATCACAGCAATATTTTTTTATACATGGTAGTACCTTTTTTATTTTAGGCTATCTAAAAAAAGGAATTTCAATATCATTCAAAATTGGTTAAAACTGAGCAACTACCACGTTAGTACGATCTTTCTTTTTTGGTTTTCCTTACTCCTCGACGAATACTAGAAGGTAACTTGAAGCCGTAAACATAATGACAACTGATAACTGAATGACATCACCGTTTCGCTATTCTTTTTTTTTAGACATAAAAGTATAAATTATTTGTTGTTACTAAGAATCATAGGGAATTTATTTAACTAAAGTAGGGAATTTGCAATTGTATGGAATCCATATAGTACTAAGAATAGGTAGTTTTGGTGTAGTACCTTTAGGTGGAGTACGGGATTAAGAATGAATTGTATTTATGTAGCTTTTAGGATGTATATGAAAAAAAACAAATCTTGATAATATCTCAGATGATATGGTAAAAATTTCGTTTAAATGTAAGAATTTTAAAAATTAGTGTATTTTAGTTCTAGCCATGATCAACTTTAATTTTTTTAATACATTATGATTTTGTGCAGAATAAATCCTCTTAATTATAGCTATAGTATCAGTAATTATATTATATATTAAGAGTTTACTTAATTTAGTTGTTGAATTGTTATTGTTAAAAAAATTTTTTAATATAAAACACTTTTTCTGCCTTGTTGAAAACTTTAATTGCTTATTCACCACCACCCATAGCCATCTTAAAATACCGTGGAATTGTAAACAGAAAATCAAATATTTTAAGAATTGTTTAAATAATATATCAAGTGCGTAGCATCATATTAAAGGGTAATTTTATATACTTTTTAATAGTGTAAAAATATATAGGGTGTTCTATATAAAAAAACACACACACACACAAGTGCTGACAATATCTCAAAAAATATGAGTTTTAAAAAATTAAAAAATCTGTATCAAAAAGGACTCTCATAAAGTTCTTATATAGATCAAGCATTTCCATAATTAAAAGTCACAGGGGTTTTGAAGAGTTACATATCATACGAACACGTTCTGTATCTCTTATATTAAGGAAGATATAAAAATATGGATTTCAGCAATCGATTTCTGTCTAAATATGAGCTACAGAAGCATAAGTAAGTTTTTGTCCAATTCCTTTAAAAATATGAGTTCCATATTAAATGTATCAAATTTGGCCCACTCTGTACACTGTATAATAAAGAACAAACGAATACGCCATTTATATCCGAGAGATGAATATTTACATCGCCAACTATAGAATTGGCAGACCTTATCGGGGCTACTCTGATGACAGTAATAGAAACACTGCTGAAACGTCAGATTTAAACAATCCAACAGACGATGTATGTATGTATGTATGTATGTATGTAGATGAAGGGTGGTGTTACACTGCGACCGTAAAGGATCTATTGTGTCCCCCATTCTTGCGCTTTTACAGTTGGCCTCCCAATCCTATTCCTTTAAAAGTGTAGGATATCGAGGGCCCCGTTTAGGTAACTCTCCCTCTTCGATTTCACATGCTCCCAGGTTACAATGCCCTCGGTTGCACAGTGCTGCGCAGTTGAGAGGAGGTGGATGGTGTTTCATCCTGTTCCCCACAAAATCTGCATCAGATCTTTTCCAATCCAAGCTTAGTCAGTGTCCTTTCAGTCTACAATGGCCTGAAAGTATTCCTGTTAATATGCGAACATTGTTCTTACTCAGGTTGATGCATTCTGTAAACCTCTTCTGTTAAGTTCCAGAAGAATTTACTTGCATCATTCCTGGAGATTTTCCAGTAACTGATTTCTCTGCTCCATTTCTATTTTTAGTTTCTTCAGTATTGTACTGCTACTTAACCCGCAAAAGGTTCAGGCCCTACGAAAGGCATTCCAGCCCTTTTTTTGCGAGGGTTATCCGTTATTTCGTTTCCTTCCACTCCTGTGTGCCGGAACCCACAGGAGGGTTACTTTATTTCTTTTGCCTAGCTCATTTATTTCCCTAGGCATTCCCAGACCATCTTGAGCTGATTTCATATGAGCTCAGCGCTTGGATGGCTTGCTTGACTATCAGACATGATGATAATCTCCTGTTTCCGATAGTTCCTATCCATATTGAACTGAACCACATCTTCCAATAGCGTGTATTTCCGCCTGAAATATACTTGGGTATTTTCCCAAGCTTTCGGAATATGTAGTTCTAGGCCGTATATTCCTATTCCAGTTCCTTCTGCCGTTTTGGAGCCATCAGTATACCATTGATGGCATTTCTATTAAAATTCAAGATGGTGTTATGATCCCACTCGCTCCTTTACTTAGCTTGTGTGAATTCCTTCACAAAGCTAATTTCTTTAACATGTCATCCCGGGCATATCCCAGGTTTGATCACGTCAGGAGATGAGGCTATGCCTAATCATTCCTTCCTGACCATTCTTAGTGCGGTTCTTTTCGCCACGCCCTCCACTACAATGTGGAGGGGGGCAAGATCCAATACTACTTCAATAGCTGCTGTTGGGCAGGTTCTCATACGCCCGTTATGCATACACATGCTAATCTTTGCACTTTCGAGAGGTTAATTCTCGCGGTGGCCAGATTAGTTCTTTGCTCCATGCTATGATGCATAGGTGATGATCGGTTCACTATCGCTGTATACATCCAAAGCAGTATTTTTGGGTTGCATCCCCAATTTTTCCCTGCAAAGTTTTACACACCATCAGAGCTCTTTGGCTTGTTGGTTACCTCAAGCTCATGTTTGTTCCATAGAAGTTTTGTGTCTAGGGTGAGGCCTAGATATTTAACTTCCGCTCTCCAGTCTATATATTTTGCCCATCCAGTTTTTTGGTTCCAAGATTGGATTTTCTTTTCCTGGTAAACGCTACTAGGGTTGTCTTAGTGGGTGTGACATTGAGTCCCATCGATTGACACCATCTTCTCGTAAAGTTCAATCCTCTTGAACTATGTCACAGAGGTATTCTCAAATTTGCCTCTTGCGTATATGACAATATCATCAGCATACCCTTGACAGGATATGCCTAGATCCGCCATCCGCATAAGAGTTCGTCTACTATTAGGCTCCACATAAGTGGATGTAACTCCCCCCTGTGGGCATCCTCTGGTCGTGCTAACCGAATGGTCTTATGTCCCACCTCCGCTTCCACCGACCTGGTAGACAGTAGTTGCGACATCCATCTAGAAGTCACGCGTCTACCCCCTATTAATTAATGCTTTTTTGACAGACTCGTGGGGAGTGTTGTCAAAAGCACCTCTATGTCTAGAAAGGCGCACACTACGGTTTCTTTATTCGTCAGGGCATCTTGGATTGTTCCGTCAGCTCCCACTAATGCAGTCTCAGTGGATTTGGCCTGTTTGGTAGGCGTGCTGACAGGGGTGCAATGGCACCCCTCCAAGATCTCTGTTCTATTGTATTTATCTACAGCCTTTTCCACCGTTTTCAAAAAGAATGATGTAAGGCTGATAGGTCTATGGGATTTGGGTGCGGTGATGGTCTTTTCCCTGCTTTTTGGTATAAAGGTGATTTAGCCCTTCGCCAGGCTTCTGGAATATATCCCAACTCCAGACTGCTTTGGCTTATCCGAATCATGTGAGGAAGGATTCTTCCTGCCCTTTCTGAAGTAAACTGGAAAAATCCCGTCTACTCCCGGTGTTTTGAACGGCTGAAAGTATTAATGGCCATTTTAACCGTTCGTGCTACATATGGTCTTGCCATTGTAGTAGCTTCTTTATGTTGGTCTTTATATATCTCGGAAGCATTTTCCGAGGTTACCACTTTGCTTCAGAAAGTGGGTTTCAGAAGAGGAGAGCTCTTTCTGCTTCACCTTCGGTGAGGCTTCCATCTGGCTTTCTTAGTTGCCATTCCTGAGTCGATTCTACCCTTCGCCATTACCTTGTAAAGTCGCGAAGCGGTAGGTGTTGAATCGATTTCCTCGCAGAACTTTCTGAAGCTATCTCTTTTCGCTTTCCTGATAAGCTTTATTGTAGGAAGTAAGTTGTCTCGGTGTAACTCTGCCAATCCCCGTTACGCTTGGCCTTGTTAAAGAGCTTCCGCTATCGGATCTTAGTTTTGACAGATGGCGTTCCACCAAGGTGCGTCCTTACTTCTTTTGTCTGCTGAACAGACAGCTCGAACCGTATGCTTCGAGTATGGCATGTTCACCTCTTTAAGGTCGTTTTCCAGATCCAGATGATGCCTGGCCTTTCTGGATTTGAATGACCTCTAGATTGCTACTTAGATTGGTTCTGTAGTTGTCCCAATCTTTTTTTCTGGGATTCTCCGAAGTGTGGCTCTGGAGTCTTCGTCTCTAGTCTGAAACAATCATTCTGTGATCAGAGAGAGAAGGTTCACTTGATACCCTCCAGTCTTTTACAGATCCTTTAGGTTCAGTGTACTAAGTGTAATATCTAACACTTCCTCCCTTACCTTGTTACAAATGTTGGCGGTATTCCCAATTATTATGTACGAGTAGGTTATTACAAAGAATTACTCTAAAAGTTGCTCACCTCCTCTGATTGGTGTCCTTGCTTCCCCAAACAGGGTTGTGTGCGTTAGCGTCGCATCCTATGAGTAGTGGTAGCCGCTTCTTCTGGCAGTACTCCACTAACCTTGCAGCTCAGTTGGTAGTACAGCCCCATCTCCGTCGAAATAGCATGAGGCTATTACGATTTCTTGACGTTTCCTTGATTTCGAGGTATGCTCGGACCGCGGAAGGTCTCTCGTCAGGAATTCTGAAGAACAAATATAATTAATGTTGTCTCTAATCAAGATGCATGCTCTAGTAATACGTGTATTGTTCGCATACCACTCTGCTGCCTTTACAGGCGAGTCCTTTACCTGTCCTTTATTGACCCAGGGTTCTTGAATTAGCGCCCATACTGAGATTTTCTCTTGTGAACGTCCTGGAGATAACGGCGGAAGCTCCCTTGGCGTGGTGGACGTTCACTGGGCAATATTTATGCCCGCCATCTCGCCGTTAGTTTTCGGTGAGTGCTGTGTCCTCACCGGTAAGGGTCTTGTCCCCCTCTTCTTCTTCTCCCTCTGCAGTGACGTCAAACCTCCATCGATTCGGATGACAATTCTCCGTGATAGAGGGCTGCAATGTGGAAGCTACCAATGCTTTCCACATCGCTTTCAGGTTGGTCCTCCCTCGATACGCCGGGAGTGGGTTGGTCCTCCCTCGATGCGCCGGGAGTTGAGTTTGTCCTCCTGGATACGCCAGGAGTAGTCTGTCCTCCTGGAGGTGCTAGGAGTGGGTTCGTCCTCCTTTGGCTGCTTCTTGAGCCCATGCACAGGGATTCTCCAACGATAGTGGATGGTTACCCTTTGCTCCTGATGTTTGGTAGGAAGCCTCATCGATTCCCCCTCAGAAGCCGCTCTTGCCTCGTCCCTTCAGGTTAAGGACATTCAAAGGTTTGTCCTGAGCCCTTCGTTTTGTGCTTCTATCAAAGATAGAAGCCTTTCAGGGTTTCTCCCTGACATCTGGGAGGTATAGGTGGCGACGTGCGGTTTTGGAATTTCGTTCCCCGCACGTGGTCAGTTCCACTCCCTTCCAAGCTTTTAGCTTGGGTACCTTTAGGCGGAGCCATTCGGCAGAATGCGGTGTTCCACATTCAACCAGGATCAGCCCCGGCCTAAATGGATGCCTTCGAATTGGATCTTGTGCTCCCATCCGCCGTACATCTCCTCCACTAAAGCGGCCTCCAACGCCGTTTGTTCGTCTCCACTGAGGGTGACCTCAGGGAACGCCCTTGGCAGGATTGCAACTTTCTCCACATTCTTGACAGCCATTGCATAGCTGCCTTTCGTGGAGGCAGGGATGGTGCTTTTACCACTTCCTGTTTTATCCTCTTATGCGGCTTTTGAGTTGGAGTAGTCACCTCCTCTTCCGCTTGAGTGGTTCGGCTTGTGTTCTAAGGCTTCTTCCTCGCTTCCTCTGGTTCAAGCCCTTCACTGAGGTAGCGCAGGTACCATTTGCACCCTGCTCCGCTGAGACCACGTCGCAACGGATCGTCCTACCTCCAGGTTGTCCTAGTTCAGGTAGGGGGTTGGTTTTTTTCTCGCTCTTTCTTCCGAAGAGCCAGAGAGGTTTGGGGTTTTGCTCCTCCCTTTGTTCCTTCCTTGTGGGGTATTTCCACTTTGGAAGTAGGAGGCTTCTTTTGGAGGGTTTGCTCCACTTTTTGTTTGCTAGCGGTGTCTTCCCGCTTAGGTGAGTTTGGTTTAATTTTAATTTCTCTCTCCATGGTTGATCCCACGAGTAGCTAGGGAAGAAAGGTCCACTCCACAGAGCCCGCATGCAGAGGTAAGGCTAGATACAATGGGGTGCGCCAGGTGCCCCAAGGTTGGACTAGTAGAGACTGGTCTTCTATCCAGCCACGCATCCCATCAGCCTAGTCCCCGCCTTAAGGATTTAGGTTTTATTGAGGTTGTCTCCTCTCGGTCCGTGCAGTTAAGCCAAGACCCCCCATCCCTTTCGGGATATGGTTTAACAGTTGGGCCTTCGATAACCGAAGGCAACAACTGGCATCGTAATGGAACCCTGTGCAAGCCCGTAGCCACGACACGACAGCTCGGGTGAGGGGGGACTGGTTCGCGGCAACGGCTTTCGTTCAACCATGCTCCGGTTTTAGACGGAGAGGACGAACTTATAGCCGCCACTAACCATCTTGTCTTGAGCGAACCCTCACAAGATGGCCATTCCCCTATCCACCACCTGGGGGCGCGCCTGGTAGGTAGTCCCAACCCCCAGGATCCAACAGACGATAGAAACAGCCCAAACACTAACTCATATTCTATTAATTCATCGTCAAGAATTTCGCGCCATGGATAAGTAAAAAAAAAGCTAAAATCTTTAGACTGTAGTTGGAACCTTTATGCGGATCAGGATGTTAGATTGAATATGTTCTAAATAAGTAAAGCATGTTTGAGAGTTCTAAATCAGTCTTTTTTTCTACAATTTTCAAAAATTTAATTTAAGGTTTGCAATGTTTTTCTCCTCTTCATTATTACTCAGTTAGAAGTTGCGCACGAAGATATTTTTCGACAATATATTTGTCGAAATTTCATATATTATTCCCCAATATGGCGACATTTTCCGTCGTCGAACTGCTCGACGCAATAAATATTTGTACACTAAGACCCGTTTCTTAACTTATTAATTATTACATCCGCAGGAAAACATTGGGCTATTGCCAAACGATCGGCCCGACTTTCATAAAAATACGATCCCGGAATCAGTAATACCCGACCCTGATGGCGTTCTCCCATAAGCCAATTCTCGTATTGCAACCCGGCGGAGGAGATGACCTTTTTTAATTAAAAGAGCGGAGATATCTGCTCCTTCACCGTTAGTGGCGCCGTTTGGCTCGTTAACAGCGCTCGCTCTCGATTGTTCGCTTACGTGTCGGAGGTGTTCCGGATTACGGCCGTCAGAAACGAGAAAAAATCGTCTACGCCGGCGGGAGGGTAAACATTTTTCTTAATCACGGTTGCCGTGGAAAATTTAGGGGATCAAAATTAAGTCGTTTAAATTCTTTAAATGTCCGCGACCGTGTCCCCGTTCTCGACGAGTATAAATTTGGAGTTCGCCCGTTTATAGTTTCGCGAACAATTGCTTCATTTTAATATTTCACATGCGACCATGAAGCAGGGATGGGACTTCCTCTGGTTTTCAGAATATAAATGATTTAGCGCTGCATAAATTCGCGTAAAAGAGTGCGAAATTTGTGCTCGGCGCATATTAAAACTTGTACAAAGCGAAGGCCGCCATTGAGATAATCACCGCGCTAGAATACTGCGAGTAACTTCATCGTTGTAAGTTAGTGCGGTATTAATAATAGAAGAAATAGAAAATGTAATAAAGCTATGAAGGTTCCAATTAACTGAACCAGCAATATCTTAAATTCTGATAGGGTTACAGAGATTGCAATTATTTAGTTAGCCATTAAGAAAGATGCAACTAGAAAATAGCATGCGTTTAATTAACAGAGAAAGAGGCATCGACACCTTAAGCAAATAAATCCAAAGAAATCTTTACGTTAATACATTTTTTTATTCATATTATTCCTTTTAATGAAGTTATGTTTGATAAAATTAATGAAAAACAACTTTGGTTTGTTGGTTCTTTTTTAATCTCTTTACTTTTATATTTAATTATCTTTTAAGCAACATATTTCCGCATACTTGTGCCATCTGCAGGTCTAAAAACTCGCAACGCAAAACAAAATGAAACAAGTTGTAATTAATGTCTTCTATCTTGATTACGGTTACTAATTAGGCATGCACTCATACATAAATATACATACTTCATAATTAATAACCGTTATCAAGATAGAATACATTAATTAAGTTGTTTTATTTTGCTCTTTCTTGCGACGCTTTTGCTTGTTGACTAAAACAGTGGTTCTTAACCTTTTAGTAGGTTGATCCCTTTAAAATCCAAAAATACATGCAATATATACAAACCAAACAGTTGCTTTTCATTTATTTATTATTTTTTTTTTAAATTAGTGTAACTGTAGAATCTGTATAAAATATTGCATCAACTGGAATAAGGAGCAAACGGCAACACATTTAAGTTTATATATGGTAGAGTTAAATTACTTGTTGTACCACAGTGTAATAGAGGAAGTAGTTTCGCTTACGGGTATTTCTGTTTTTTTAATTTTTTCCACTGCCTGCGCTATGCTATACGGAAAATGAATCGAAACACAAAGCTCGAGTTTAATCACATCCAAAAAAAAAAACAGTTTTTCTTTGGTTCTGAATAATGTGACATGTGTTTCCAAATATTTTATAGTATTTGTTAATATCTTAAAATTACTATTGATAGAACCTAGTTTCCCTTATTGCATCATCCATTTTATATTAAGTATAATTACTTTATTACTTACTTATCATTAATTATATTAAGAAGGTTCCGAAAATAGGTGGTAGCTGGACGACCTAGAAATAAATAATTCTTGTTTACTTCATCTAATATTTCATTTTTATTGTTGAATGCTCGTTCAGTGATCATACTAAAAAGATATAATTAACCTGAGCACAGTTGCCAATTCAATTTTTCTAAAGAAATAGAAGCATACAATTGAGTTACAAATGACTCGCCTACATTACAACGCCCTCTGTCAAGAAGATGACAGAGGACCCAAAAACCATATCAATGATGATAAAAGAATGAACTACATTAACACATGTTAAAAGATAAAAACAAACATGTATTCAACAAAAAAGAGCTTAACGGCACTAGATAAAACATAAGCTAATCACTCTAATCATACAAATGTTCACCATAAAAGAGGGTTAATTAGCCACGAAACTGTTTCTTGCAATTTGCCAAATGACAGTATACTTGACTAACGTCTCAACGGTCCTCATACTCCTCGGTGTTTTTATTGTTAGGTATGGATTAATTATATTTATATTTGGTGCACATTATATGTTACGTATCATGTGCACGTGTTGATAAATGTATATTTTAATGTACTACCAGCTTTGATCATATAAGCTACCTCATCACTTACAAAACTCTCCGCTTTGTAATATTGCCTAAAAAGACACTGGAAATAGGTTTAATTAACTTTGAAATGTGGTAGTCGCACTAACTGATAAAATTTTAATTTAATCGGATTGATCCGGTTTACATCAGATAGACAAAAAAACCGAAAATGGGACTGGAGCTGGAAACTACAGCGGCGCGAGAAATACAATGATCACCCTTACACTAGGAAAATATGCCATGGTCTTTCGAGCAGAGGTACACGCAATATTGTATTGTGCAACTGAAATGAATCAGGGATCTTGTGAAAATAATCGGATCTATATAGTAATAGAAAGCCAGAGGGTACTGAGGGCACTAGTGAACCCAAAGATACAATGGAGTCTGATTTACCCGCAATAAAGCCAGCCACTTTTCTGTAGACACTCGAACATTCAGCAATCGAAGGAAAGGAAAAATCCAGTGAGTTAGCGGGAAAGGGAACATCGGCTTTATATGGAGGCTGTTTCATCAGCAGGGAATTCTTCTATAACTTGTAAACAGTAACAGATAACAAAAAAAAAGTTTTGATAAATTATTGTAAGATTATAATTTTTCTATAGCGCAAAATTATCGGAATTTTTACAGGGTGTTTCGTAACCTCGGTACAGCTTTCAACTTTCTTTTATAAATACAATAGCCCCAATATTATTGAAATTTTAAAAGCGTCATTAAATTCTAAACAAAATAAGATACAACTTTAGTGCTAAACTCATCAATTTCGGAAATATCTTTGATTTTCTAAAAATTATGTCGCTTGCACTGTTTGAGAAAAGCGATTTTAATTTAATTACCACTTAGAATAAGAAAATCAAATTTAGAGATGTCTTAGTACGGACCTACTTATTACCTGCAGGTATGTTTGTAGTTGTATTTTAATATACTGGGTGTTCGTTACGAAAGCGCCAACTCAGTCTACTCAACTTCTAATAGGTATACCTTATTTTTTTTTAAACACAACACCTCATATATGTTTATATCATTCAATTCCTACCAACAAGTGCTTTGATTTTTATTAAGCATATCTATGTCTATCTCTTTTACTTTTCGAGTTATTATAGTTTTAATTAATTTTTCATTATTGCGATCATATTTGTAATCTTAATAGGCGATGATTGTAAAAATTAAAGCCAGAAAATATACATATATTTAATATAAAATCACAAAAACATAGAAAAATAAGCAAATTAATATAAGTGAACATGCAATAAACTGTGCTGAACACATGAAAAAATAATTAACGTCGGATTTTCGATATAACTGCCATTTTGTCTAACGCACATTTGCAGTCAGATGTATTGAAATTCAGCAGAATTACTATATTAAGCGCAGACTGAGGTGGTGCTCCATTATGTTGAAATCTCCTTTTTAAATTCATTGTCAAGAAAGTGTAGATAATAACGTGCTCCTGTAAGATTACCATTGCTATTATGGGAGCCCCGGCGCCTCCACCAAATATCACGTTGGGGCGTGATAGAGGTAAGGACGGGATTAGCTACTCGCTTTGCAACAGTAGAGTAATACAACGAGGCAAATTCACGGTAAAACCTTTACTAACCATAAAAAAAGAAGACTGAAGAACTATTGCAGCTCTGTAGGCCTCATATTCGCATCGTACCAGTTCTCCTAACAGGACACTCTACACAGAGAGGACACTTACATAAACTTGGGATCAACGCTGGGTATGCCAACTGCAGACTGTGCAATGAGATGGCAGAGACTGCTTACCACATTTTGTGTTAATGCGAGGCTCTGGACGTAAGAACTTCGATCAACCAGTCAGGGACTTGTATGGTGATTTAATGCGTAAGAGACATAGAAGACTGAATACAAAACCCAATAGGCTGCAATGTTTTCAAAGATTCCATGTCAGACGGCTCCCACAACAACAAAATAAACTCTACTCCTGCCTAGCATGCCCTTCGTCTTATTTCAATGAACCAATAATTGTCTGTTAAGTATTTGTGTGAGTTTTTCTGTACTTTCAGGAAATACAGTTTCTGAATAGTTGACTCATCAAGTATGTGAAGGTTTGTGTATATTTCATGAGATTTTCTAAAAATTGAGTTATTCAACTTTTTAAACGGAAGAAGCTAGAAGCCACGAACGTTCCGCTTACATTTTTATGCTCACCCAGATTGCTCATGATGTGCCTTCTTTTGCAGAATTTAATGAAATTGATATCTCCCCTCAATATTTTGTTATAAGCATATTTTGCTTTCCCGAATGAATTTTAAATACTGTATAATTTTCATGTATATCAATATAACTCCTTCTGAAGATCGAAATAAATTTGATGCACTAAAACTATACGAAACTACAAAGGTTTACGTTGAGATACACGACTAATGTTTTATAGATTGCTAAGTAAATCAATATTATTATTAATTATAAAAAAAAAGATAATTTCTCTTTCCTGGAAGGTGAAGCATTTTACTATAGTCATTTTCAATAAAATTTACATTATTGTAACCTCTATATGGCGTAGCGTATTACAATAAGAACTTTTTCATTATTAAAACCGATGCAACAAACATACGAGTATAAAATTTATAAATTATCAGTTACTAACCTGACAATTCAAGTGCACTATTCCTCGCAGTGACACGCAAGCTAGGAGTGTACCAATACACCTCTTTTCAATTTGCGTTGCGGTTTTATGACCAAGCTACCTATATAAGAATGCTCCGCAGCTGCAGTTGTTTCGTGTGTTGAATATCTCTAGTTTTTATTCTCTTGCTCTCTCTCTCTCTCTGTCTTTCTGATGTATATTTAAGATGCGAATATAATTAGGTAAAACCGACAACGTAAAGTAGTAAATGTTACTATCTCGCGTAAAACGAGTTTTATCGAGAAAGTACCCCAGCAAGAAGTAATGAGAATGCATACATCAACAAAACCGAAACGATTTTCTTATTGCGATATGCTGGCGAAACAGTTATGTCATTTTATAACTCTGAGTAGCGGAAGACACCGCCATTCACCACCAATATTTTTATTTCAATGTTTGCTGTACTTGCAACAATGTCGCACAAAATTTTTATTTCGAGTCCCGCGTAAAATTTTAGCACGCCATAAAGAATATGAAAAGTCTGGTGCCAATTATCAAATTTATCACCACGTATTCTGTGATAGTTTATGAGTATTGCCATCTTTGGAAAACGGATACTTTTTATGCTAAAAAATGCTACGGTGCGCGATCGTTATATTTTATTATTGAACAGTTTTGCAGCAAAAGAATCATCTGGTGCCTGTATAATAATATTTTTCTGACGTAAAATATCATTTAGAAAGGTCATCAATTTCGAAGGCGTTAAGCGCTGATATAACTTCCATTCATCTCGCGCAACATGCCACGGTCATTTCATTCTTTTTTTTTTTTCAATTTGCTATACGAATATCTTAATAAATTATAAAAACAATTTACGTTGATTACAATCTAATTGCTCCAGATTTCACTCTAGAATTATGTCAGTTAGCGATAGCAGGAACATGAAAAAAGTTGCAAGAGATTAGATAATATATAATTAGGGATGTTACGGGTCCTGGTAAACTGGAAACAAGCCGGGGAGATAAATTTTTGTGCTTTGAGTTTAATTACCTGTAATCCTATAATGCGTGTTTCAAACAAGTTACCTAGATTGAAGATAACCAGCGCAGGCTTAATAGTGTTACTCAATTTCCGAAGTTAAATTGGTTATTTATAAATTTATCCCATGCGTCATTGATTATATAAAACGGAAGTCTGCTATATTCTCTGACGTTCTGTGGATTAGATGTATATAATAATTTCTGTCTGAATTTTTAGGCACCAAACATGAAAACGATTTAAACGATTTCAAAAAGGCAGTCTATCGGAGAAAAAATACAAATTAGCTTCTGGCTTCCTAACATAATGTACACACAGAAAAACGTTTTCTATTGTCAAGTACATCGGTGTTCTTACACGTTTTTACTAAATGTAAGATAGTAGTTTCTTTATTTTAGAGAATTTACTAGATCCGAGTTAATAGGTGTCCTTAAATATAATAAATTATTTTCTTGAAATTTTACTAATATCAAAACAAAATTTATTTGTGGCAAATGTTATCTCTCTTAAAACAAGTACATATAATTTTTATAAGGAATAAATTCACTCTCTTACGATTTTCTCAATATTGAGTGATATTTCCTTGACGCAAGTAACATAAGTTTCTTGTACTTAGAATAGGAAAAAAAGTTGGAATGTGGAGGGGTTGATATACGCTGAAACTTGGTTTTATCCAGTATGATCGAATTTTCATTTCGGTATTAGATATTTCGCAGTATTTCGATAATATTTGCCCTGTGCGTTACCTAAATCTGTTTGTCACCTGTTTATAGTGGTTTGAATAACGGTAAGTATTTTTATAATATAATGCGTGTATATACTAGTAAATAAAAAACAATATACATATATAGTTACGGATATTTTTATAAATAGATATGTCTGAAGAACAATTTTATATTCGGCTTCAACATAAAGGTCATTTTGAGTGGTGTAGCATTGGCGCGGAGATAGAAACCGCAATAAAATACTGCAATATACTGTAAATATAGTATCCAAATAAATACTTTTTAGTTGTAAAGTTATTCGATTTGTATTTTTTTCCTTACCTATGATTTAACAATTCACAAAATAAAATTTAAATAAACTAATTTTATTAATATGTTAACTATGTATACTTGTAATTTATTTCGAGTTTTTACCTTAAAGTATGTGGTGTTACATGGTAACAATAGAAATCCTTTGTAAGAAACAACGTATATTATAAGTAAGATACAAATATATATATTTAGCCAACGAAAATTATTATCAAGCAACTAATGCTACATAGGGTCCTCTGCCAGCATAATTAAAATTATAGTATATTGGGTTTGGTCTTGCTATTTGCAAACAATTGAGTAACATTTCGTCATGCTGCTGGCTTTTTCAGAATAACCAACAGTTCAGTTATTTTTGACGAAACTTTAATCAGTTTTTTCCAACCAACAGTACTAGAGTAAAGGTTATTGCACATCAGTCCGTCACAAAACAGCACGGTGCGCCCCGTCAAAAAAAAAAAACGGATAGAATTAAAGCAATGCAAATGAATGAACAAGCGCCCATTATACCAGCACACATAGCTCAGCGCAATGCTATTGGTTTTGTGATGGGGCGCTCCGTGCCGTCCTGTGACGGGCTAATATGCGATAACCTTAAAAATAAAAACGCATTTTGTTTCTTGATTTAGAGAAAGGAATCCTTAAGTTCAAGTAAGTACCGTTTTCATGTTTAATAAAATGACGTTTGATTTAAAGGTATTAGATGTTTACCACTAGAAAACGACAAACTAATATTAAGCTCGCTTTGCATTTATTTTAAGAAGAGGCCTGCTTTATATCAAATTTATTTTTTCTCAATTCAAAGTTCTCATAAGTTCGAATTAAATGCATAATATTCTTGAAACCAGTTTTTTTTTTTATTTGTTTCAAGTAACCAGCTTTCCTTTGTCTAAGGACATTAAATTTCTTCAAACAAGGAATTAATTTCTTGGGATATTGAGAAAATAATTTTCTTCGTCCAAGAAATTATTCATTTGCTTATATATAAGAACGAGAGGTACTTCAGTTGAGAAATTCCCACTTGATTCTAGAAATTACTTCTCTGTGTGTAGCTGTTGTCCCAACGTATAGGTTCTTGCCTATAACATTATCCATATTTTTCAATAAAATTACAAATATGTTATTTACCACGAATTTTCCATTATTTAACCTATACTATAATTTTTATTACCTTCGATATTAGCAGAAATATGGTTAAATTTAAAATTTCAAATGAAACGCCTTGTACATTTTGACATATTCGAATTCTACGTAATTTTTTGAGTTTCAAAATATACGACTTTTTAGTTTTTATTTCCTTGGTTAAAGTAAATTGGTATAAATTTGAATTTTTATTTTTCAATCTAGAATGCTGCGAAGAGGCTAAAAATATTTCTACCAGGAGATAATAGAGTACACGTTGACAATTTCTTTTCATAAAAAGTTATTCTTTTTAAATCACATGTCCAGTCTAAAACAGAAATTTTTGGTGGTTTCAAAGAAACCAAGTATTTGGTATTCAAAGCTAATGGTTGTTTCTCTAGATATGATTTTAACCAGAAGTCACTGCGCCGAACAAGAAACTGTTGTAAAGGACGCGAAAAGAGATTAACATGAAACTTTGCAGCTTCTTATTTTACTTATCATGCTACTAAAGTAAAAAGGTTTCATTAATTTACTAGAGGGCACAATTATATTAAAAGAATACTACAAGGAAACTATTTCATTTCAACATTTATTAACATTATTTCATATGTTTCTAAACCAACATTTTAGCCCTAGCTGTGCAACAAACATTTCTTTTGAAAATTTAAAATCGCACAGAGAACACAGTGTAGTACTTTATACGAATTTACAAATACATCTATTTATTTCATCGGAACTATTTAGGACTGAACCAATTGCATCACAAATGTTTGCTCCAATGTTTGCAAATTGCCCATTGAACAATTTTCGAGCTTAATTTAGTTAATTTTGGTTCAGATCACAATCATACCCTGCATAACGCAACTGCCAAGAACCGTTTAAATAGATTTTCATCCAGTATACGACAATGTAGATCAAAGAAAAATGATCATTGACTGATGATGTTTATATTTTGTTGTCATTGCATACACGCGAAGAAACTGAACGTAGCAGCACTAAGGTACACCTCTTCGGGTCATTATTTAGGTTCGATTCTTGTTTGGCACAAGTTGAAGAACACACTACAACCTGCATGCACTTTTTTTCTTAAATATAAATACAATAAACGAGCACGCCAAATTACTGCAACATCCAATAAGGAACTTTCTTGATAGGTTTCCTGATATGGAAACATCAACTTTGGATGATTCCTATTCAGGGCATACATACTATAAAATTCCAGAAGTTAGAACGTTACAGCACACTTCTGCAACCACACATCTGCATATGTCCACAGGTTATACGTTTTGAAAATAGCACAAATCTCTTCTTTTTCTCAGTTAAATTCTTTGTCACATATCGCAATAGAGTCCCAATAAAACCAACTCAGTTCATTTTAATAGTAATCAGTAAAGACACTCAAACGCCACACCAAACATATCAAGTTATTAGATTATTAGTGCTAGTTGTTCTCTTATTAACTGTGTCAGAAGATTATACTTTGTTTTATATTGTGCGCTCTTTATCTCTACCATGTAATTATTTTTACAGCGTTCCGAATTCAGTAGCCTCTCGGAATTCTTTATTAATGGGTCGCTACGTTACAACCAACTGTATGTTTATTTTGTTCGTTGAATGGTATGAGTTAATTTATGCTGCATTTTGAGTGTTGTTAAGTGAAATACTTAAAAACAACGATCCCTAAGTTTCGTAGAAAGTTCTTTTCAGTTTTAATGTCAATTTTTTTTTGTTTAAAAAAAAAGAGTAATAATAATAATAAAAGTTCTTTCAAAGCAAGAATTAGGATATACTGAGAAAAAAATAATGAACAAGACACCAATATTCACAACAGTTTAGATCGCATGAAGATATATTTGCATGAACTAAAAACTCAGTCGACGAAGAATATCCCAGTACATAATAATGATTTCTCGAAGAGACGGGCACTGTATCCGTTCAGCGGAAACGCTGTTGCCGCTGCTAAGTTAACAGGCGCGATTCACGGTCAGTTCATTGAAATGTCTGGCGACAATTGTCTGCAACTTACATCTGAAGATTTAAATACGTTTTGGTTTGTTCGTCGACATGAATATGAAAATTTAGTCATAGAACCATTAAAAATATTGATTTCTTTCATTACGTCTTATCTCTGTGAAAGACGCTTATCGTCGATGGTTCTAATAAAAACTAAATACGGGAATCGTCTTTTCTCACCCGAAAACAGTTTGCCTTTGTGTGTTTCTAACGTAAATCCACGTTAAATAAAAAGAAAATGCAACCGTCAGATTATTATTTTCTCTTCTTTACATGTGTCGTTTTTATAAGTAAAAGGTTTACATAAATTATTTTTTCTCATAAAATGATTTCACTATTGGTTAGGTTATATCGCCATCTCTTTTTAATATCACCGCTAGCCCTTTTGGTTGAGAAACGACGTTCTAAGCGATGAAGAACCTGTGCAACTCAGTGCACGCTATTTCTGCAAACGTTTTAACCAGGGGCGGTGCCGTGGCCCTACCATTGCAATTCACAAATTAATCATTAAAAAGCTTTTATTTCCTGTAAAAATACCGATAAATACACATACACACACATTTAAGTATAGAACGAACGTTGAGATTCCCATCATTTGATGCGACGAAACGCGCTTTGTAATAAAAATAATAATAATTAACACTATTACACTATTTACAGGACAACAAATAAACTAAACTGTATATACATTAAAGTAAGAAGTAAGAATGGTTGCCGAAACAAAATTAAATCATGTATCAATAAGAAAAGTAAACATGGATAGATCATATAAACATAAAGTATAAACATAAAGAGTTAAAGATAAACATAAGGAATTAAGTGATCAACGGCAATGTACATATCTTTTGAAAATAGCTATAATTGCAAAGAACTAAGGTAGATACAAACAAAAATAAAGTACTAATCATACAATTTGTTAAAATTTTTCATCATATGAAATAATAGCTTTCTATGGTCAATCGAATCAAATGCTTTCCTCTATCTACAGAACGATACAATAAAGAACTTATAAAGAAATTATTAAAATCACTGGATTTAATGGATTCTCAGAAGACGTTGTATATAATACCATTAGAAAACATAAAAACAAAATAAGAATTAGAAATGTGAGTACTTTAGAAATCAGTGACAGGAAGAATAAGAAATATGTTAAATTACCATTTTATCCAAGTTACACGAAAGATCTACAAAAAAATTTCTCTATATTCAATCTTGACATAGCAACTACTGCAAATAATAGTCTTAAAAATATTTTAGGTAACCCTAAAGATCAAGTAGATAATTTGGACAAATCAGGTATTTATAAAATAGCTTGTAAAAATTATGATCATGTATATATTGGGCAAACGAAAAGATCAATTAAAACGCGATACAAGGAGCATTTGGCTCATCTTAAATTTAGAAGGTTTGACAAATCTAGTGTAGCCCTACATATGCCTAAGAAAACCATAAAGTTGACATGTAACAGTTAGTTAAAAACGTAAAGCCAACTATGTGGAAGTACACTTGTCTATGAGGGTATGGAAATATATAAAACAAACATATTTTAATGAATTCAGATTTAGGACCCTTAGATTCTTGTCTTTATAGTTTATTAAGTAGAAGTTGTTGATCAGACGGAGTTAGGATTAGTGACTAGCATGGCAGTCGGCCATGATCATTGTACCATGACCTTTTTTTGGTATAAATTAGGGTAGTTTTAGTATAGTTATTCAGTTCAGTATTTCTGCTGATGATGAATGTCAGTGCGAATTCGTAGGATGAATATCCATTTAAAAAAAAAACGTAAGCACTTCTCATTTTTATTTAACAGGTATGAATCCATTAGCTTAAGTAGCATCGGTCCAAAACCCATACCATCTAGTTTAATTAATAGCATTCTGTAGTCGATCGAATCAAATGCATTAGTGAAGTCGGTATAAATAACATCGACCTGCTTACGATTATCTAAAGCTGTTGAAATACATTGAGTAATATTAGCCAAATTTGTTATTGTAGATCTTCCAGGCATAAAACCATGTTGATGCTCCGATAGAAATGGCTTAACATGTGTATAAATTCTGGAATACAGTATCTGTAGTTATTTATGCAGACAAGCGGCGAACTGAAATATTGTCACGAGCCGCCACTGGTTTTAACTGTTGTCAGAAATCGATATTTATTATAATGATAATAAAGTACAAAAGTGTAGAGCTTTCGAAGCGAATGTTACTACCCCTTGAAGATTTTATGTGTGATAACCTGTATTACTGTTACTGTTCAATTTCCAAGTGGAAACGTTCGGCGATTCTTCTACTAACCAGACCGCGAATTTCAATTCTCCTTTGTGTAAAGTTCCGGTAATACTCTGTGAGCCATGCGAAAAATGAGAATTCCTCAGTTACTTTTTTATTTCCGGCAGAATTTCAGTGTACGGGAACGTTACAAAATAAATATTTAACGTAGCTTAGACTACGTCGTCTTTATTTATACGGATAATAGCGTTTGAACGACGTATCCTCAGCAGCAATGAAGTATATACATAGTTCCTGTTACAAATCAGTTAGTAATACATTATCATCTTCGGGTTACTAGGTAACGCGCTCTTAACTTCTGTGTAGCTTTATCTTCCCTTTTTTTTTAGTATCCAGAGTAAAATCTCGTTGCCGTTGGCAGAAAACTAGTTGGGCATTAAATTTAAATGAAGGGAATATCTGGAATGTTACCATCCGCTATACAACGTATAAATGTTTTAAAACGATTCGCTTTTGTACGGAGTTTCGAGTTGCCGCAGCGCAATTCCGGTTTTTTTTTGTTTCTAAAATAAAACGGTGCATGTCAAGTAAATTTTCCAGAAAGAGAAAGAGGCGCTAGCCAGTTTACCAGTGCGTTACAGTCGTAACATTGTAAGGAGGACGCCTGCAACATCCGCTCCAATTTTCTCCGCCGCCTCTGCACGGATGGTGGACTAACGTACGACGTGATAGAATTAAATGTTCTTTCTGGTTTTTCACATAAAGGATTTTTCGCCAACGAGGAAAGGAAAGGAGGTTAGAGATGTGCCGTAAGAAAAAATTAGAGGCGATGCACACGCTAAACTAAGCCGGAAACGTTATCTTCAGAAATACCTGGATGTTATTTCGGAATATCTGCACACAGCATGTACGGATGAATGTTACAAATAGACCGATGGTTTGCCGCTCGAAACGCTATGTCTCTATCTGTTTCTGTCTCGATTCTTCCTTACACACTTTTCTTTTTCGGAACTGTATTCGCTATTAACACGCAAAAAGACAATAACGTCCTTTTTCTTGTACTCTAGATATTTAAGGTAAAATCTTATATTCTATCATTATAAATCTTGCAATTAGATAGCAGCTGTAATACGTGACAAAAGAGGGCGTCTCTTCACGTGTCCTTTCATACATAATGAATAAATAAATCGAGAAAAAAAATACTCAAAAACTAGAAATTTCTTTTTTGTGAGCGAAAGTTGCTATAAAGTTATTAACTAACGATGAACAAGGTCGTTTGCTAAATTGGAAAGATCTATGGTAGCGGCACTAGTTTATAGCGAGTATATCAAGATATTAACTTTTCATCTTAAATGCACACAATAAGCTCGTGATGTTACACCTACATGGAGAAAAAATGTGTTCCAAAGTTTGTGTTTTTCAGAAAATATCTTTATTTGGAGTAGAATATTATATACAGATAGCAAGCTAGCTTACTGGTCCCAAACATACCGTTTTCCTGCCTTGGCAGGCAAAAATATCACTAAAGGTTGGCCACACTAGATTGCACATGACAGACGTGCAATAAATTGTCAATAAGCTACTGTTCTACCTTGCTAAGATGAACTGTTGTATTAATTGTACTTATTATTGATAAATAGATATTAAACTAGAAAAGGAATTACAGAAAAACATTTATTCCCGGAAACGTCAAAATACTAAGGTATGTAACATGTGGTGCCAACTGGTACTGGTAAGGAGTTCACAGAACTCCTTAGTGTCAAAATTTCTTTTCTATTTTCGATTCAAATTAAGATTTGTCGGCCCAAAAACATGTGTATACACGGCCAGAAACTCTTTTGCGAGTATTCGTACTCTGTGAGCTCGTACCATCTTCGGCCCACGTACTTCATACTCTCAAACTGTAGTTTCTGGCCTAGTGGTACAAATAACTATTTATTGTAAAAAGTGTGAGTAGGCAATGTTGTAATATAGCAAATCATTCATTAAACACTATTATGTTGTAACAACAAAAAACATTCATGTTTCATAATGCAAAAATGTACTTATACTTTCTTCTGAGCTTCGGGCTGGAACCGCATCCTGGATCTTCTTTTGGCCGACGTGTCGTCCACACTCGCAAGGGATATTTTTAGGCCTGCTGCTATTGACCTGAAACTGCAATATTATTCAAAGATAAACACTGATTTGTGAGACACTCAATCACAGACAATGATTTACGAATACGGTGTAGGTATAAGTACTGCCACGGACTTCTTTTTGTTTGTTTGAAAATAAGACCTTCTTCCTATATGTTCGAAAATGTAACTACATGCAAATTACCTTTTCACTACCAGTTTTGGAATATAGGTTACCTTTTTTAGGCAGAAAAAAGCAGAAATAATTATATGTAGGTGTAACCCTTTTTGTTATTAAGTGCAGTTAGAAGGTTCGCCTGCGGCATCCCACTGAACTTCATAAATTTTCATTTACGTCTCGATCCAATTATACAATTAATTTTTTAATTGACCATTATCTTTAATTATTTCTGGTTTTCACCTGAAGAAAGCAAATTATTTGCCAAAACCGGTAGTGAAAATTACAATTACAAATTACAATTTCGAACTAATCGGAAAGTACTTATTTTCAACATTTGATTCATCTTTAATTTTACTTAATTATGGACGAAAGATTAGCACATGAACTTACGTTTTTGTTATGTGTTTATTACAAACTAATTAAAATTGCGCTTCCCTATTATCTTAGGGCTGTAACTCATATTCAATGTGGAGCCCGGATAAAAAGGGCAATATTCGTGGCACATAAATTGTACCCTTAAATAAGAGGTCAGGTGCAACAAGAAATGCAGTAATATCATTACATCGTTATCAGTAATATTCTTATATATTCAAATGTACCATAACCCATTCTGAATTCATGGCAATCGCACATCTAGAAACTGTCTCGGTATAAATATTTTAGAAATTAGAACTAAGAGTTCACGTATGAATTCTCCTTGACCGTCAAGCACTGTCGTGATTCACACTCCATAATTTGATTTTTTTATCTCTAATTTCAGTTATTTCATATTTTAAAGCAATCATTTATCTTAAATCTTGATTGAGTAAAAGTTGGACTTTATTAAAAGTTAAACAAGAGAAAAATGCTTAAAGTTATCCCGTCAGAAAACGTATAGAATTAAAACAACGCAACTGGATGAACAAGCATCCACTATTCCAGCACAGTACGGTCCAGGGCGATGCATGTTTTAATGTTTATTCTGTTTTTAGACGGACGCACCGTGCTGTGCTGTGACGAGCTAATGTACATACTTTTATATGAAGTTTACAAAAAGTGCATATAACAGAGAAAAACTAAAAACATTAAAATCGTTTTCTTTATGAACAGCACTTGTTTCAAAGTTTCCAAAGCTCTACTCTTAAGATCTGTAAAAGAAAATTTGAATTAGAATTACATATAAAATTTCTGAAAGCATGTTTTCTCTTGGTACTTTAAAATGCAATTTTTGAAATTAAATGCTTTAGACTCTACAAACCATACTTTACCTTTCTAAACATGCAAACCATTTAAAGATTGCTCTGAGTGCTCTCTGCAGATGACATAATTTGATTTTCAATAATACACATGTTTCGAGATATGACGTCATCGCTAACTTTTTAAATGGATCAATAATAACAAAATAACCTTAAGACAAGCTTTGTAGTATTTTTATTCTAATCTGTGACATAATTTGATTTTCAATAACTACCACATGTTTCGAGATATGACGACATCGGCAACATTTTTAAATGTATCACCCTGTATTTGTTCATATTTCAAGAATTACAATTAATTGACTATTGACATCTTAATGTCACACACATCTGTTAAAGAATATTCGTATTTTCTATGCTGTCATGAAATGAACAATTTTTAGTCTAAGGAAACTGTCTGTCAGTGTTGACTATGACTGGCATTAGTACGAAAATACAAATAATTTTATTTCGTAAAAAAGGTTTCTATAGCAACATACAAATACGAATATTCATTATCATATATATCTGACAAAAAGATCCTAATAGCCAACACTTTATTTTAATATGTCAAGCGCACACGCACCGGTCTATATATTAGTGTAATTCTTGAAAAAGTGTCTATCCAAAAAATGAGAAGATACAGGGTGATCCGTTTAAAAAACTACCGATAATGTCATATCTCAAAACATGTACTGATACATCCCAACAGTTATTTTTTTTTCTAAAACGGTTAACAATAAATAATAACAAACTCTGCCATATTGGACAAATTTATCATGGAGGAGAATAGCTAGAACCAAATTATTGTAAAAAATTGTTAAAAAGATACAACGCAAAAACTGGTGTATGAGATACCAAAATACTCCACAGGAGTAGGTACTTGAGGGTTGAGGTGGACATAACTCTTGCGGCTACCCAATACAAATTTCCCTTACTTATAGGCTTCCTCCAAGCTGCTACAAATTGATTGTGTACATATCGTGGGTAATGGTGGGTTACCAAGTGCTGTCAATCACGCATAAAATCGAGATCGATTAAAAAAGTTCCATATACGAAATTCCTAGGATTGTACCTTGATAATAGTTTAAATTGGAACTACATATTACAAATTTATCAATTAAATTGTCTTCTACATTATATATATTATATAGACTAAGCAATATAGCTAGCACTAAAACAGTTCTTGCTTATTGCTACAGTAATTTTCAAGAATAATATATGCTATTATTTTCTGGGGTGCTTAATTTTTACGGGAGGATTTTACTTATGCATAAGTTAGCTCTTAGAAACATAGTTGGTTTATCAAAATACACATCATGTCGTCCAATTTTCCAATCTATGCACATACTCACTGTTGTAAGTCTATATACCGCAGGAGCTATCCTAACTCCGAACAGCTAGATACGTTATATGTATGAAGCGCAAGCTTCTGTGCGTAGCTAGCTGATGTGGCTCGTGCAGTATATTAGAGATGACACCTTTGTTAAAATTAACGAGAACACTTTTTTCTTAAAAATTGTGGCACCATTCATATTACACACGGTATAAAAATCTTTTATGTATTCCTTCTCATTCATTAACGACTTATGAGCGATTTCCATTTTATATGGGAATTAAAGTTTATAATGCTTTACATTTGTATTTGAGAAATATTTCAAGTATAAAATTGTTTAAAAAAGAGACTAACAAATTTTTGGAAAGTAATGTTTTTTACAACTTAGATGATTTTTTTTAATTTAGGAATCATGATCTAACCATGCATCATATATAACATTTCTTTCACTTCTTTGTTTGTACTTACATTTAATCACAAATTTTTAGTTAAATTTGTTTGTTTTCCTCTTTTGTACTTTTCTTGTAAGTTGTTTGTACCTATCCTATACTTACTTTCGGGTCTACTGGATGAATAAACTATTATTATTATTATTACTATTATTATTATATAATCCTTAGCTTATTACCAAAAGTGTGAATCTGTTGTGAAATCGTTAAGTAATAATAGATACATTATATTTTATTACGGAAACACACCAAATATTCTAAGAAAGAGTGAATTTTATTTTAAAATAAAAAAAAAGTTTTCTGCATCGCTAAGGTACTAAATCAATGGAATTACCCACTTTTATAGAGTGTAATTATATTCCACATACTAATGTCCTCTTCTATTATCATACAAATATGAACATTTCAATAATTCCTGCGTCTAACCACATTATGTAAATTCATGCCCGCGTAATTGACGTCGGTTGGCCATGATTAACCGCGTTAGGTGCCGGAATAATATAATGAGGCGCCATCCGAGGACCTCTCTCATGTCGTAAATAAATTTCATGTGGAAACTTTGGCCTTTATGGCTGGTAACGCTCCCTACAAACTATGTATACATGGAACTTCGTACGTATGCAGATACGGAGTCGCGGGACAACCGTGGATTCGCCAGATGAAAGCGATTACACATGTGTTCAGAGCACTCAGAGACTGGACACCCCTCAGACATAGTAGTATTTTCCTTTATGAAAATTTAATGGAGTACGTTCAGGTCGTTTCGACGAATTAACTTCAAAGAGATAGTAATGAAATTCGTTTTATAATAATATCCCTTTTTGTTGCAGTGACTATCGTACACATCGAGGTGGTTGCGGGAGAGGCTGTTTATTTACCATGCGATATATCCACGCAGACTCCCGGCGATCAAGTCGCGTTGGTGTTATGGTACAGGGAAGACTTGGGGACGCCAATATACAGGTAAGTCAATGCCAGCTAAGGTTGTGTAACCGGTAAATTGACCAAAAAGCGTTGGGTAAATTTACTTCTTAAAATTGCGATACATCCTTTGGCGTTATTGCTACTGGTTTTGGACTTCTATATCTCCACCATTTTCTCGTTAATTGTAATTTTTGAACGACATAATGAGGGATGAGATCTCCTGAAAATGCACCAAAATGTTTCCCAATCACCTCTTAATTACTTTTCACCTATTCATCACGGTTTTATAGATGGTAGTTCAACCATTACAAACTTGGCGACAATACACAATACATCAATGAAACCTTGGATAACCGTGGGACAGGTGGATGTTGTGTATATGGATTTATCCTGCGCGTTTAATACAATTCGTCATTTAATATAATTGAAACAGCTTAGCGCATTTGATTTCTCACCAGTTTTTGTTAACTCGATGAAAACTTATCGGCAGAATAGAGTTGCATACGTTTGTTACAACGGTTTCCATTCCTATACCTATGGAGTAATATCAGGTGTCCCATGGGGTTCAAACTTCGGCCCATTGTTGCACTTAAATGGATGATCTCTTAAAATCGATAACTTGTCATGCATATGATATAAAAGTTTATTCTGTGATTTCAATACCTGAGAATGTCCACTGATGCAGACAAATATAGATACAATTTCCAGATGGTGTAAGAACAACAAATTGAAGCTTAATATCAGCAAGTGTTCTGAAGTTACTTACACTAGAAAGAATACATACCATGTACCCATTTAGCGAGTGGATGGTATTCATTTAGTGTCTGGTGATAAAGTTTGTAATCTTGGAATAACATTTGATTCGTCTTTGAACTTTTTAGCACATATTAACGAACTCTGCGGATCGGCATCAAGAACGCAGGGATTTATCATCAGGAACACAAGAGAATTTAGTGTCATAAGTTCTATTTGAACATTATATAGTTTCCCATTATAATATCCATTGCCAAAACCTAGAACGCATACATCGGCAATTCCTACAACTAATTTCTTATAAAGCAACTGGAAGCTATCCATCAAGAGGCGCTAGCTTGGATAATTATGTCTCATATGCGTGTTGGAACTTTGGCAAGCAAGTGGAAATACAAATCGGCTAATTTCTTAAAGAAAGATTATTGAAAACATAATTGACTGCCCGTACTTACTGGAAAAAAAAATCAGCTAAAATGTACCACGGGATGACATCAAGAACCAGGGAACTTTCTACCTTTCAACTCACCGCACAAAATGCTTTAAGTCGCGCTCCAGCTTCATAATGTGTCGAAAAGCAAATAAAGCACCTGTCCTTAAACCGTAAAAAACTCTTAATCAGCCCTCTCTATCCTTACCTTGGGACAGAGTGAAACGAACATCAGAACTGTCAGATGACGTCACATTGAGGCAAAACATTTACCTGCGTTATGTTTTGTACCTTTTAGTGTGTTTGTTTAACCTTTTTTTTGCTTCTGATTACAAAAACATGTATGAATTTTACAATGGTTCATTCATGTGTAGGCATGTAACTCTACGGCAAGACAAAACAAAAAGGAAGTGGAATGTCCTTTCATAAGTAAGTGGAAAATTACGTATAAAGTTTATTTGGTTAGAAAGACATAGTTTCTTCCTGCTGTAGCTTATTTTACGAAGATGTGTTTAATTTACCTGTTTATGGTTCTCAAATTTAACAAGTATTTGTAGTCATAGCTTGTAGTCTTGCCTTAATATGACGTCACGCGCTCAATTCATGTTAGCTTCACCCGTCAGAGCTGAGGGCGCGTCTATGTTCGAGAGTTATATTCATGATCTAAGCATCTGCCAGATATTTATTAAGAACAATAACAGTTGCAAGGCGATTTTCGTACACATTAAAATAAGTAATGTTTGTTGTAAATAAAAAAACATTACGTGTCCTTTCTTTCGCAGTTGTAGTTAATAGGTAAGCCATTTTGGATAAAATATTTGACAAATTATACCTCCCCATATCAAAAATCGTTGAGCGTCATTTGCAGTCATTCATATTCTACATTTTCCAACCTGGGGTAGATTCTTCATTTTAATATTTAAAAAAATATATATGTAACACGCTATGTCCTACAACTTTCGTATATAAAATATATCAGTTTGAGTAGCAAACATTGGACAAATTACTTATTGTAAAAAACCTAAAATGAAGAGCAACAAATAAGAAACAAACAGAAACTATAAAACAGATGTTGACGGCATATCCGAAATTGAAGCTATTCATATCTGTTTCATGCTGCATACCACAATGTCACATTTATCTTACCCCAAATTTGTGAACAGAAACAAATGTAGCTCCATATACATCTGTAAATATGGCGATTTATTTTTGCGGTATGCAGAATACGTCGCCGGTGGCTAGTGCCAGCAAAAGACAAACAAGAAAAAGGAAACCCCGATAAGACAAAACGGAAAAAGACAAATAAACTACAATTTGTCTTGCAAAAGCAGACTAGAGCTGTAGCTTATGTTGTGAACATATAGGTTAGTGGGGGATCTGTATATACGAATGTATATTAAGTTGATGGCTATTTCCGACAGGTAATTTGTTGAGTTAATCCAGTAAATGAGGCCAAAAGCTGCCTCATTAGGTAATATCATCGAATGCATTATTGTCTTCTATAATGTAAATGAACGTAATTGATTTGCTACAGTACTCAAGCGCCGTTGTTTAGACATTCTGTAAGTTTTGATCTTTTGTGATGTAAATTATGTGCAATAAACGCATATAGGATAGCACGCAATGAAAATAAAACGTATTTGAATTACTTTCAAAAACTATATATTATGTGAATCGTTGCTTACGTGTGTGGGAACCAAATTAACATATTGATGTAACGATTATTTTCATTCAAAGCAATATACATACTTCAAAGAAGCGATAGAAACGTTTTCTATAGAACGAGCTAAATTATATTTTTTCAATCAAAGAAGTATTTCCCTTATTACTATACACAATAATTAAAGATTTTTCCCTGTAAAGAAATGCTTTCCATTCAGAATTTATTAATAACGAAGGTATTCCTTCAGTGGAAGGAAAGTGAAGCTTTACTTGAAACTTGTTAATACTGAAAGAAATCAAAAGAATTTCCTCGACGAAAGAAACGCAAATTCTCTAGTGAAAAAACTGTATTTGTGTTAAACAGGCATTTATTCCGTTGATGGTAGGTTAGGTGTAAACTCACACGGCTACTGTGGTAAGTAATGTGTTGTACAAGTTGTTTTAAGTTAAGTGTGCATAAATTCTAACTTCATCATTATTGGAGCTACGAAGTTGGTTATTTCTGGGATTTTATGTGGCGATTGTAGTACTGAAAATAGAAAAACAATTCAGCATCGCGTTTTCAGGATATTCACTAAAACTATTTATTTATATTTTTTAATAAACTCCCTGTATATTTCACTGGCAAATCTCACAGTTTGATTAAAAATTGTTAATAGAAGCGTTTTATTACAACACTACGAAAAAACAAAAATAATTAATAAATTAATGATTATGTAAAAATAAAGCAATCTAGGTATGAAGTAACAATTTGGTTTGTCTATTTAATACCAGTCAGTACCAGCAAAAAAGAAGTTCCGGCAATGCGACAGTGTTTAAGCGTTGTTGATTGTCACTTCAATTATAAAAATGGTATTTACTCATTTAGAAAAATGCGATATATTGGAAGCCTACATAATATGTACAAAAAATGAAAAGCGAGCCTTTGAATATTATAGCAAGATGTATTCTAAACGCAACATTCTGAACCATCGATATTTTCAAGACTTATAGAAAATTTAAAATAAATGGAGAGGTTTTCAAGGAGAAAAAGACGTCGCAATAAATTTATGTTACACGAAGAAACTTAAATTACTATTTTAACTTGTCTTTCAAGCGCATCCAAATAATTCTATTCGAGATTCGACCAAGAGTGCGGACTTTTTTCCTAAGTACGATCCACACTGTCAAAGAAAAATTTAAATTTGTTCTTTATAATAATGTGTCCAATATCAAACAGTGCAAAACTTACAAGCTGATGATTTCGAAAGAAGATTGAAATTCTCACATTTCTCACAATTTAATGCGTGACACGAAAATCTCAACTTCTTTAATAGTTGCATATTTACATCAGAGTGCGGTAGGTGTCATTTACAGCACGAGAATTCAGTTTGTGTCAACTCTTGTACTTACCTTCTTTTCTGTTAATATTCCTAATATTATCATATTAACAAATTTAATTAAGATTGAAGCGAAAAGGCATCTTAAGTTTTCGTATATTTCTGCTCTTTATATTTGAAAATGTGGTTCCAGTTACCGGTTATTTGCATTGCGCGTTATGAAAGAATGCATCCTTTAGTAGCCGCTAGAGCACAGTGCAGACCATATCAATATATTTTGTAACTATCAATGTTAAGAAAGATATCTTTATTGAAATAAAAAAATAATCAAATATTGTTACAATCACGATTAGAAAAAGAAGAAAAAAAGAAAAGGAAAACTAGACAAAATCAGTCCAAAGCTGCGTAGCAAATTACTAAGGACCATAGTGAACTAAAGTTGGGGGACGAAATTGTTTTAAAAGATAATGCCAGTAAAATTAAAGACCAAAAGTAATATGTAATATGTTTTCTAATTTTTTAGTACTTACAATAATGTATTAAAGAAATCCAGTTTATTTCCATCTATTTTGTAGCAATTTTCTCCCGATGTAGCACAGCAAATACGTTAAATACTTACATGTATTACATAAATTGTCCCATAGATGGCGTTTGCCTATTTCACTCCAGTAATAGAACACATTTAGCACAACTAGGGTGATAACATATTAATCTGGTATATTTACCAGATAACCGTCTAATAGGAGCTGTAATCGTTGAGAGGGCGACTTCCTTCACTGCATACTACAGCGGTGGAGTGACCCTCACCATCAACCCCCCAATATGCGGAACAAACACTTAGCGTGTTTACAGACGTGTTTATCGACCGCACGTCTCCCTTAAATAAGTACGTTGTTAATACAAGGATTATAGTCTTTCAATTAAATATTCATTTAAATGGAATATTCGAAATTTGATAAATTGAAACACAATATATATTTGAACTAACTAAGCGGAGGTGGTTAATTGTCTTAAATTTTGGTTATCATAACTAAACCATTTCAACAATCATTTCTTACGTGATATGTTTCAAAGAGTTGGATTGAACTCTTGCTAAGATTACTACAACAATAAAAATTTGTTGTACTAACAACAAACCTAACATTTTTTTTTCGTTCCTGCAACAAAAAAAAAATGGTTTGCCATATACAGCCAAAGAGCATTGTTATATTAACTAAATTTTAGTTAGCTCAATGCAGATACTTCTCTGAGTGTAGCCTTTTATCAGATACATAATATCGTAGTTAATAATCATTACGGTTTTTCTCCGAATAAATCTTGTGAAGATGCGGTCTATGGTTTATTATCTATCATATTGGACAATCTCTATAAGAGGTACTATGTTTGCAGCGTATATTTTGACCTTACTGAGATTTTTGATGTGACAAATCATAATTTATTGCTGGAGAAGTTGGAATTGTACGATGTACGGGGAATTTCATTAAATATTTTTAGATCCTATTTGACTAAACGTAAACATCTTGTTCAAGTTCCTGTTATAGTTAATAATAGATATTCATTCTAAACTTAGGAAACTACCGAATAGGTAATATACAAATGTTAACCAAAGTGCCCGGCAAGGGTCCATACGTGGTCCATTATTATTTCTCACTTTTGTTAATGATCTGCCTCTCTAGGTGAATACGGGCAATCTGTATCAGTATGTCGATGAACCGCTGCGTCGTGCGTCATAGAGGGGCGATCCTTTGAAGAGTTTTTCGATAATAATAGTAAATAAAGTGGTACATATCATTACTTGGTATAACGAAAATTTTCTTAACATGAATTTAAATAAAACTAAATTTCTGGTTTATCACACATACGATTATAAGAAGTCACTACTTATTAAGGGTCTAAATAAATCTCTTCCACAATCTTACAACGTGGATTTCTCGGAAATAACAAATGATAATAATTTGAATTGTGGGTAACACATTGAAAAATCGTCAAATAAATTAAGTAGTGGCTTTTACTGCAGTATATCAACTCCGAAACACTGTCATGAGTTATCGGTCCCGCGAACCTTATATTTTGCGTATGTCCAATCACGTTTCAAGCATAGTTTATTGGCTTGGGATTGTAGTATGAAAAATTGTTTTCGTATTACAAAAAAGAATAATTCGCTATGTGCTATTCGTTTCATCCAGAACGTCCTCCAGAATTAAATATCTTGACATTATGGTCATTACTTATTTATTAACTAATTAAATGCTATCATAAAGACTTCGTCCAATCTAGAATCAGTGCAGCAATATACAAATCAACTATGGAAATTGAGGGTGAAGACGATCTATAATATGCAGTCATAATCGTGTATATTGCTTTATCCGCACATCTAAAACACAAAAGTTCATACAAAATATTACCTGGCCATAAAACAATATTTGAGAAATAAATCTTATTGTTAGTCAGTATATGTAGCTTAAATGAATTTTTTATTGCCTGGTAGTTTCTTCATGCTCGGTGACATCTTGTCTTTATGGTCTGTTCTTTATTATTTATTATTATGGATGTCACAGTATTACTAATGTATATTTAATTTTAATTGACAACTAATACTGTACTTATTATTAGTCATATAGATATTCTTTTCTTTTTCTTTAGTGCTTTCTACAAAAACATATTTCGAGACTTTCTAAAAATATATTCAGTAACAATACTAATATGTTGTGCGTTGCTTACTTTATTAATGCGTTATATACTAACGCAAAGTCTTGTAATTGATTGATTGAATTTTACTAACGACCTGAGCAATTGTTCTATCGACTTTTTTTGGAATAGTTGAGCTGACTGATTATCTCGAGCACCATAATAATATTTCTTAAAGTGCTGCAGTTAAGATTTATCATTAAGATTGTTTTGTTACGATGTCGGTACCTAGATTTACAAAGAACAAATGGTACAATTTTAATTGCGAGGAATGTATAACAAGGGGGAATATAATCCTAGTACATATTTCAGTGTGAAAACACGGGCGGTTTTCTTACAGATAATATTTATCTTGCGGGTGCACATCTGCCGTCTTCCCGGCCATTGTTTTGATGATCTCCGGGGGACGCACTTTATAGATTGGTGCAATTTGTTTCAGGTGCCGCAGAAGAATGCGCTCCTTTTGTGTACCGGCTCGAGTTATAAATACCGGCTGACAAATAACCGCTGCGCCAGATATATTAAGGCATAATGGACGAATGTGGACGCAATTTTCACAAGACCGCACCTATATATCATTGTCGGTATCTCGTTAAATATCCATTAATCACCTATACAAAAATTAAAAGTTTTCTCTCTCTCTGTTCGTCGTCACCTTCGCGGCGGACACGTGATCGATCTGTTCGATAGGATTCCGTGATCGTTTGCGTAAAATATGGACCGCTTCCCAGAGCGTGAGGTAAATGTAAAAGTTCTCCCTATTATTTACCGTTTATCAATAATTCATTTTTAGTCTAGTTGTCATCTAACATTGATCATTTTTTATGAGTCCATGACCTATGTTCTTACATATAGAAATGAAAAAAAGTAAATTTGTGAAAAATAACTGATGAACAGCGTGTATCCGTAGTATTTTTATTAATATGTTTCTCTAATTCCCAAGAAGAAAGTCCGTTGTCCCAAGGACTTCCGATTATTGAGAAATATCTAGAACTTATGTATGTTGTCTAATGTTATGGATATCCATTCTGCATTATGAAAACAATTAACCAGAAAAATAAACTAGAAATCATTACCTAATCCTTACAGCACATCTCACTGCTATACATTATCTCTGTGCATACATAGCTACATAGATCTGTTTTCAAATTAGCCGTAAATCAGTATGTCTCTGACGGCGCTGGTGCTTTTTCCTTACATCCCTATTTGTCTTTATTCGGAAAGGAGGGGTTGAGGAAAGTCTGAACACCATTTGACTATTCATGTAAGTTTTAACTGACTTCGTGAAATTCCTTAGTCTTATTCTTTTATTTTTCAATGCAATTGCAATACTTATAATGGGAAAAAACGCAAGCCATTGTCTAAAGAAATGTTCCTAACTCATTCAGATAACTTAAAAGTTCATCCTGAGGAAATAATACTAGCCTGCTTTAGGAAAAGAAGAAAGCTAGATGGCCCAAAATCACCAACTCTTCACAACGGAATGGTACAACTCAGTAAAGATGCCAAAAACG